>KB445797.1:640750-1168898 GCA_000320605.2 Gelatoporia subvermispora B
CGATGCTGCAGTCGAGCGTAACGCGCGAGCCACATCCGCTGCTGAGCCGGGAGCTGCTCGCGGTCAAGTCGGGGCTCGAGCTGCACTCGGCTGCGATGCGCAAGGCAGACTACACGTCGGCGGAAGATCCCGGTGGCGATGAGGAGGAGGAGCAGGGCATCGATGCGTTTGGCACGCTCGCCGTCCGGGATGACGGCGCCGCGACGTTCTATGGCCGCTCCGCCGGCTCAGAGGTGCGCCGCTTTCACAAATAGTTTATCGATTTTGTTAATGCCGACGCTCCGCTAGAGCCTGTTGCTGGTAAGTCCCCGACGCGCTGTTCGGGCACGCCCCGGAGCTGACCGCCTCTGCAGGACGAACAGCCAGTCCCCGCTCCACCGGCGCTCCGGCCGGACGGCGGCGGCGCGCTCCTCCCGCCCAGCATCCTCCGACTGAGCGCGTCGTTCCCGGCGGCGCCGGGCGACGCGGGGCACGACCGCGAGCTGATCGAGGAGTACCTGCCGCCGTGGCCACGCGCTCGGGAGCTCTGCGAACTCTATCTCGAGGCGGCACCTTGGTTCTTCGGGGCAGTCACACGGCGGCAGCTCATCGAAGAGCTCCTTCCGCTGTTCTATTCGGAGGCAGAGGCCGCGCGTCCACCGCCCCCGCCGGCACCGGCAGGGCCCGACGCCGGCCTGGCGTCGTCGGCAGTCGCGTTTCAGTTGCCCATTGCCGGGCGGTCGGACACGCCGCGTTCGTCGTCGCACGACCTCGGGCTGATGTTTGTCATTCTCTGCTTCGGCGCGCTGATAGACCCGCAACTCCCTCCAGCGCCGCACAACACAGAGTCGGATCGGTATTACCAGCTCACCCGTGCCGCGCTGAATCTCGAACCCGTCATAGACCGGCCGCCGAGCATCGCGACAGCGCAGACTCTCAGTCTTATGGGGATATACCAGGTGCGGACTCTCCGCGTCGGCTGGCGGCAGTGCGTCCCCTCTCCCTCTGCCCTTTGCCATCCTGCTAACCACCGTCTCTCCTCCCACTTTCCCTCCCCGCACTAGCCCCGCCTCAACCTAATCACCCCGCCGTCAATCCATCCCCCGCCATCAACCCCTCCCTGCGCACTCATGCACTCGCGCATACAAGTACTCAGCGCACACAGCACCCCCCGCCTCGCCTCGCCCGCCAACGCCTCCTCCTCGTCCTCCGCTGTCGCATCCTCTGCCTCCGCCGCGGGCGCGAGCACGACGGGCAACTGCGCCCCCGCCGTGCGCCCCGCGTTCCCCGTCCTTGGTGCGGCGGTCCTCGGCGCGCTCGTCGTCGCTGCGCCCGAGACCGCGCAGCCGGAACAGAGCCCCCCCGTGCTTCGTGACCCGTGGCTCACGATCGCGACAATCGTCCGTGGTTTCTGAGAGCCGCACGCTCCCGGGCGTGCGGTGCGCCACTCGTTTTGCCTCGCTCGTTGTTTCTGGTTTTGACGGACTCTTTCGATCCTCCGTGTGCATAGTGTACCCCCCCGCCTATCTGCGCGCCGCTCATCCTGATCCCGACACCCGCCCCAGCGATCTCCATCTCACCCGCACGAGGGAGCGCCGCAAACACCCGAGCCTAGCGATCGAGCAGAATCTCATCTCGCAGCGCTCGCGCGCGCTTCACGCGGCTGGGTGGCGCTCCCTCACCACCCTCCGTCGCACCCGCCCAGCGCTCATATGCAGCAGCCCCGCGCTGCGCTGCAATCTCTGCAATCTCGCACTCGACGTCCCTCGCGCAGCAGCAACAATAGCAGCCCGCCGACTGCTGCAGGCCCCGCAGACGCCGTCGCGCCAGCGCAGCGCAGCGCACTCGCGAGTAACGAGTCCGACACGACTCTTGCGCCACGACCGTGTATTGGCGTGCTCGGGACGAGGGGAGAGCGTTCGCGCGCGTGCTCGGAGAGAGAGAGCTTATGCGAACACGGTCCAGCGCGGTGATGGGTTCGCCAAGGTGCGCCGCCCGATTTTGTGCGCCGTCCGAGCCTCGGCGCGATATCTCAATATAGCACTTGTGCTGCTGGTCGAGGAGTTTGCGAACGCGTTCGCAAAGCCCCCGAGCAGTTCTCGGAACGAGGGCAGGCTGATCCCCGCGGGGAGTACAGGCGCGTCACGCGTCTCGTCTCGTCTCGTCTCGTCTCGCGCTGATAGACTATATGCTCTGCCACAGCAGCTCTTAAACTTCGCTTCGACTCTGCACAGCCGCCGCGGAACCGCCAGGATTCGGAATCTTGGCGACAACTGAACCGCGACGGGACAAAACCGCGACGAGACCGCCCGTGCGAAGGACAAGCAGCACGCACGCGCACGCCGCGTCTGCTCGTGCCCATCTCCGGCGCGCCGCATAGCTCGCACGCCTGCGCGGACACGTTCGCGCTCGGCGCTGCCCATCGCGTCCCCTCAAGGGATCGCGCCACTTCCCGGGCCGTGTGGCGCTGCGCTCCGCCCCTGGATCTCAGGCGACGCGACGATCTCCGAGACTCATTCAGGGCTCAGTTCTCCGCCGCAACTGGCCAGATGGCTGGACACTTGGCCACGAGGCGACCGCTCACTCTAGGTTTGAACGACATACCACTAGGCACACCGCGGGATGCTGCGCAACGACGCGCGCCGCGGAGATGAAGGATACGGCGCGGATGGCGTCGCACTGGTCGCCTCAGACCGCCCGGGCCCATTGCGGTCGCATTCGGCTCGGCGACCGCCTGGCTATCAAGTCCGCGACGCTGCCCTGCGCCCCAGCCCGCCAGGCTCGCGACTGACTCTGCCTCGTCGAGGACGTGCACGGCTGGCGACGTACCTGCTATTGCGACAAAGCCGGCACTCTAGGCACTATCTTCCAGCTCTCGGGATCTATGTACGGCGGTCTGTATCGCGTTCGGCAGGTGGTTGCACAGCGAGCGTGGGATTGCCGGCACTGGGCCATGTGCTATCCACCTGAGGGCTCGTCTAGTTACCTCAACGACGCCTGACGACATTGTTCAGGACACCGATTCGATCTATGAGTGGACAACTCGACACGGCGCACTTCGGCCTGCGCATCGCAGCACCCGCGGGAACGGCCGACGTTCGTGGAGCTCGAATACGAGCTACTGGTGGCGCCGTAAACGTCGTCACCAGCTCATGTACAACCTGTAGATACAAATTCGAATATAGTTAATATTGCACGGACACCTTGTGTGACGGCGAGACGTACCGCACGAATGGTGCCCCGAGAGCTCTGTGGAAATGGCGAATCGACGCGATGAACGCCGGACGACGATCCTTGTGGATGTGTCGGTCTTGTCGCAGGTGTCAAGTCGCCCGGCACAGCTACCGGAAGGACAAGGATCGTGCCGCGAACGTGGGCATCAGCTCGTGTGCAATGGACGGCCATCGAAGAAGAATCTCAGCGTCCCGGTCATCTCTTTGTTGCCAATAACAACGCACCGACGGCATCCGAGAAGAGGGCCGCGCTATGATTGGAATCGCGTTCCGGACGACGAACACCCTGAACAAGATCACAGAGCGAAGTCAGTGCCATATCAGAATATAACATCCGGATTGCACTCACTAACCATATGACAATATAGCACGTCTTCGGAACCTCGGGATGACGTCGCAAATGACCTTGGAGGCAATCGTGAAGGCCGGTCCCTGTATGGGATAAGTCAGTGCGAGATGAGATCAGAGACTCAAGAACCACATGTGTACTTACATTGTGACAGTAAGAGGGATTCTCGGACCGTGACCGCGACCGCGACCGCGACCTCGAGAAACCGCGCAGGCGGTCGTAAGAGCCAATATCGACAGAGGACAAATGCTCGGCATCCGTCACAAGACGACCGACGTTACGACCGGTAGAAATACGCTCGGGCCTGGATTTACATGAAGGGTGACCACCGGTGAGTACCTCGCAGACACGGAATAATGGAGATGCAGTCACTTACATTGTGACAGTCAAGGGCATCTTCAGATTGTCGTTCCGAGCCGTCTTGGAGGCACAATTATAAAGGCGGAGATAAACAAGCGGTGTCCGGACGGCCGCATGTGTGAAGGGAGCGCAGTGTCCTCGAACAGGAGACAAATCAGCAACTGGGGTGAATCACGAGCAAGGTGAGATACGTACACGGAATCGCCCTCGGATTGCGATAAAAGCAACCTGGGGTGCAGTAATAAGGGTGTTTGTTAGAATTACTACTACGTTCCGAATGGAACGGACCAGATCTTACCTCAGATACATTGTGACAGTAAAGGGCGTGAAGCAAAGAGGACGCTTCGGTGACTTGAAGTGTTCTACTTCTATCAAGAGAAGTCATATTGGCGGAGATAGGAATAAAAACGGGGTGCGGGCTCACCTGGAGGCTGTAAGGTACCCGGTAAGATCTGACGAGTCGATCTTGGAGTGCGTGCTGTATACCGAACACCTCGGTAGGCAAGAAAACTACGTCATAGCTCTCGAGTGAGCGCACCTACCTTGCAAGCCCGAAGAGCGTTGTATCGAAGGTATGCAAAGAGCATGAAGACACCGAGATAAAAGGGGGGAGAATGCAAAGGTGGCTCACAGCACGAGGCAGCTGAGGGAACAGGGGAAGGAGAGTGAGTGAGTGAGTGAGAGATGCTGCTCAGCTGCATCGTACAAGGCAGCTCTTATACATATTTTTCGGTGATGTTCTTACCATGTGACCTCGTCGTCAACTGGCCAATGCTGTGTACTATCCTACAGGCTGGTCATCTCCGGCGGAGAACAAGTCCAGGTCTCATCGGAGGATGTTTCAAGAGGACAGGAAAACGTACGAAAGCACTTCCGAGACATCCAGAAAATCGGCCGTTGCTGGGCGGCGATGCGTACGTTACGCATAAGCGCTGAGAAGTCTAGCCCTCATGGCATTGATGGATACATGGCAGGACGGCCGTGCAGTCAGATGCGGCTGCCGTGTGTACGAGGGGGTGGAGGAGAGCTCGGAAGGCCGAATCTGCTGTCGGAGATGTTTCTGAGAACAATGGTGTGCGAAACACTTTGACCTATCGGAACAGACTTGTATCAGCATAATCCAGGGTCTGATAGGTCTCACCGACGGTCCGCTTGTCCTTTCTATTGGACTCGGAGTGGCGGAACACGGAGAATAGGTGACATGTCATTCCGGCCATGCTTTGCATTTTGCAGAGTATTTGGCAAATATTTCGGAGTTCAGGTCTGCCTACAAGACTTTAAAGTGTGAATGAGATCAGTAAACGACAGTACCATGCCAGGATAATATTTCGAGGTGAAATCACGTCTCTAAAAGGTTTCCGAGCAGACTGCACATTGTAAATACAAGATCTTGAGAAGACTTGCGATCAATGTTTTGGAATGTTGCAGTATTGCATACCACTCCGTAGATTCACAGCTTGGCAGACCACTCAGCTTAGGACTATAGCCTGCGGGACAATCCGCAGATGTTCGATGCTCATCGCTCAACGAAGAGGCTTTGTGGCTGATTATCTCATGCTCACGTGGGTCGATAAGCTCTATCTGCGTGATCTTATCTCCATCATGACCTTTTACGGTGGCCACCACTTCTGTCATCTTCCACACTTGTTCTGCCATGATTTATATCACAATATACGGACAGGGTAAGTTCTTTGAACCAGTATGGGCTCGTTAGATGGACTAACTGAAATCTGGATCTGCGCTCTGGCGCTTTGCCGAGTACCTAAAATGGCAGGTTGCTTGCCAAGTCCGGCACATCGGGTGGCATTACGACGCATGTCGGGCCGAATTTCAGAGTTGCCGACATACACTGATGGCCGTGTAGTGTGAGAACCACGATGCAATTGTGTGGAGTTGTGTTCAGACCAGCCATACCCAATAATTTACTCAACAATGTCCTCTCAACCTGTCCCAAGCAGGCTCAAATGTTCAAGAGCTAGGAGTGAATTTGTTAGAACTTAGGCATCATACTCAAGAGACCATAAGCCCGTGCAGTCAATTGTCCCTATGTCGGGGATCTGACCGGCGTGAGAATAAGTCATTGCTAGAGCTTTGCAATGTGTCTTAAGGGCATGATCAACGTAAGATCAATCTTTCAGGACCCTGATTTCACGGTGACATGCTGGCAGGCTCGCACATATGTAGCTACGGACAGGCTATGTACTGCAAGTTCCTTCCCGCCCTTTCCCATGCCCCTTTCTCTGGTTTCTCATCTTTGCACGCAGCCTGCCAATCACTTCTCGTGTCAGCAGCTTGCCCGCCAACCTTGGAACATTGTCGACGTGGTGCTGCTGCAGCACGACTACTCATGCGCGCAAGGTGTCTTCTCTCTGGTACATCCATTCTCGTTTCAATACTGTTTGAGCCCTGTCCAAACATAACATCAGTTCACAGGTACCCTTTCAAGTGACGTGGGCACACCTGCCCATCCAGAGCTCGATCATCGTGTACACTGGGCTCTCGTCAATGTTCACGACATGTTCAGCTGGCACACATGCCCTCGCGGTCACGCATGATGATGTCTACAACGTATGCTCTGCCTCGCGGGCGCGGACCGTACCTTAAGCCCTACAGTTTGTGCAAAGCGGCCTCCGGCGGTTTCTTTTTCGACAAGCATCGCCCAAGATAGTCACACCTTCGACCATTCACGTCTTGTCATCCCTTCTCACGCAAACTTTTGCGGGTTCTGCGATGCTCAGCCGTTGTCCCATTCGTGCGTTCAATGTCCCTCATGCTGGTATGTTCACTGTCCTCTTATCTTCCCGAATCTCTAATCTGACATGATAAACAGTTCGTAAATAATCTGTGGAGCATCCCGTATCTGTTGTGCTTGTCCAGAGACCTGCTGCCCATCCCGCCGCACTGACATTGACTCATACCATATGAGCTTGCCCGACACACGTGCCCCCGTCCACTGGGCGACTCCCCCGCGATGCATCTCGGGCTGACATCATCTCTGCGGGCTGCCCGTGCCCCTCTGCACTGGCCCGCACATCCATGCGCCGACATGTATCATCCCGCCCCAGATCGGCTCGCCTCGATCCGACGTGACAACGTCCGCGCCTTGCACATTCGGGTCAATCTCTCCGCGGGCGGCACTCTGTGCCGACACTGTCTGTGCGGGCTGCTCATCCCTCTCAGCACGCTCATCCCTGAGCCCAAGCATCGTGCAGCGACATGCATTGTCTCGCCCAGACTCGGCTTGGCTCGATTCAATGCGACTATGTCTGCACTGCGCGCGCTCAAGCCACTGTCTCCGCGACCACCTAGCTCCTCCCCCCTCGCCTTTCGAGAACTGGGCACGGGCGGTGAGTTTGTGGTCCCACCATTCTGGGTCCAGCGGTCCCTGCTTTGCGGGCCACAGGCCAACATGAACGCGTGGCCGCACTGTGCGCATCCTCTCCGACGCATTCTTATTCCTGCGACAGGCACCAGTGAGGTACGTCCCAGGCTCCAGCGATTTACGCACCGCAAATGCTCATTCATTGCTTAATTTGTTTGCGTTGTCTTCTAGTGTCATGGCGATCGCGCACTTTCGAGGTTTTTGGCAGCGGGCTCGCGAGCTTGGCGGTTTTGCGGCCCCATGGTTTTTTCCTCTCGGCGGTCTTGCGATTGCGCGGTTCTTCGCTGCGACGCTACGCTAACTCGCTGTGCTGATGAGGTGCGTTCCCGGTTCGGAGTGCATTTGTTCAGACGCTGACTCGTGCCTATTGCTTGTCTTCCGTGATCCTGGTCGCTGCGCGGTAGATGGCGAGCTCTGCGCCACCACGCTGGGAAGGACTGTAGTCAGCTCACGACTCGTACGACACGAAAACGTACATATGCACAGGCGCGGCCTCTTGCACATGGCCCCGCTCTATCCACCACCACCCGTCGCGCCGCGCACGCCCTTGCAGACACTCCCGACTTCGATATCCAACATCTTCTCTCCGCACATGGAACGCGTCGCGTGATGACGTTGCTGGCGACGGGCGGTTTTGAACCACGAATCTCGCTCGCGGGTGCGGTCGTTCGGCGGTTGCAGAGACTGGTGCTGGGCGGTAGCGCTGGAGGCACGCGGTTCTTTCCGCTGGCGCGTCGGGCCGCCCGGGCGTCATCCTCCAGCGTTCGCGGGAAGTCCTGGTGGTCGCGTGATCATCGAGACGCGCTCGCGACACGCGACACGGCGGCAGGTGCACGGTCGATGAGCACGTGTTGGGCCCCCCCTCAGCGCAGGTTCTCGGCAGGTTTTGCGGAGGCGGCGGGTGCAGCGGGTTGCGGCGCGGTGTTGGACTTGGCGGTCGCGCGCGCGCACAGCAGTGGGATCTCCGTCCGCAATGTTGACTGTGCCCCCCGCAGACACATGGAGTGCACACTGCACTTTTGGCGGACTCTGCGGGGGCGGCGGGGCTAGCGCGTGGCGCGTTGGACTTGCGGGAATCGATTCAGGCGGCCAGAAGCGGTCGAGCGTCGGTAAGCTCTCCGTGTGTAGCAGCGACTGTGCACCGTAGAGAAGCGTGCAGGGCGTGTTTTTGGCGGACTCGGAGGGGCGGATAGACGAGTGGGCGGCGCGGCGGACATGGAAAAGCGACTTTAGGGTGGTCAGAGCGGCGGTCGGGGGTCGCGTGCAGGTGAGTCTTATGTTCACCAGACCTGCAGACGTGCACTGAGCGATGACTCTGCGCGCTGCAGACACGTCTCGAAACGCGCCAACTCGGGCGCACACAGAGTTGGCGGGCCGAACCGAGTCGGAGTTGGAGTCGGGCGATCTGGGTGCACGGGAGCGATGGGCGGTCAGGACAGGTGTCGGGCATCGGGACAGCGTCGTCGAGAGCATCATGTAGCGGAGGTGCAGAGCGCCGAGTCCAGCGATCCCAGCCAGAACAGAAAGAGAGTCCGAGTGAGTGAGCGAGCAAGGAGAGGGCGAGACGGCCTGTGCACATGTCCGACAGCCACGGCACGAAGGGAAAGATCCCTAGTGTTCTATATTGCTGGAAACATGCACTATCTCTCGTATTTATTTCCGGGTCTCTTCAGCGATTCCCAGAAGCGGCACCGTTCGCACCCTCACGCGCAGAGCAGCAGCAGCCGGTCGCAGCACAGACACCCATCAGGGTCCAAGTTTTCTCGATGCTGTCATCGCCCGCGACTAGCCCCTGGATGTAGCCGAAATCAATGTCGACCGCGAAATTCGGTTTCGGAATGTGCCGCACCTGGTATATCCCCATAAGGCTGAGAGTCTGCACCGTCGCGATGCTCGGCGGCCGGTCTATGACGGGTTCGAGATTCAGCGCGGCACGGGTGAGCTGGTAATACCGATCCGACTCTGTGTTGTGCGGCGCTGGAGGGAGTTGCGGGTCTATCAGCGCGCCGAAGCAGAGAATGACAAACATCAGCCCGAGGTCGTGCGACGACGAACGCGGCGTGTCCGACCGCCCGGCAATGGGCAACTGGAACGCGACTGCCGACGACGCCAGGCCGGCGTCGGGCCCTGCCGGTGCCGGCGGGGGCGGTGGACGCGCGGCCTCTGCCTCCGAATAGAACAGCGGAAGGAGCTCTTCGATGAGCTGCCGCCGTGTGACTGCGCCAAAGAACCAAGGTGCCGCCTCGAGATAGAGTTCGCAGAGCTCCCGAGCGCGTGGCCACGGCGGCAGGTACTCCTCGATCAGCTCGCGGTCGTGCCCCGCGTCGCCCGGCGCCGCCGGGAACGACGCGCTCAGTCGGAGGATGCTGGGCGGGAGGAGCGCGCCGCCGCCGTCCGGCCGGAGCGCCGGTGGAGCGGGGACTGGCTGTTCGTCCTGCAGAGGCGGTCAGCTCCGGGGCGTGCCCGAACAGCGCGTCGGGGACTTACCAGCAACAGGCTCTAGCGGAGCGTCGGCATTAACAAAATCGATAAACTATTTGTGAAAGCGGCGCACCTCTGAGCCGGCGGAGCGGCCATAGAACGCCGCGGCGCCGTCGTCCCGGACGGCGAGCGTGCCAAACGCGTCGATGCCCTGCTCCTCCTCCTCATCGCCACCGGGATCTTCCGCCGACGTGTAGTCTGCCTTGCGCATCGCAGCCGAGTGCAGCTCGAGCCCCGACTTGACCGCGAGCAGCTCCCGGCTCAGCAGCGGATGTGGCTCGCGCGTTACGCTCGACTGCAGCATCGCGAGCGCGTCCTCGAGATGTCGAATCCGGTCGCTCATCTCGGCGATTTTGCGGTGCAAGCGGTCGGTGTCCGCCAATATGAAACTGGGTCATCGTCAGCCCGAGCGAGTTCACAAGGAGAGCACGACGCACCGTGTCCCCTGCCCAGTGGTGAGACTCCCATTGGGACAGATGGACTCGCAGCCCCGACGCTTGCACGACGAGCACGGGACCGTCTTGTCGCACTTGAGCTTGAGTCTGCGGCATTCTGCGCAAGATATGGCTCCCCGTGCGCGCTTGAACTCCTGCTCCTGTGCCTTTGCGCTGCGGTCCTTGTCGTTGTCCGCGCGCGGGCGGGCAGCTTGCGGCATCGCGATGCGTGCGGGGCGACAGACTCGGTGTCCAGGTCGCGTTCGAGGACGGTTACGCCTGCTCTACGAGCAGGACGGCGTAGTGATGGTGGTCAAAGCGAAAAACGTGCAAGGTAATCGAAGAGGGCGAGTTGGGACGTCGCGGGGAGAGACAGAAAGACAAGCAGACGCAGGCGTCCGATCGGCTGCCATGTTTATGTTGCCAAAAGGGCTATTTCGAAAAGTTCGGTCGCGGTTTGATCCCGGTCGCTAAATTGTAATCTGACCAATCACAGTATACATCGCGCGCGTTAGCCGAGGACCAAAGTCGTCGCCCAAGTCGTTTCGAAACCACCACCTGGTCGCGCGCGAAATACCGACTCTCATGGCAGTCAACATGATCTCCTGCCTGGGAACGTCGGCCCCGATTGCTCCCACCGATTTGCTTCCGCGCGCATCATCATCGCCATGTCAGCCTTGCAGAGGTCTCGCCCACGTACGCTCCACTTCGTGCGACCGCTTGTTCCATCTTTTGCGCACCTCGCCGTACCGTCTGTCAGATGTGGTCTGTGGCTGCTGGAGTTCCTTACAAAGCTGCGCCGTCCAGCGCGCCGCACATGCTAGTCGGTCTTTGGTCGGCACCCACTCGCGACTAGTCCGTCGCCAAGCCGCGGAACATTGCGTCTGCATCTGAGATACGCCCTTTTACGTCCATTTCGTGCTGCAATCGTCTGCGCTGATCTCCAGAACCTGGAATTTTCCCACCGTAGGTTCAGGCCGCAACGTGCATTGCAAATTCCGACTCGACGGCCACTGCGTGACGGTTCCTTGGGGACGCCAGAGATGAATCCAATCATGCGGATGCGTTAAAGAAAAAAATTGTGCGCAGGCAAAGTCGAGGACCGCGTTGAGCGACAGCGAATTTACGGCATGCGACTGCACAGCGCAGCACGCGCCCGCCACATCAGCCCGAACAGGAAAGTCCCTTACGTGGGAAATCACCCACGTGAACGACGCCGCCGTCTAGCCCACACCGGGTAAAGGTCCGCACCAGTCTGAGGTTCCGACTTTCGTGCATGTCAACAGCTAGGCGACTCGATATAATGGAGGCGCGATTTCGGTAGCATGCACACTACCTCAGGAAATAAATCACCGAGAGATGTTTTTACCCGCAGTCATGTTCTGCTCCAGGCGACCGGCTTCTTATCTGTCAGGAAGGCTCGCATCGCGCGCGAGATTCGACACTATCAACCTGGGACTTGACTCGATCCCTCGAGCAGTCGGGGCCAATCTGACCCGATGGCGCGTTCGGGGCGCTGATTGGAGGACATGAAGCGCCCGCGACGCGCGTCTTGTCGCGTCTTGTCGCGTCTTGTGCTGGACTTGTGCTGGGCTCTGCTGCTTGTCTGGCTTCCAAATTAGCGCAGAGCGTAAGTGTGGGATACCTAATTACGGTCTGACGTGCTAACTGCCTCTGCGTAGCTTGGCCTTCGTAAGTCCGCGTGCTGTCTCGCGGAGCTGCAACCCACGCTTGACACTTGATCCTCAGATCGCGACGGCGCCCGCTTCGGGTTGTCCCCAGCGGAAGTGCAGAAACGACGAGCATTGTTCTGGGAGCTGTTTATTACCGACTGTTGGCAGGTATGTTCTTCGATTTTCTGAAATTGTCGTCAAATTTTCGGTCGGCTTCGTCCCGCTCATGCTGCTCGTAGGCCCTCGCGACAGGGCGCATCCCTTCATTTGCGCTGCAGTTCGTCGATACGGAGCTTCCTGCCGACCCTGATGAGACCCTCGCAGACGATGGCACCATCCAGCCGAGCTGTAACTACTATTTACAGTCATGCCGAAATCCGAATTAACCCCAATCCCGCAGTTCCCGCGTGGAAGGCCAAATACGGGAGGGACTGTATCTCGCACGTCGTGCAGGTCACGTCGCTCCCGCACATGGCGAAGTACCCCGCCGTCCTCGATCTCGACCGCAGAATTCGTGACACGCCGCTGCCAAAATATGCCCTGGGCGACCCTCCCAAAGGCGCGGGCCTGAATAAAACCATGTCGCACTTCATGCCTGTCAACTATCGGGAACTAAGTAGGTGCCCCGCTGACACGCTCCCTACCGTGAAGGCCCATTTGAGCTGACGCGGCAATCTGGTGGTGGCGCAGCGCTACAATATATCCATCGAGCCGGATTTTCATATGCGGTGCAACTTTACCCCGAAGACCCCTTGCGTAGTCCATGGGCTCCGTCGTTCCTTGCCATATACCGAAGCGCCTGTGAGCTTATCAAAAACCTAAAGGAGCAGTTCACTCTGTTCCCCGTGCAGATTGCGCGATTCTGGGTGCTCTGGACGCATGCCTTCTCCGCAACCGTACGTGCGACAATTTGCTTCCTTCGCGTGTGAGCTCACAAGCAGCGGTATAGACGATGCTCAGCTCGATTGTGAGTCGCTGCGGCGTATCGAAGACATCACAAGCCGCACTGGCCGAGCTCCGCGTCGCATACGACCTTTTCGAGCAGGCCGTCCCGCACGGCGGGCGCGCCGTCAAGTTCTGGGTATACCGCCTCTCCAGGTAACACTCACGTACCTCAAACTGACGCTCTCTCCCACCAGCCCATGGTCAAGCGGTCCTACGACAAAGCCTACCTTGTGTTCACGAGCGGGTGGACCCCGCGCACGCGCGACCTCTTCGCCCCGCGCGACGCCGAGCACGCGCAGCACGACGAGCTCGAGATCTTCAGCGGGCGCACGCGGATGGTCGCGACGAAGGCGAAAAAAGGCGCGCGGCAGCGCTCCGTCTCGCGCCGCCGCGCCTCGGGGCACGCGCTCTCGCCCGCGGACCCGTCCCCGTCGTCGCAGGGCACGCCCGCCTCCGGCTCCGCGTCGCCGCCGAGCACGGTGTCGGAGACGTTCCCGAGCATCGAGGAGTACGGCAATGCGATGCACCCGACGCTCGTCGAGCAGATCCGCGCGTTCCGCGGGGACATCGACCAGCAGATCAGCAACGCTAGCGAGTATTACCACCCGCGTGCGCTCATGCCGCCGCCGCCGCAGTACGGCCAGCAGCAGGAGCCGCAGTACCAGGCGCAACATGCGCTGCAGGTACAGCCGCAGCAGCAACAATCGTTCGAGACGTGGTATACGCCGCCGAATTCGGCTGTCGACCAGGCGCGCGATGCGATGCCGCCGCCGCCGCCCCAGGCACAGGCGCAGCCTCAGCATATGTACCATCAGGAGTACCAGCCCGTCTCGCAGCTCGTCCCCGTGGGGCATCCGAGCATACATCTCACGGGCGTCGAACACGAGCACCACACGTCGATGTATGGGTCCGCGCACCACGACATATCTCCGGACGTCTCCTACCACCACCAGCCGCACTTCGCTAGCTCGACATCCATCTCGCCCATCTCGCCCGCCGAGCCGAACTACGGCACGCATGACGCCCACACCCACGCGCACCAGTACCAGCAGCAGGGCATGCACGATCCGCAGGCACAGGCGCATCCGGAAATGTGGGGCGTCCCGCCCGCGCCTCCTGCGGCGGACATGCACGGCGCGTACGCGGGCGCGGGGCACTCGTACGCGCACGCCGCACAGGGCCACGGTGGTGTGCACGGGTACGCGCTGGGCCACTACGGCACGGTGCCCGCACCGCTCCCGCACGCGCTGCCGGACGCGAATTTCCACGGGTCCGCGCCGTACAGCATGCAAGAGACCTGGATGTCGTTCATGCAGCAGGAGATGCCCGCGGCGGGGGCGCACCCGCCCAGTTTCGGACACTGAGGACGGAGGGCTGGTTTTCTCGGTTTGAGTTTTGTTGTATTGTGTGCTTTTGGTGATCGATGCTTACGATATTTGCCAGATCTTAGTCGCCAGATGTGTATAATGTGCTGTGCGTGTCTTTCTTGTTCATACTTGTATGTCTGTGCTCGTGCTCGTGTCGAATGCTGTGTCTGTGGTTGTCTCCCATGTTATGTGTCGCGTTGTTTCATGCTACCGTATGTGCTAAGTACTATACTCTCGGACAATACAATCTGGTCACATTATGTTTGTCAAATTCTCTGTATGATTCCCTGAGGTGTGGCGTATGCCGTTTGTCAGATGCGACACAAAACCCGATCATTACGTCGTCGATGGCTGAAGCTCGCCTGACTGAATCTGATCAAAGAAACTAGCTGCAGGATATGGCGCGCGAGCCGGTTGTTCGTGACTTCCGTGTGGAATGGGATTCCCTCTGTACGCTCTCCGGCAGTGCCTTTTGTCTCCCAAACAGCTGCTCATTGAGTAGTATGTGCACGGTATGACAGATGACACGAAAAGATTGCTTGAACTATTTGTACACGAGAACATACAACGGCTTACCCAAATGAGACTGGTTTGATGTTACATGTTAGATCAAAGACAACTGAACAATCACGGGTCGATGATCACTAGCCAAAATTCCATCGTCAGACAAAACAGAAGGGGCATCGTAGGATATTGCATTCCTAACCCAACCGACTAAAGTTAGCAACTTCGCTAGTATGTGTGAGCGAGATGTCACTTACCATCCCCCATTACTACCGCCAAACACAAAGTCGATTCTTGCGTATCCTGCAGTATTTCCTGGTTTCTTGAAGCCCGTGAACGTTGCAAAGTTACCAGAGATGCGCTCCTGCGGCGTGGCCTCTCTCACGTCGCGCATGACGAAATCGGCATAGACGTCGTCCGGCACTGCGTACTTCGCTGTGAGTTGCGAGCTGACTTGCATAGGTGCTAGCTCCCCGACTACAGTCCTGTATGCACCCGAATCGCGTCCCGTAGAGGGACTGTTGAAGTCGCCTACGATAAACACCGCACCTCCAGTGGTATGCGCTTCGTATTTGGCCCGTGCTAACAACAAAGAGGCAGAGAAGCGGCGCTGAGCATCTGAGCGGTGATCCAGATGAGTGTTCAGGAGCGTGAAATTGGAAGCACCATGAAGCGACTTCAAAGAGAAGTGCCCCATGGTGCAAACGCGCTCATGACCGGCACCAGGGTACTTTGAGGGCTCGAATGGGGTTTCTCTGGAGGGGATCAAGCGTATTATGGAAGCGAACTCCTGGCATTTTCACCGACTTACGAAAGCCAGAATGAGTCGTGATGGATAAGCTCCAACTCCGAACTTCCCATAAAGTCAGCCCAGTTGTACCAACGCAGGCGTAAGGCACTTACGTCTTGTAGAAAACTGGGTTAAATTCTCCAGATGTCTTCCCGTCCTTCCTTCCTACACCAATCTAATTACGAGACGCGTAAGGCATATATATGGAACGGTAAACAGTGACGTTATCACCCATGCCCAATCGCTCCCGAGTAGCTCAGCGATGTCTAACACTTGCCGAGTGAGGGCTTCCTGCAGACCTGTCATAGGTAGGTGAATCGCTCAGTGTGATAATTCCACAGGGCTCACCGATTATATGAATATCATAGTTCAGGATCTGCTGAGCTATTCTAAGCCTTCGGATACTCCAAGGCTGTTCGCCACTTTGCGCGTGGTACAGCGGTTCCTGGAGTGGGTGAGGAAGCTCAGCTATTGACTGCTGGACGGATTTGTTATCCGGACGTGAGTCGAAACGCAGATTGTAAGTGGCGAGACGAATGACAGGAAGCATAGCGGGAGTTTCTGCTGATAAGGATCCCATGAACCTCATGAGTATGATCGAAGCAAGGCATGTGCAGAATGCTGCGAAAACCCAATAGGTTGCAGAACACGATGACTGTGATTCCCTTCGCAGCGGTGCAGGCGTCATCAGTGCCCTCCTGAACACCGGCCAGTTTAAGATGATGTAGGCAGACTCTTCTGCACGGAGAATCTCGATCACTGCTTCGCTCAGCGTTGGTAAGTCTTGCTTCTGTGCACCGCCACAGTTACGGTCCAGACGCCTTATCTCTGGACAACATGAACAAATAATGCAATCACGACCTCCTCGGGTGATGGAATGCGAGCGCATTCCTCCGTTGCTATTGATCACATTCATTGAAGTTTCGCAGCCTCGAATCTTCCATTGTGATCAGAAGACCCGCAACCCAAGTGCTCGAAGTTCAATCCCTCAGTGTTGGCCTAGTCGTCTAGAAGCGCTCCGGTTCACTGGCTCAGGTGCCCGACTGTCAACTTCCAATGCTACTCATATACAGTTGTGTTGATTTTCAGTGTCTCCAAACTCGAAAACCCATCCACTGAATTTGATTACATAACACCGTAGAAGAAACTTTGTTATCTGAGCCCATGTGCTTCTGTAGGGTGGCGTATCCACGGCTTCCTGCAGAGCTTTGCGATAAGATCATCGACGGGTCTCGCGCCAACCCGACTCGTGGCGCCTCCCTAATCATACTCTCAAAACCCCTTGCCTGGTGTGTAGTGTATGGGTCCTCCGGCGATCGTAACGCCGGTTATTTAGGCGGATCGTCCTTATAGTTATTCGTGGCTACATTTGGTACGAAAGATTGTTAGCAGAAGACGCTACCATTGGTCAATGTGTACAGCAGTTGATCTGGAGAATCAACGGTGGCTCTCCCGATATCCAACATCCTCTGGGAGATTGTAGATCTTCGTCTGACGTCATTCGAGACATCACCAAACAGCTTCCCAACCTCGATGCGGTCGAATTGACTTGGGGTCAGTTCAACAGCCCGTACACCCTGCAATATTTGTCTGGCATTTGCGTGCTGGGGCTGGGAGGCACTGTACCAAACTCATGGGAGGACTTCCGCGCATGGCTGCAGTCCGTGTTCCCCGTTCCCGTTCAAGACATCTATCTGGATGGAGTCAAGGATGTCGCGGATCGCAGTGAGGCGGCGACTTCGCAGAACGGCATATCAGGCACCCCGAATCTCTCTGTTGGCCCGCGTCCAAACCACCTCTCAGTCGCAAGAGGTCTAGGAACCTGCTCCCCCAAAGTCATGGACATACTTATGTCGAACCTGGTGCCGCCGCCGCCGCTTAAGGCACTCATCCTTGGGCACCTCTCAGAACAGTCGCTGCGAGCCACATGGCCCAGAGAAGTTTCGCCAACACTGGAGCATCTGCAGCTCTCAGTGAGTGCGCATAGCAGATGCGATGCACTTAGTACGCTAACTATACATATTTTGTCCTCCATTCTGACAGTTCGATTGAACGCCCCTTCGTTGCTCCATCTTTGTGGCCGACTCCGAACGCTCGACCTCGATGTCGACCACCAGAAAGTAGAGGAGATGTTTGCAATGGGGTCATCACTTCTCTCAGAGCTCTCATCCACCCGTCTCAAGAGACTGTGTGTCAAGACCATCCTTAAGTCTAGGACCAGGATCAACCGACCGACGTGTGCGCCTTACTGGCAAGCCTTTGCCAGGCCCCTTGAGTCGCCGAAGTTCCTCGATTTGGAAAACTTCACCCTAGCTTTGTCGGAAGACATATGGGTAACGTAGTGTTCTTCCCTTCGGTGCAGTTCATAGACAAGGTCGAGCACATTTTTCCCGCTTTTGTCTCTAGGGGCGTAATACATGTAGAGTGACGACTGCAGTAGGAAATGTCAGAAATGTCTTTCGGTACCAGAGTCCACGTCAATGTCTGATTAGGATTCTGTGCAATCAATCAGTTCGTTTTGGATAACCTCCGCAAGATCAGGGATATGTAGATGTGTAGTCGTAATACTCTCGAGTTGACTGTTGCAAGTGCCACATACTTCCAAGGCAGTTCACGTTCTAGACGCTCGTGTCTGAGGGGGACTCGTGTCAATTTGAGCGGACTGCGATTCGGACTGCAATTTTGTAACGGCTGTATGGCATCGAAACAGGTTTTGGAGTGCTGCAAGTGCTCAAACAAGTTGTATGGTCAGGCGAAAAAACTGTTGATAAGAGCAATATTACTGTCTAATGCGACTCGGGGGGGTTTCATTATACAAACTACAACCTCTCTCTTCCCTCTCAAAGAGTACGCTTACGAACATTTCATGATCTTGTCAAATTTCGCAGATCCGCCTCTGCTCCAACAATTAATGTCCTGTGATAGCCAAGAAGTCCTGAGAAAGGACTGGGATCGCTGAGTCACGTACAGCATATATGCCGAAGTACGCCGCGATCAACCGTGTTCAGATCGCGTTGTGCATCACGTGATATTGATCGCGCGGTATGCAACCTTGCTCAGCGCTCAACGCTGTTCAACTCTACCTGCAAGTTCGAGATAATTGAGAGTGCATGGTATAGCAGACTGGTACCTCTCTGCCGCCAATCTACAGCAAATAGTCCTCCAGAGCCATTCTGCTTCGCTCTTCTGGTGAGCCCTGCTGCGCGGAATGCAAGATGCAAGTCCTCCAATTTGGTGCTCCTTGTCCCCGCTGTCATGTCAATTGGAACGGAGGGCAATGCTGGCGCTGGTCGTTGTTCTGCGCGGAGTCAATACACCCATCAACTTGCAGTTCCTGATAAAGTCTTATATCGATCTCCAAAACACAATGTGTCCTGAATCATCTTGTGGACCATAGCCTACGTCTGCCGGCACTTTCGGCATATCTCTCGTTGGATACATGGTGCGCGATTTCAACCTCCGTGCAAGCGTAAATCTCTACAGTTTGTCAATTCCCAGTTTCTTTCGATCCCAGTGCTGAGTATTGACCGATGGACAGTGCGTCACCTTCGCCGAGCCCGCTGACTCCGGCTCCCCACCTGCTTCAATGCCCGAGGCTCCTCGGATGTCGACTGCTAGACCTGTGCTGAGATGACAAGCTTCTTGACAAATTCTTTGACAGAACGATCCGGTTACCTCGTGCCCCTACCCCCGTCTTTCCTCATCTAGTGAAGACATGCCACGACTGCACGGCCTCGCGAAGACATCTGCATGCCTCAGATCGTTTATACCTCGATCACCTGTACTGCCGATGTCCTGCGCCCTGCTGCTTTGGCCCTCCACAGTTTGCGGTATCCCCCTCCTGCACTATACGCGGTCGTTGAAGCACATTATGGATATGTTGGTTTCAGATGAGATTACTCAAATAAACGTGTTGCGCTACGCGGAATGGCCTGCAGAGCTCACAGGCGAGCAGCTCGTTCATCGAGTCCCGCTAGACAGCAACACCCGGCACACCCTCCCCTCCCTTCCCGCCACTCTTAGCCTCAAAGCGACATGTCTCGAAAGAGAACTCACGATGGCAATGAAGGCGGCAAAAGAGATGGCAAGCGCAAGAGGCTCCCCAAACAGTTGGAGGGTGACGAGAGCCATGTGAGTCCTACTCTTGCGGTGAAGTGCACTATTAATGCTCCTTCACATAGTACCCAATATGGGGACAGCGTGGCATGTTCGCGCAAGATTCCGCCCGGGAGATGTACGAATCTGTCATCAATTTCGACACTCCTCGGTTTCGTCGAGCAGAGGTCACTGCGGCAGCATCTGCGGTAATGTCTGATGTTAACCAGATCGGGTGTGCAGCTACTCATCCCACGACCCCGCTCCTGTTCAATCAACACGCTTTGGAACCAACAACTACTACCATCGGAGCTTGGGGAGATGAGAGTTCGTTCGACTTTGGGATGTCCTACATCAAGGCGCCGACTCCGGCCTCTGAGAGAGGCTCACGGGTCGAAATGGACTATGCCGCTGATTACGACGCTCTTGGTGGAATATCGAGTACATCGTCTCCACTGCCGCATGCTCGCTCGGGACCTCCACCCATACCCCATTGGTCTCGCCCAGATAGGCCCAGTACGAGCATGACCATGGCAAGCAGTAGTGCCTCGACTTATACCACGTCCTCTTGTTCCCCAGTTCCCTCTCTCACCTCATCGATCTCAACACGGGCTGAATCGTGCAACTCATGCTACCATCGCTCAAGCCGAGTTCGGGATATTGTGCCCATCGACGTCACAGGTGTGCTATGTGGCGAGGTTGCAACTCGATCTCAACTCAACCTAATTCTTACAGTAAACCGCGATACCCCTCTCATCGCGATGCCCACGCCTATTGTGCTACCTCGGTCCTTCCCAGTTCTCGGACACCAGACCATCGAAACTCCTCCCACTATCCACGCGCAGGTACATCACCCCGGTGTCGAAGGCATTCCCCGCAAGTCCAGTGGCGGAACGCTCCATACAGCACTGTATAACGCTGACTATACTGGACCGAACGCCAGCATGGCCAGCTTCGTAGCTGTGCATCAGTCAGCAGGTTTGTGGTCCTCACAACACTTGCCATTTCCGGTATGCTAATACTTATAGTTAGGCCCACAGCCCTTGTCTATGGCTGGCAGCACTAACCAGCTGTCACCTTTCGACATTCAATCTGACCTTGACTGGGGATCTCTTGAGGAAGCTTATGCTGACCTTATGGCTCAATTTGATGAACTAGTATGCGACAGTGGCTTGTAGGGGATTACAACACCCCATCGGTCGCATCGAGGCAGTAATTCGACTCGAACTGCCAACGAGGAAACTCCATTTGTTCACGATTTCCTAATTTGTGTATCCCACTCAACTTGTTCCTTCATCGTTAAGCCTCAACACGTAACTCACAGATCTCTCTGGACATTCATTGACGGACATTTATTTCTACCTTCGCTATGACTGCGCTCTTGATGTTACCACGTCTCCAATTGGTTCCATAAGTGTAGCTCAAGCCAACCCTTTGTCGCGTAGTACAACGAAGACCTGTATAATGTGAAATTGTAGCGATGGAGATTGTATAGGGACTCGGACAATGCTGTCTGCCTAGAAACAGATGCCGGTGCTCACAGAGCGATGACTGCGTTCTTGATGACCACCCCAGCCCCTCCCAAGACGCGCCTTTGACGCGAGGGATCGATCGATCGCGTCTCGATCACATGCGCTCATAGTACAACTTCTGCCGATGATCAATGACCACAGATTCTTTGAAGATCCGAGATAGGAGAATACACATGCCAATTATGAAGAATGTCGTGGAATTATGTTCACCTTTTCTTGAACCAGAAGATGCATGAGAAGCAGTGAGGGCAGGACTTGATGCACTTCAAGAGGATTGAGCCAGGAGGGGAGCTAATGCACCTGAGGAATGGTTGCAGTCAGTGGAGAAAGTTAGGGAGTTTGTCAATTAGGAGAACCAGAACTTAGCCATTGGGTATCAGAATTCACAATGTTCCCATTTCGTCGCGTTGATGCATTACAGTGCACATAAATCTTTTTATCATCCGGTCCTTGTCAATGTTCACACAACAGAGGGGAATACACCCTAATGCCGCCTCATTTGATTTATTCACCTTCTACAGAGTCAGAGAAAACGGAAAAGTCTAAGGCATAGATATGTTAGCGCATCGCCATAGTAAATTGTATTAGGACATGACAACCATGCGTGGTGAGCGTTGGTGGGTGCTTTATGTTCTAATTTCTCTATGCTAGTGGTCAGGCCGAGGAGCGCAGTGGTATTGATCACATTACTGAGACAACACCAGGGAATGAACTTCAGCGTCATCAACGCCTACAGTGTACTCTAAGCATCCTATATATCTCAAGATAAAGAGTATCATGGGCGTTTCTGACATCTATGGGGAGGGAGGGTACGTTATTGTGCAGCAGCATCAGGAAAATCTCATCTTTGCTTTCCCCACTTTTACGTCTTTCGAGATCATTAAGCGCCCTAAAAGTGGCAAAAGTGGCAAAATCCCAGTCCATTGGGACTGGAATTTTCCCACTTTCCCTGCTTTGGCAGCCCAAAGTAGGAAAAGCGGCACAAAAGTAGACGCGACATTTTCCTGATGAGCGCATTACCTGCACGGCGGCTATGGCTGGTGGTGCTTGTGGAAATAGTCACGAAGCGAGAGATGGATTGGGGATATGACGCAGTCGGCATCGAGTGATATATCAATGATGGGATGCAGATGCTCAAGCGATGTGTTGACTTGATGTGCAGATATCCCGACCCTTGCCTGGATTGCAGACAAGGGTACAGGCTCCGG
Organism: Gelatoporia subvermispora B; assembly: GCA_000320605.2. Classification (NCBI taxonomy): domain Eukaryota; kingdom Fungi; phylum Basidiomycota; class Agaricomycetes; order Polyporales; family Gelatoporiaceae; genus Gelatoporia; species Gelatoporia subvermispora. The sequence continues at coordinate 663,083 of KB445797.1, forward strand.
CGAAGTCAAAATGATAGCTAGGATCCGCTTGACTGCACCTATCTCGTCGTCTTCGAGCTCGTCGGGATTCACGGCTCTGGTCAGGATGGGTTGGTATATGCGTTCCAGAGCCTCCCAGTGATGATTGCCAGTCGTGATCCTCTCAACCATTCTCTCCAGGCGTGGTACGGGGTCACGTTCAATGTGGTGTATTGCAGAGTATGCGCAAATCCACAGGTTGCCTGAATGGCGTGTAAGAGCCGCCACGTCGTCCTCGCATGGCCAATCGGGTGGAAACTCGTATGGAGGGTCTAGGCGCCTTTGGCGTATCCGGATTTCCCGAAGACGTTGATCTATGTAAAGGCGAATTTCTCCTTGGACGAGAGGCTGCTTGATACTTTGCAGCCGGAATTCGGAGACAATGTTTGATGGTTGCGATCGCAAGTGGCGTCGGATGACCTGTTCTGGTCGTGATGAGATGAATAGTCTGATAGGGATATGAGGAGCCCTGGCGACGAGCTTCCGCAGGATACACTCAGTTGCTTTGTGATTCGAGCACTCGTCCGGTGCATCCACAACCAGCACCAGTCTGGGTAACTTGCTCTCTGATGCGATTCGAAGAGGCCGTTCGAGCAGGTCTGTAACATGCTTGTCGGCGTTAATGTAGATGTCGGGATTCTCTTGTAAAACATTGAGCAGTGCATCCCGGTAGGCTGGAACCTGGCGGGCTATGGATACTGCGAGTGTTGGGATAATGTGCTTCGCAGTTCCTCGACTGGATCCTTTGACGCAGAAAAAGCTCCCGCCTAGCATCCCCGCTCGCCGAAGAGATAGACAGAAGGAGCGCGCGATGGCTGATTTGCCCGTTCCGGCCATCCCGTCCAGCCAGAAGATGCGAGAACCGCCGTCATCGTCCTTCCATGTGTCCAAGGCTTGAAGAATACCCACACGAGTCCCTTCCATGCACTCGTCTCCAGCCTGTGCGTCAATCCCGGCATCAGGAATAGCGTGCAATAGCGATAGAATTTCTAGTGCAGGCTAATTAGCATGATGTCAGGAACGCACCAAAAGCGCTCACCTGTCGTTCTGATGTCCTCGGTAAGTTGCTCTTTGTGGAGCGCACAATCGAGCTACGATGGAATGTCAGCGGGTCAATTACCACAAAATCAAGTTGTGACCTACTTGAAATTCGTCGATCAAAGTTGCCAGCTTCCGAAACATAGTCTCAATATCTTGCAGATCGCCAGTGGCCTCTAGAGTCCGCTTGAAGAGTCCGCGTCCCGACTTGCCATTTATGGCGTCTGCAATCATCTCAAGATGTCTGACTGCTTGTGAGTCTACGGCTATATGCCACCATTCATTAGAGCTCACGTTGTGATCTTTGTAATACGTCTCTCAACAAGAGGTGATCTGTCTGGTACTGATTCGTAGTAGGCTAGAATTTTCTGTAGGCCCTTGATCTTTTCACAGATCTCCTCAAAGCCTTCTCGGGCATCTTGAACTTTCTTTCGGTCATCAAATAGTTAGCGGTATACACCGACTAAACAGTGAGGACGCACATCCACTGCATCCATCACGGCCACCACCCCAACAAGAGCAGCTTTGAGAGGAAGAAAGAGATCGCAGCCATCACTGATGGTCTCCAGTACTTCCTTCACCACGCGCCAGCCTACTTTCCTGCGCGACGTCTTCGCATTCGAGTCTGGTGCGGGCGCGTGTTTTGAACTTTCGCCAGACTGATGTACGAGTCTCCGAGGAGGATATCTAGAGCTCGTTGTCGGGTTTGGTGCTTCAGGTGCGCAGCCGGCGACGGGATCGTTAGCAACTGGTGTTGTACTCGCTGCTTGTGTGCGCTTGTGCTTCTTCTTTGGGTTAAAAAGTTCGATCAACTTGCGCTTCGACTTAGACGGCCCTGCCGGATTACCAGGCATTGTCAACGACACAGACATTTGGGAGAAAGGCATTCAGATGAGCAAACGTATCGGTAGGGGAGCGGGAAAGACATAGCATGCTTATAGGGTGGTGAGCTCTGGAAGCTGTGCAGCCGGGCCTGGCAGAAGCATAGCCATGGCGGACTCATGCCAAAGTCAGGCGACAGCTATTCCATGTGGAAAGTGGCGACAACTGCCACCCCCTAGACCTTGTTCTAACAAGACTCTCCCAATACCACATTGAGACATGGAAACGCCCACGAATGCGGTGATATCTGCTGTGCTGTGAACAGCCCCAGTTTTAGCCATGGAGGCGCTGAGTATAGCTAGAGCCTCACGTATACTTGTTATTTGAGTACTCATACAGTCTCAAAACTCATTCCAGGAAGCCAGCATACAACAAATTCCTGCTCCCGGACGTCAAAAAGACAGCGTCGACGCGCCTACACGCTTCACTTTGTTCTACAGACGAGCTGCGGAGTGCATTACGACCCTTGATACGCACAAGGATGTTGATCAGGAAGAAGAGTTACCGTACTAAGGCGCAGGTCGACGGCGGAGATGATGCCAGCAAACGCGATGTTGTTGCTCCGTAGTCCGCACGTATTTGGAGTGGGTGCATGGGAAGCGGTGGGCACTGTGGAATGGATGCGGCATGTAGCCCACCGAGTATTTCGCGAATGAGATGTACGTCGCATGCCTGGAGAGGCGCGCGAGAGGGACGAGCGCGGAGGCCGGCCTGGCGCAGTCGCTTGAGAGGAGCGCTACATTCGAGCCCTCAGCGCTATACCAAGTCAACCACACAGTGCGTTGAGCTGTTTCCCGCTTCTAGTGCGATAAACCTGACGGTGCCAGCAGACATCCCTCCAAATAACGAGTGTTCTGACGACCGGCCGGACTATGTCCTGACACTGAAGAATACGGGAGATCATTTATTGATCGCTGAGATCAAACGCGACTTGGTCATGTCTGCGGAGAACATAGAGCTTAAATACGACTACGGTACTTTCAGACGTTTCGATAGCAACGACACGTGTTTATCGTGCTCGTATCCCAGGCGGCGTCACTCAGTGATGTGCGATGGACTGATGGCACCGGGGGTCGAGGCGTGAGAACTCCTCCTTAACGAAACTTATCAACCAATCTATTAGCAGGCATCGTACAGCATGCAAAAGCCAGAAATATGACCGCTTTTAACTTACGAGACTAATGGTTGCATATCCTTCCAGATGTCTGCCGAGTTTCGGGGTCCGGGGTCAAGCACATCACTGGCGTCACTACCCTCGAGCTCGCTTGCAAGTTCGGATGTCGTGCAGTTGCAGAAAGCTAGAAGTGTTGCGTGACGAGGTTAGACATTACCTCGGCATTAGAAGGAATTGCACGGCAAACACGTTCTGGTAATTCTCCGACTGTATCAAAGCAAGTTCCTGCCTCACAGAACTGCTAGACATCGCACAACTAATGACGACTTACTCGGGAAAGCGAGTGTCATCGTACAATGAGGAACTTAGCCAGCAAGTCGTGTGAGTCTCTTCTCATGCCGCTGTCATGATGTATCGTATTGTTGACAAGTGCGCTACGGCCAGAAGATGATGGACGCGTGCTAGGCATTACATATGGCTGGCATTTGATTTGTCTGGATATATTGAGTTGCTACCTTGTATGTACTTCGCCCGTGATATCGATATTACCCTGACCCTGCATTTTGGTAGCCCACATCATCGTCAATCACTACATCATTGACCTGCCAGTTACATTGAATCAAGTTGCGTCAATGGCCTAGCACTGGTGGCGTTTTCCTCTTTTACGCGAGAAGGCGTTGGTGAAAGGGAAGGCGGTACTAGGTGCAATAAGCGAGGGTTGGATCAGAAGGAGGGCGAGGTATCTGAAGAATGGCTGCAGCCTTCGGGATTTTGGTCTCAAACAGAAGGACGCTGACTGTCTTTAATCTTTCAGGCGCTAAACATGAACGCCGAGCGTCCTGGCACTGGTCCGTTCACCACAGCACCATATGTCTTCGGATGTGTCTTACCACAAGCAGCCGTACTTCCCCTCGGCAACTACTTCACCCTCGACGCCCATCGAGATGAAGTACACTGCGCTTGACACGTACCAGCACCATCAACAATGTATCCGCGATTCGCAGGTGGAGACGAATTCCGAGCTGTGAGGTGCCCCGGACGCGTTGCGGATGCGTACACGGGCGCGGGGCACTCGTGCGCACACGCCGCTCAGGGCCATGTCATTCATACATCAGGAGATGCCTGCGGGTGGGACGCCCCCAACGAGTATTGAGGAGGAGGAGGATTATATTTTAACAGGTCTCGGGTCACGTGTACGCCTTGAATTTGATGCTTTTCTCACATATACTCCTCACCGCTCGTTCTGCGCTGTCTTTTCGCCTCTCGCTGTCAGCATGTGTTATATGTACAGTTTACGTCTTTGTTCCGTGTTCAACTGATAGAGCTTATGCTTGCTCCAAATTATAGACGATTTCCTATCTAATTTACTACAGAGGTCTGCATATCTTGTTGACCAATGTTACGTGTGCTACTGCTAATTCTATATCGTAACAGGAGGGCGAATATACTCGAGTACAGAGAGTCACTGATGTTAAATACGATTTAAGAAACTACAATTCAATGCATCCGCGGTGTGTAAGATCTCGTCCATTCAGTTCCATGCATGAGAGATCTCAAGTTCAAGGATACTCTAGATCGCCCGAGAAGCAGCAGATTACGAGGCCACCATAGACCTCTTTGATATTCCTCGGGAACCCACAGCACTAGCTCGCCCTGCGGACCCCTTATCCAACCGTCTCCAAAGGAGAAGGCATCTCTTGGATCATCGATGGCACAGTCTTCGTACAATGAATGGAGCGCAAAAGAGTCGTCGATTTGGAGAGATGAGTCACCTTGTGATGTGACATACTCATCGTCGGCTGTATGTGAGCTCGGAGCTTGGCAATATGGCATACGCGCGATCGAGCTGATGTCGGAGAATGTGACAGCGGGGGACTGCCACGTAGAAGAGGTATGAATTAAATTACGATGCCTCCGCGAAAGACCATCCGTCAAATCCCAGACGCGAACCATTGTGTCGGCCGATGCGGACGCAAGGCAGGTTCCGTCCGGCGAGAAACAGATGGCCCGTACCATCTCTGTATGGCCTTGAAGAGGTCTTGTCACCGGCTGGCCTGTTTCTGTATCCCATACTCGGATCATCTTGTCCCATGATCCCGCGGCGATGCGCGTTCCATCTGGGGAAAATGCCACTGCGGTGACCGTCCCTGTTCCTCCCGGCAGCGATTGGAGCAACACCTGGCGAGTCGCAACATCCCAAATACGGAGTGTGTGGTCATATGAGCCCAATAGAATGCGAGTACCATCTCCGGAGACAGCAATGGATGTGATCCAATGTATGTGGCCCTCGAATGGTGGACATACTTCGGATCCTCTCCTCGCGTCCCATGCTCTGATAGTTCGATCCCACGGCCCGGAGAAGACGCGAGTTCCATCTGGGGAGAGGGCAACCGCGGATACCTATGCTGTGTGCCCAATCAACGCCCCTAACAAGACTCAACCAGTTGTCACGTCCCATGAACGTGTGGTCTTATCCCATGATATTCCGGTCATCTCGGGGTGTTGAGCTAAGGGTGGGACTTTATGGCGAAGCCAAATTGTTGGTTCCGCTTCTAGACCGACCACATTCTAATGAATAACCTCTGCTTGTTCATCCCAGAGGTAGATCGCACCGTGACCACTGATCATTCCAGTTCAAGTCTCATATATTGATATCGCCAGACTACAGCTCTCATACGTTACAGGCAATGCAAGCGCGAGTCAATCGATTGCATATTGCTTGACATTCAACGTACATGGCAGGATCCGTCGTGCGCTGACGAATTAGACATCATTAACATTACTTGCCCGAGATAGAAGCTGTCTACTCCTATAGCACGGCACATGGTAATGACTGGGCTCTGATCCAGCTTTGATTCATCCGCAGTATCAAAATGGACGGGTTGATCAAGTCAACATGGATTTCTCATTCGTTCTGATCAAAGACATACACGATATAGCAGCAGCTACTGTGTACACCGACTTTCTTACTGCAAATTACAAACCAATGAAGCTCCATCCCAGTATCTTATCCCCAGCTATCGCCGCCTCGCGTTAGTCCTCATCCTCTGTGTCTTCTCCAATAGGATTAAAGAACCGCGGCGCAGGGATTGTGGGACCCCAAGACCGTGATTCAGGCCTCTTTCGTGCTGTGGTTTGTCTCAGGGTGCTGCATGCAGGAAGGTCCTATCAGTCGCCAAGTACATCCTTCGATTACCTGTCGGTACTCACCGGGAGTCCACTCCAGAACAAGGAGCTTCACCAAGTGGCCAATTCGACGTCTCCGGGGGCGGGACGTGTACTGAGTCTGCAGGAATCAGGCCTAAACTCAGAGCGACCCAAGAGAACGCGGCTCTAAAAAGCCCGGTCGTTCCTTCGTACTGGCGGGACAGGTACAATGTTCTTGTATCGGGGTCACGAGCGTAAAATACGCATGTCTGACCTGTGGGAATGGCACCGTGATTTGATGTCATGAAGACCAGCTGAGTCCACATCTCGAGAGTGTTGTTGTCAGAAACAGGTTGATAGGAAATCACTATAATAGTCTTACCTGAGAGAGAACCCGCGTCTGAGAACTTGCTTTGCTACTGTCGAGCACAGTCGGCCACTGAAACCTGATAGTAGGCCCATATGAAACATCTGTCCGCTTGTCCAAGTGCAATATGTCGTCAAGCATGCCTCCCGTGGCCCCTGGGATGACATTGGTAAACTTGTTCTGCCATGCGGCGGGTGTCTTGTATTCTATCATCATACTCAAAAGATACTCTTCTCGATCTTTCGGTTCAATCACGAGCATGGAATCTGGCTGAACCTTGCCGTACGGAGACGACGAGAAGTATTCTGAATTCATCTCTTCATGGCTACGGGTTCGGATCTCCCATGCAGCGAGAAGGGCTGGTTTGAAGATCGTTGCAAAGCACCAGTCCTCAACATCCTTCTCAGATGCATACTTATTTGCTGTGCCTTTGGCCGTATAATATGGATGGATGGTGGCCAGAAACTGATGATCTCTCGGGTTATCCCAATCGAATGTTACTGATCTCAACAAGTTGGAGGATGCATCCCATAGCTGGTCGACAAGTTCTGGAACGTGGATGATATGCTCCATGCCTTCATTACTGTCACCGATTTTTATCTCTTCGGCCGTGAGTGCTTTGGTACTCCCAGTTTTGGACTTTGTGGCTGCTATATTATCGCTTCCAAGCTTGGCAAAATTGTTACGGTTCAATTTCGGGACACATAAATTGAACACATCCTCCAGTGTTTTGGGGAAATTGTTAGTGTCGCCTGGATCGGAGACAGGCTGACTTCTCAGCCAAGGTTCCCGCTGCCGAATGGGTGTTTCGGGTATTTCGCTCTGCCGTGGATCGAACCCAAGGGGGAGTCTTTGCGGCGCATATTGAAATGACACGGGATGGAGTTTGTTTGATCTAACAGGTGTCTGAGCAGGTCCCGCTGGCGGAAAGTCCGCCTGAAAGCTGTCAGGGGAACTCTGTCATCGACGGAAGCGAAGCCAACTCTCACCAAGATATTCAATGGTGTGGCACTCAGTTTCTTGGTAGGCTTAGGTGGCATGTTTCAATGTATTAAGTTCGAGGGGGGATATGAACTTCAGGCCCACAGACGGTAATGTGTTGGGAAGCAGGACTCATTCTCTGCCGTCCTTTTAAGTGGAGGCACCATCCAGGCAAGTATATGTTCAAGTGGCCACCAGGCCCTATCTCTCGTCCGACGCCACTTATTTCGGCATGGCTAGGACGGTCGTTGCTACTATGCGGATTCTACTGCTTAGCGTTACTCTGTATGGCCTCAAGAATGATCGGACATGTAGCTCTGATACACTATGCCGCTGTCAGCTGAGTGAGAGCTTTGTCATGAAAGTAGGTATCCTGATCGGCTTGCAACAATCGGATAATGTGCAGATTCTTCTGAAACTCCTCGAAGACGCCGTGTTCATTCCACGGATTGTGGCGAGACAATATTGATCTGTCCGATGTGTTTGAGCGGTCCGTGTCCTGGTGACAGCGGAAAGACAGGATGATCGGTCACACGATTGGCTTAGATCTTGGTTACGCAGCAGCTTCTGTGATCGGTTATGGCGCGTACCATCGTCGTGTCTGGACATGTTTAGTCATTGGTCTTGTGGTACCAAACCTCTTGTTTGGATAGAAAGTTCGATTGTGGCGCCGTCGCTTGGCGCGTAACTATGGCAACAAAGACCCGAAGGAGAAGTCGATTGCCACTTGCTACAAGCCTTCTGATAAAAGGGGCCACTACTCTGTTCCTGCATCTCACCGTCTTGTCCACATCCGAGAGTGTCATTCCTAAGAGCATCTTCTACTATCAGAAGTACGATGAGCTTGACGATCCCAGCAGATATTCTTCCACGCAACGAGCGTTATGGCAGTGCCTCGAACTATATCCTAACCTTGAAAAAGACTGGAGATCATCCCCTGATTTCTGAGACCGAGCGAACCTTGGTCCTTTCTGCAGAAAATATGGAACTGATATACGACTACGGCACCTTTACACACTCGACAGCGTTGACACGTGTCTATCGTGTTCGCGTCTCAACTGGCGGTGCGGCACTCGATCTTGCTTGCAAATTTGGATACAGCACGGAGAAACTAGCGGCGTTGCGTAACGAGGCTGGACATTACCTCGGTAATCTTAAGGAATTGCAAGGCAAACACGTTCCGGTATTTTTCGGACTGTACGAAGGCAAGGGCGGTTTTCAGGAGACCCTGGACCTGGCGTGCCTAATTACGATCTACTCCGGAGAGCCAGTGACATCGTACAACGAAGAACTCAGTCCGCAAGTTGTGTGAGTTTTCTCTCATTTACTTGTAATCCCAGCGTTGTGTTTTGTTTACGCATTCCCCCACAGTCAGAACATCGCGGACGCATATCAGGCGATACATAGGGCCGGTATTTGGACGAACAACTACCACGAATACAACAGTCTGATGGATGATAATGGCAAAATTACCGTCATTGATTTCGATGACGCTAGTCTGCATGATTGCCATGCGACGTATAGACCAGTATACAATGCACCACGTCCACCGATTGAGGATCTGGGTAAATGTCCGGAACTTCACCGCTTATGCGACTTTTTTGAAGTTTGGCTACCTTGTATGTGCCTCTTGCGCGATACCGACATTGCCCTAATCGTACGTTATTGTAGCCTTCATCGTCGTCAATCGCCACTTCATTGACCTGCCGATCACGGTGGAGGAAATTGTGGACTTGGCCGAAGGCTGGAAAGGTTATCCTCTTTCAGGCGAGGAGGCACGGGCCCAAGGGAAGGCTGCATTGGATAAAATTAGGGATGATTGGATCAGGAGGGGGTGCGAGGTGCCTGAGAAGTGGTGGCAGTATGAGTCGCAAGCAGAAGACTAGTGCCGACCTCATGTCTCACACACGAGCGTCGAGTTAGCGCAATATCGAAGTGATCGTATGATCTGCACTGTACTGGACCTGCGCTGTACTGATCAAGGCCCACATAATATCATGGTTGATGAAGTACTGAACGGAAGGCCTTGAAACCATTGATCATACGAGGAGTAGCGGTACTCCTAGTCTCTCTTGATCAACCCAGGAACTGGAATCTTCGTGGGTATCCTCACCGTCGGTCGTATTCAAAACTGGTGTCCTAGTCATCACTCGAACACATACACCTAGTGCAAGTCATGATAAAGGCAGCTTTGCGCCATGCTCTATGCAATAGACCCTGATGATGGACGGCATGATTGTGCAACAGTGTTGAAGGGAACCCCAGGGCACAAGTTAGTACAAAGAGACAAGTTTACGCTAGTGCAACTTAGCGAAATGGCTAAGGGGATAAACCGCTCCTGCGCTCCTGGTATGGAATCACAGACGGTATTTCAAACTCGTACATCAGGTTACATCAACTCGCCGGGCAGATGCTAGGAGAAAGAGTCGCCATGGCGTCCAGTGGATATGAAGGGCTGTACTCACTCGAAGATGTATACATCCTCGACTAGCCCCACCTTCTTCGCAATCTCCGACGTATACCGTTCCCCTCCCTTGCCCCTCCAGTCGATCTTGACCTGGTACTTCTGCGCCCAATCGAGCCCCAACAAAACATCCACCGGGAGCTGCAGATCCACCACCCAACACCCAACGCTATACTCACGCCCCTGCGCGTCAAACACCAGCTCGACGCGCCCATACACCTCCAGCGGGCCGCCCACGTACGTGCTGCGGAGCACGACGCGGTCCTCGGGGCGCAGGGGCACGACGCGCGGGAGGAGCCCCGCGAGGCGCGCGAAGCGCATGTCGACGGCGGAGGCGGTGCCCGCGGAGGAGAACGTGGCGCGCGCGTTGGGCGTGCGCAGCGGGCGCGCGGAGATGGGGAAGCCGGTCGAGAGCACGCCGGCGCGCGGGTCTCGCGAGGCGGGCTCGCCGTGCAGCCCGCCGAGGGTTTCCGAGACGGAGAGCGCGGGCCCGGTTGCGGGCGGGAGAGGGGGGAGGCGCGGGATGCGCGCGAGGGAGGGCTGGAGGTCGGCGGCGGCTTCGAGGGTGGCGGCGAGGATGTAGTTGTTGCTCTCGAAGGCCATTGTGAGATCGAGGATGGTTAGATGGGAAATCAGACTCCGGTTCGTGAGTTGCAGCTTTCGTCGTTACCGGTGCGAGCGGTAGCTGGCGACGTGAATTTGCAGCCTGAGCCTCGCGGGGCGTCCGTTATATGCTTGAAGCTCGTGCGGTCTTGACTCGGATCGAATCTGCGGACTGGTGCTCGGCCCCGCTGAGGTGTCGGAGACCACAGAGTGAGATCAGAGTCAGAACGGACGCAAATGTGCCCCTATCTGAGGCGGTTCCAGCCTTGTGACTAACGGGAGCAAACCACGAGCGGGAAGACACAGGACTGCCAAGCATTCCATAGCCTCGTGTTCGTCTTTGCGAGGGCGCTCAGGAACGCATCAAACAGTCCGTCGTGAGGCCAAAAAGATTTTACCGGCGGGAGGCGGAGGGGAGAGGGGTCCGAGTCAGCTCGGTAATCCATATTTCATCGAATGAACTCGAGAGGAGATGCATGCGTGCGACTCCTAGGACGAGACGAGTTCGTGAAGGACATAGAGTCAAGTGTAGAAGCATGATGAGCGTTCTCGGTTACATCAAAATGAATTGGGCAAGTCCGAGCAGATCTGAAGCCGAAATGTGAACCATTTTCATTTCATCTTCAGGGCGCAAGAATGGACCCGACTCACCCCACGTCGCCGCAGCAATGGCGATGGTCATAGAACGAAACCAGAGTCACAGTGGGAGCAAAGCTGCCCCTATCCGAAACGGTTTCGGCCTGATGGCTGAACAGAAGCAAACCGCGAGCGAGGGAAACGCAAGCCTGACGGGCGTCTCGTAGCCTCATGGTGTTCCTCTTCCCAGGGCGCTCGGCCAGGCGCCAAAAACAGTCCGCCAAAAAGCGAAAAAGATGTCCCCGGCGGGAGTCGAGCCCGCGTCTTCACGGTTCTGCATATCCACTTGAGGTAGAAGCGCCACAACGTAATGATCTGACCACTAATCGACAGGGACGGATTACTGAGCTTGCGGCCAAACGTACATAACCAGCCTGCCTCGGGGAGTGCATAAAGTAAAGACGCAAGGTCGCGTAAATAAAACCTCGTTTGGACTCCCGTACGCATGCATGCTCGGAAGAGAAGTTGGCGGCGAAGCAGTTGGGCGGAACAAGTCGCGGACCTGCCAGTCTGGCAGGGACTCACAAAGCGCCGACGTTCGATGGGACCACGTCATCAATTTACACAAGGTGCTCGACACGTCGTAAAGTCCGTAATTATAGAGTCCGGGGTAGAATGTCAGCTACGTAGGATGTCCGAGATAATCGACGGCGTGAGGTAATCGTAAGCATACTGCAGGCATAGCTGTCACATCGTACAGTACAAAGTCTACGAGGCGGGGATAGTATGTGTCAGCGCGGGCACGCGCGGGGTGAACGTCTAGAAATAGAAGTGTACTAATGCAACAGTCGTCTACCTGCGAAACGTCCAGGGTCCATTACAGTGGCATCAAGATAGAGTCCAAGGCTGCCTGCACCAGGGCGGGACAGCGTGGTGTGGAGGCGGGTGCGGCTCACGGGTGGGCGCGCGGCCGGCGGGTGTAGACGTGCGTCCGCGGCTGGTGCGCGGCAGCGACGGGCTCGATCACCTGGAGCTGGGGCGCAGAGTCGAGTGCTGGCTCGGGCGCAGAGATCAGGTCTGGGTGGATGGGTGTCGGTGAGGCGCTAGCGCCGAGGACGAGCAGCGTGAAGAGACTGAGGAGGTAGGTTGCGCGCATTGTGGCTGTTGCTCTGAGGTCAGAATGTGCTTACGAAGGATACCGCTCGGGGAACAGACCAATGATCTAAGGTGTACTCTGCAGTATGGGTCAGAAAGAATACCGATTTGACATCCGAGCTGGGCACTCACAGCACAGCTTGGTATCCTGGTCGACGACCGGTGTGATATCTCGCAACAGACCGAGGTATCTGAGCCGATTACCAGCACGATATAAGGCAAAGTCAAGCGTCAATACACGAGGCTCGCAGAGGGCGTCTTGACATAAGCAGGCCGCTGAGGGCTAGGCGGGGCGCGGCGATAGGACTAGTGGCGTGTGCGGTGCGGTGCCGGTGCGCGCTGCGGGTCTCACAGGGCGCCTCGCAGTGCTTTTGATGGATTCCAAGAGGTCTCGGAGGGGGAGAAGAAGAGAAAGAGAAAGAGACCTCTGTCAAAGAGGCGGGAGGGTCGGAGGAGAAGGAGGAGGAAGGAATCAGAGGCCAATGGAAGGTGGGGGTAACGGGAAGACAGCGGACGCGGCGAGCTACCCCGCAGCCCCATGACGCGCGTGTGGCTGAGAATGGCCGGCGCGCTCATGGGCGTGGGGGCTGTTGGCGACTTTCGGGACCGCAGGGTTTCGGTGAATTTATACCTGAACTTTGCACACCGAATGAGAGGTTGTCTATGAATGGGGCATGCTTCTCGAGGGACGAGGGGTTCATCAAAATAGGGCGAAGTAGAACGCGTGCGAGAGAGTGACCAGGGTCGCGGTGTCGGGCAGGACCCCATAGTGGCGCGGATGTACGCTGGATGTTGGCTCTTTCTTGCTTGTGCGGGTTCTCGATGGCAATCCATCCTAGCTTGAGTTACCGAGATGCTTTATTCGAACTCGTTCTCATCTTCCGGAAGAAAAAATACTGCTTGGACGACTACCTGTGCAACACGTCGGACATGCGTTCTGCATTTTTACACGGCTCGAAAAGTGGCAGCAAGTCGCTTTGATCCCGCGGGACGATTGTCTCCTGGTTCTTGTGGTCTCAAACGGTATATGTTCTGCTAACATGGTTTACGTCGATAGACGCGCTTCGAATGGATGGGCAGTGAGAGGTGGTCAGACGATGCTGATTTCCCCGGACATTAATATTCAGTCATGATTGAAGCGAATAAACGTGCATGGAAGCTGACTCGCTTTGCTATGAAGAATCCGTATTGCAGTGGCCTCGATTACGTCCAATATGATCACTTGGCCGGTCGGTGATGTCCTGCGCTCATTTCCGATGCGGCGTGGTGCCGCTGCGAGAGGTATAATTGTGAGGAACTCTATGGTCCTCTTGTCTGACCACTGCAAGCATACCATCGATTCCTCTGCCTCCAGGTATAATTGATTCATCGACAAGTATGCTGTGTACTACGACGCTAATTATAAGTCTCGCCAGATCTTGACGTTCTATCCATCAATATGTGGCAGATCACCGCCGTCACAAATGTTGCCGCCTCGCGACTCTGGTTCAGCGATGGTCTCCCCATGGAGCAGTCCCGCGGCGGTAGCGACACTTCTTGTCGTTTGATAGTGGACAACCAGGGGTTCCTCGATATCACTGAAATTGATACCGATGACCAAGTGGTGCTCGACTTCAACGGTGTTCCCATCCCCGTCACCTTGCCCCATGGAACAGGCTCCACCGTAAACATCTGCTTGACTTTGCCTGGTGACGGGTCCTTCCTCGCGGCCTTCGTGACGACTATGTTGCCGCGGGACGTTTCGTCAGGAAGCGTATCCGGGGAGCTGAAACCTCTGCCCACCGTTTCCGCTAGCGACGTCGAATTCTTCGACCAGATGATGGTGCAGAAGTACATCCCCTACCAGAACATCCCCGACGCGCCCGGAAAGACGGTGGAAGAACTCAAGGCGCTCGGGAAGCAGCTCTTCCCCTTCTCCCCGCACAGCTTCCAGCTCGCCATGGCGGTCTACGACTGGACCACCGCCTCGTTCACGCGGCTGGTGTTCATGAAGATCTTCGAGTACACCAGCATCCCGCAGACGCCGTTCCCGCTCGACCAGGCGAGCATCGCGCAGATGATCTGGGAGTCGGACTGGGGCTCGTACAAGCCGAGCGACCCGGACTACATGCACAGCTTCATGATGACGCCCGCAGCGACGGCCGCGGACGTGCAGACACAGCTCGCCGCAGTCGGCACGCACCTGCACGAGCTCAGCGCGGTGGAGAACCGGCTGCTCGCCGCGGCGTGGCAGGCGCTGCCGCGCACGCCGCTCGTCGCGACGCCGCGCCTGTTCAGCGGGCAGGTCGACGTGTACCAGCTCGGGCTCGACCGCTTCGGCGTCGAGTTCCTGCAGTGCCCGCTCAACGCGGGCCCCGTCGGCGCGGCGCTCGTCATGGCGTTCGCGAGCGCGCTCGAGGCGTACGTCGCCCCCGGGCACGTCGTCACGACGAAGATGGTGTGGAGCTTCACGGACTCGTGTGCGGACGCGATGCACTACGAGAACGGGATCCTCCTCGTCGCGAACCCGCCCGCCGACGACGCGTGGGTGTGGGAGGCTGCGGCGCACATCACGCCCCTGTCGGACGACCCGGCCAAGACGGAGTATACGTTCGCGCCCGGGACGGAGTTCCTCGTCCAGTCGGTCGACCAAGCGACGGTGGGCGGCAAGCAGGTCGTGGTGATCAACATTCAGCCGGTCCCTCCTGCAGCGCAGAAGAAGGAAAGCGCGCTGAGGAGGGAACTCAATGTGGGGCCGCTGTCTGTGGCCGAGGTGGAGAAGCTTGCGGCTGAGTACTCACCAGAGCAGGAGCAGAAAGTCGACGTCATTCCTACCAAGGACGGGCCGCAATATCGAATCCCGCACAAAACGCGGGGCAGAAGATGTCGGTGTGTGGATGTTGGAGAGGGACTGCTCAAGGCAGCCTGAGGTATGGCTAGTCGTGAACGTCTCCGAATTTCTAGGCAGTCGTGTGCATGCGACCGACTCACTCGAGTCGCCCGCTGCTTAGGAACAGCCGTGTTCCCCACTAACCAACCTCATTCCTTTGGCTTGTTGGCATTCCTTTTCTATGCGTCGTGCCTTACCGTCATTACAACTTGCGCGTATATACAGTACTCAAACAGAACTTGTGAGAACGATCTGAGGTTGTGTGTATACGGAGTGACAGGGGTCTCGGTGCCAGACATATTCGCGGTCCGCGGCGCGCGTGCACGCGTCCTCCGTTCCCCGTGAATGCTCTTCGCGGGCTATCGCAGCCTGCGCTCTTGCTCTCGTTTCCATCCTATCAATTCTGGGGCTAGGATCATCGGAAGAGTGTTCCTGACAACAATGGGTGCACCCGCAACACAAACGGTGAACACCACCCAGCGGCTCGAGGCGCTGCGGAGGCTCATGGCGAAACCGGAGTACAACGTGAACGCGGTGGTGGTGACCAGCGAGGATCAACGCAAGTCGTCATTATATGCGCTTGGGAGAGATGAAGTCTGAAGTCCGCGGCTCCGGCTCTGGCGATCTGCAGACAACAGCGAGTACATCGCGCCGTGCGACGAGCGTCGCGCCTTCATCTCAGGTTTCACGGGATCAGCAGGTATCCACACGCTTCCTGCCCCCGAAGGAACCCCTGAACCTAAACTTGCTGTCGTTTCATTCTTACCCTATAGGATGCGCGATCGTGACGGACAAGGATGCCTTTCTGTTCACCGACGGCCGGTATTTCCTGCAAGCGGAGAAGCAGCTCGACCAGTGCGTCTGTACTTACCATCTTCCGAATCGCTCTTCTGACCTCCAAAAATGACACAGGAATTGGAAGTTGATGAAGCAGGGCTTACCAGGTGAGCCTTGTCTTAGAAACCGATCAAATGCGCAACGCGTCTGACTCGTCCGAGATGTCCCGACCTGGCAGGAGTTCCTCTACAAGGTACGTGGCCTTACAGATGCTCCATCTTTACCATTTTCGATCATTCTGCAGAACCTAGATAGTCACTCTCGCATTGGGATTGACCCCACGCTCATCACCGCAGGTTCGGCTTCCCCCCTCGTATCATTTGCCCATTTCTGAGGGGTGCTGCTCTACTAGCCGACGCAGATGTTGTCTCAAAACAGCTCAAAGATCGCAACTCGGAGCTCTTTTCGCTTCCTGAGAACCTCATCGACCTCGTCTGGACAGACCGACCACCGCGCCCCGCGAACCAGGTCTTTGCTCTCGATGTCAAGTTCTCTGGTATATGCAACGACAGGTCCGAGATCGTCGTCATTGTGCTGAGCATCCGACAGGTGAACCACATGAGAAAAAGATCGAGCGCGTCCGCGATGAGCTCCGCGCGAAGAAGGTCAAGGGCATGGTCGTGAACATGCTGGATGAGATCGCGTGGCTGTTCAACCTACGCGGATCGGATATCGACTTCAACCCAGGTATGGCGAACTCTTGTCTCGAACATATGCCCAGGGCGAATCAATGGTTCGAACCAACGCAGTTTTCTTCGCATACGCGGTGGTGACGCTCGAGAAGACGGTCCTCTTCATCAATAGCTCCCAGGTCGACGACTCCGTCCGTGCGCACCTAGGCAAGGAGATCGAGATCAAGCCGTACGATGCCTTCTTCGACTATCTCAAGCACCTCGGTGCCGAGATCGGGCTGAGCAACGACGCTGTGAGTCCTCTTGCCCTTCTCTTCCTAACTCATCCTCAACCATCGATAAATAGCAACTCCTCATTGGTGACAAGGCTAGCCTCGCAGTTGCGGAGGCTCTGGGATCCGTGAGTGCTCTCCCTCATTGTGTGTGCGCGCCGCACTCCTGGGCTCGGCTGATCGCAGGTCCTGTGTGATGTGATCAAGGACAACGTCGTCGTCACCCGCTCACCCGTGGCCGACCTCAAGGCGGTCAAGAACCCCGTGGAGGTCGAAGGTGCGCCTCACTCTGCTCCACCAGAGCGCAGTAATGAACGAAGCGGATTCCGACCGCGATAGGCTTCAGGCAGAGCCACATCAGGGACGGCGCGGCGCTGGTACGGTACTTTGCGTGGTTGGAGGAGCAGCTCAATGCTGGTGTGACCCTGAGCGAGAGCGAGGCTGCGGACCAGCTCGAGAAGTTCCGCTCGTGAGTTCCACTTCGTGGCGACAATTTGGTACTGCACTCAATTCTTGGCTGGAAGCGAGATGGATCTATTCAAGGGTCTATCGTTCACGACAATCTCCTCGACCGGCCCCAATGCGGCGATTATACACTATAGCCCCGACCCGCACGACTGTGCCACCGTGCGGAAAGATCAGGTGAGAAAATTCGGTGCAGTGTCATAATCAGATATCGACGACGATTACCTAGGTCTATTTGTGCGACTCCGGAGGTAAGCAATCCCTCAATATCTTTCGTCATCATTTAACATCGATCTTCAAGGTCAATACCTCGATGGGACAACGGATGTTACACGGACACTCGTTCGTAACATTGCTCCTCGCACAACCTATTTCATGCTGATACTGTTTGTCTGAATCAAGCACTTCGGCACGCCAACGCCCGAAGAAAAGCGTGCATTTACGCGCGTCTTGCAAGGTCACATCGCTATCGACACCGGTATCTTCCCTAATGGCACCTCAGGTACGCTCTCGACAGATAATACCATTGTGCAATCTAACACATTCGTACGCTACAGGCTATATCATGTGCGCAGTCTCATTTGTGCACGTAGGGAGGTTCGACTGAAACAACTCTCAGTGACTCATGGGCGAGAAGGCCGCTGTGGGAGGATGGACTCGGTAAGTTTTATTCTCTGCACTTAATTACTTCGAATCATGCTGACCTGGTGGATAAGATTACCGGTCAGTACAATTTAGTTCTTTTTCTTGCCTAGCTCATTTTCGTTTAGACATGGGACTGGTCACGGTGTTGGTATGTGATCACGTTCTCTTCAGTCATACACGATCTTACTTTTCCGAAGGCCACTTCCTGAACGTCCACGAAGGTGCTGAAACACTACACCGATCCTATAGCTAGCTCCTGACCAGTTTGAATAGGGCCCCACGGAATCGGCGTCAGGATCGGTAAAGCTTTCTCTTCCTCTCCGTCGAAGTCGAAATAGTATTCACAAGTACCTTAGCCTACAACAGCACTGCGCTCAAGGCCGGCATGACCGTTTCGAATGGTTCGTTTCATTGTCCATACTCGTTTCTCATCTGACATGTAACAGAGCCCGGATACTACGCCGACGGTCGCTTCGGTATTCGCATCGAAAATGTCGTGATTGTCCGAGACGTGAAGACGCCGAACAACTTCGGCGATAAAGGCTACCTCGGTTTCGAGCACGTTACCATGGTACGTTCCTGCATGTACTGCGATTCTCTGCAGAACAAATGTTCTGACGATCTTTGCAGTGTCCGATGGGCAAGAACCTCGTAGACCCTACATTAGTAACGGTACGCGAGCGCGAGTGGCTTGATGCATATCACGTGGAAGTGCAAGAGAAACTGTCGCCGTTGTTGAAGAATGATGCGCGAGCTCTCGAGTGGCTCAAGCGGGAATGCTCGCCGCTCTGAGATCAAACGAGAAGAATCGAGAGAAGTCGTAGATATATCCGCAATGTATCATGCATACCAATGAACCAAACTAACGAGAGATTCACACGAAAATACAGTGATGAGACAGACAACAGAAACGACTGGGATAACGTTGGACATGTGTTCGGGATACGAGTATGTTGTGGTCCAGCCACCAGGCATCATAAAGTCGTGACAACTTGAGCGTAGGCTACTACATACAGCTCTCGAAAAGACATCTCTAAGGTGGGCCTACAGTTCTAAACTCTCGATGAAGGTTGCAAGCTTCCTTCTAAAGCCATCTACGGACCATTCTCGATCGAAGTCAGGGTACCGCCATACGGCTGCTTCGCGCAGCCGCAGATTCCGACGATGAATTCTGAGCTCGATCAGAGTGTGAGCATCAACACCCTCTCCACGATTGCGCTGGTTGTTGAACCATTTGCTGACCTGTTCGTACGAGCTGAGGGCGAGCCGATCAGCTGAGCGATCTGAGTAGAGACGACTATTAACGCACCGGCCGACGGCGACACCGATGCACACTCGCCAGTCATCGATAGGGTAAGGTGTGATGTGCTCGTAGACGTATCTAAGGACTGCCATCTGATATCCGTTGGCAGGACCTGCCTGCGGAATCTGGCCGCTCAGGGCGACGCGTTTGACATGCTCCCTGTTCAAAACCGGATAGGGTGGAAGTGTAGCCCGCGCTGGATTCATATGGTGATTCTGCGCGTGCTCTACCCTCATCGCCTGAATTGCTGGAATTGCAGGCGGGCCTTGGGGTACGCGGTGTATACCGGGAGCCACAAAGTCACTCGGCTGAGCCTCTTGATATGCTGGGACACATTGGGGTGCATGAGAAGTTGATGCTGCCGGATTCCCGAGGTACTTTTGACGCCAACCAAAGAGAACATTGACACCATCACGTTCGGCATCGGAGAATGAGTTGTAAATCTTAGCACTGTCGGCATCAAGAGAACGTATCAGTGCTGCATAATCTGTGTTGCCGGGGGGACGCGGCGTAGGAGCAATTGAGTACGCCATGGAAGGAACGTTGCGCACTGACATGACTGCAGATGATGGAAAATCGGAGATGGGGTAGGAGAGGCCATGTAACGATGGACGGATTAAATACTGTACATCTCACTGAGTGGCCAAAGCCACAGTCATGTCTCGCAAAGTTATGAGAAGTACACCACATTCAAGCAGAAGTCTCTTGAACCAGAGTTAATGGTCATGAGTACAAAGAGGACCAACGTAGCCGCGTGCCCTTTGTCCCATTCGCCCGGCTGCGTGTCCAAAGCGTGCGTCTTCAACTTCCGGCTTCGGTATAACGCAAGATATTACAGAAGACACGATCAGTAAACGTTTCAAGTTATACATCATTATGTCCAATCAATGCGCCTGAACTCTGTCAGTCAACGATTTGAAGGAAACGTGACCAACCTGATTCTGAGGGTCCAGGGCAGTACCACTCGTCAGGACAAGACACAGCATACTAGCATACCACTTGTTTGTGGCCATCACTTCGATAGAAGTCGAAGTGAGCTGCAGATTTCGTGTCAGTGTAGAGTCCCACGACGCAAAGTCAACGACGAAGTTGGAAGCCACGACGTCTTTGACAAAGCCTGCCGAGCCGAGGTACACATGGCCTCGAAAGACGCTCGATTGGCGCCTCACACACGTGCGGCCACTTTCGAGTAACTTGTGCCGTATTGCCATCCACGCGTGAGCCCTTGCCACAACGCGCCTGATTTCTTCTTCCTCTGGCATTCAACAGATTCATGTTGGACTCTCTGCTTGGGACAGGAGACCCAGATCGACAGCTTCGAGTCGTGCGCCACAAAGCCTGAACGTGAACAACGGAGAGCGTCCCGCGTGCACCCTCCACTTGCTCTAACTTCGCAATGCCTCGCGAACTACTGCCCGAGCTTGAACTGAACACAGCAGCCTTGCCCTCACTCTTCATTAGTTCTAACCCCGCGATGCCTCTCGCTGAACTAGAATATGAAGAGAGATCTCGGAAGGTCCGGTACTATTGGGGCCGGAAGCCAGATGGGAAGACACTGCCAACGCCGGGGCCTTGCGGCTTGCGGACCCCAGAGGGGTACGTGTGGGGACACACCCTCGAAAGCTTTTATTGGGTACAGGTTATTCCTGGTGTTCCCTGCATGCGAGTCTGGTCTCGCAGCATGCTCAAGGACTATGGCGAGGACTTCAGTGATGACGACTTCGATCATCCTGAGCCACAGCCGCATGTTCGCAGACCATGGCCTGTACTCAGCGACAGACGAGTCCTCCGCTACCTCCGGACGCTTGAAGAGGAAGACACAGGATCTGATCACGAAGAGGGTAGGCATATCACGCTGAAGCCCGCGCAGATGCGGGATCTATTGACCACGAAATTGCGTATGGAATCCTTGAAGATCGAGAACCACGAGGATCCAGAGCTGGAGCTATCACAGTTTGTGGTTCCAAACAACTCCGACACCCCAGTCATATCTCCTTTCGAAAAACCTTACATAGAACTCTGGGCAACAGAGTTCCGGCCTGTCATTAAGCGGATGTTTGCCGATGGATTGATACTACCTCTCGATTCCGTTGGTCGCATTGGAAAGAAATTCCAGAAGGTCGTTGACGACACAGGCATTGCGGTTGTCTCCGTTGCGGCAGATAATGCTTTGGGCAATGGCCAGACCAGATCCTTGCTCGATTTTGTCGACCCAAAAGCAGTGGAACGATTATTGGCCATTGAAGCTGTGAGTTACACCTCCTTGTCAACAGTGTATCGTACTCAAGCTCCACAATACAGAATTCAGGACGGGTGCCAGATCTATGTGTGCACCGCGCCAAGTGTATGTCTTCCGTAGTCACCACTAGCACCGTCCCAAGTGGTGGGACGTCAATTATCGACGCAGAAACGAATACAGGTTCACGTGAATGCCAGGTCGACCTAGAGATCACATCATTTGAGGCGGATAACTTGGGTCGGGACTTCAGGCATAGGGCCGAGTTTTGTCTGAAGGACGATTCGCGCGTCGCACTCGAGAGCCCATTCCGTGTAGACGATCTTCCCAAATTGGAAGAATTTATCCCGGAGCAACACTTTCCAGACATCTTGATCGCCCACGATGCAGAGCAGTCGTCCCCACGCGGATATAAACGCATATTCCCAAGGCTCCCGCGGGACTCGGACTCGGCTTCGGCTTCCACAGAGCGCGAGCGCGTCGCGCATCTATACACTCATCTTGCCAATGCGCTGGGCGAAGGGCACCACTCATACGTGCAACGCGGCGCTCTCACATTACCCTCACCGCTGTATGGGCGATCGCGTACTGGTCAAGTCACCGTCGCCGTGAAGACCGCGCAAGCCCGCGCTCACGCTAGACGACTGCTGCGTCAAGAGGGGGTGATGTACTCGCGCTTTCCGAGACACATTCAACAAGAATACAGTGGTTACCAAGTGATCCGGCCAATCCACTACCCTGTTCCCGTAAGCCCTGTTGTCCCAAAATTCTACGGTTACTATGCTCCTGTCGACGATGATGGGAAAGTTAACGACGAAGGATACTACGACGCATCTGATGATGACGACTACCCCGTTGGCGGGCCAAGTCCTATTCTCCTCATCGAAGAGTGTGGTGATCCAATTGACTCATCTGAGCTTTCGCTCGATGACAGGTGCGCCAACTTGCAACTCTCGGAGTTTTATATTGACGCCGAATAGGTGCGAATGCTACTCGCACGTGGTACGCTTACACCATGCAGGGTTCGTTCAGAATTCGTTCTATGTACGGAACATATTAGTACAGCCTGGGCCTCTCACCCGACCGCCCGCGGAACGCTCCCGTGAAATCCCCAGTTTCCGCATCATCGATTTTGGTCGCGGACAGATCTTCGACGAGAAAGAACTGGAGGGGTTGTCGGAGGATGCCAAACAGGTTGCTCTCTTTAAAAAGTTCCAGGAGGCCGAGCTAGCGGAGGACGCCAGTGCGCACGAAGCCCTTGGATTAGATTTTTCAGATTATTAGAACGTACTCTTGAAGTGTACTCAGTCGCCGACTCCCGCGCCCCAGTCTCATGACTGTTGCCGACATGTAGCTGTAGCCGACTTCAACATTTTCATATCCGACAATTGTTCCAGTCTCGAACGTCTCAGCGTCTCAGTAGTAGTCGATCGGACTTCGCATAAGTATCCGTTTCTACAACACCGGATCATGATAACGATGCAAAAAGGGCTGCACCGCATGATTGACCTTTCGTGCTCAATAGTGAGAGCTCAGAGAAGCTAGTCTCTATGAAGCGTCCTCCTTGAGAGCATGAGCTTGCTCCCCATTCTCCTCTACTTCTTCTACTTCCGATTCAATTTCGATTATGCGACGTTTCTTTCTGGGTGGAACAAGGACAAACGGTGATGGCTTCCGACGGGTGGCCTTCGATGGTGTTATCCATTGCTTCTTGTATTGCAACACGCGGTCAGCTATGTCTGCAATATGTCAGCAATTGAGTCAATGGAAACAGAATAGCTAACCATCTTCGTGATCCTGGTAAAGCGTCGAAAACGAGGTAATACTGCGATGCGGGAGCTGAACATCCGGCAATCTGATCAGCGTCTACACTGTATCACTATGAAGTCAAGGCCTCACCAGCACGCAGAGGGGCGTCCAGCGCTCATCCTCGGACAAGTCAGACCATGCAGCGGTATGGGCAATATGTCCTATTACGGCGGAAGTCTCGTGATTCCCCCATCCAGGAAATTCTTCTTCGCTGTCTGTGGTACTGGCACGAGGCGGAGTTTGAGTAGCCTCAGAACTTAGTTCAATGACGTCTCTGGAATTCCGATCTACGCGCCTCGAAGGCAGGCTTGACTTGAGCTGTGCCAGGACATTTGGAGGTAGTTTGCGGCACCACCATGTCTGCCAGGACAAGAAGGTGTGGTGTGGTGCCTGTGCTCACGGGTATCAGACGGCCGTCGTCAAGGAGTAGCCAGCATAAGTGTCTCACCTCCTCCGCCAATCTACCACAGATTTGCATCTTTGTAGCCCGTGGATCACGCTTGAGCTCCCAGAGCGCGAAGCGAAGAGCATAGATCTGGTCTTCCTTCGTGAACTGGTTCCTGCCATTGAACGATTTCATAACGATAGAAGGAGGTGTCGGGCAGCGCAACGGTACTGTTGGTATCTGGATTTTCGGGAGTTTGACACGTGAAGGTGCAAGTGGTTTCTTCGAGATTGTAGACGCGGCCGTGGGATGTGCCATAGTAGACTTCTTTTCGAGCTGAACTAAAGCTTGAGCGTCTCTGGAGGCAAGAATTCGCTCATCGGCGAGTCGGTTCAAGTTCTCGTAATTATCGAGAAGTTGGGCCTTCCAGCTCTCACTGCTTCGACTGTTCAACTATAGCCAGACAGAACGGTATGGGATAGAACATAATGTTAGCTGACAATATGACTGTAACGTGAATGCACGCACTCCGTGAAGACGTTCGAGATGCACAGAAATGTTTTCCTGCATGTGTTTGCTAAGACACAACGCGTTGACCAGCACGGCCTCTTCGCATTCGCGCGACGGAATATCTGACGGCCCAGCGTCAGTGACTGCACGCTCCCCATCATTGCAGTCATGAAGTGTAGCGATATTGGACTGAGTAGAACCCATTGACCGTGTTCGAGGTACTAGGCTAAGAGGGAAGAGGGAAGAAGAGTAAATTCGAACCGTGGGTATTCGAAGGGGTTGAATACGAACATGAGGGGGATTGCAGCGGCCCGGTCCTATTCTTAGGCACGTAGAGGATAGAATATGCTAATCCTGGTTCGTGGGACCAGACACCATGCAACAGAACGTCCACGCGACCGAACATCTCACGAAGAAGTGATCATTGACTTTGCCATGTATAGCGACATATGCTATCCGCAGGGCGGTCATTTTTTTAAGACGGGCGTTTCAGACGTCTAGCTGACAATGTTCCCAAGACGTATAATCTGGCGGAATAGAATGTAGCAGGCCAAAAAATGTTCCGGAATGCCTATGCAGCCTCAGCGTGGTACTTACATACATGTCAGTCAACGAGAAATATTACTAGGAGCAGGTATGACACTTACTCGGATATCAGGCTTCATCCTGCGGCTGGGTTCTACGACGTTTGTCAAAGGGAGCCTCTTCGAAACTCGCATCTCTTTCCCTTTTGGCCATTGAACTCGATACGACTGAGCTCGGCGGACTCTGCGAAGACTGACTCTCCAGGAGCCATTTCCTCTCGCGCCGTACTCGAGCATTCACCTCTGAGAAGCGAGCGTTGCTCAGATTTGCGATATAACAGTATGCAGGAGTAACATACGCACCTCTCTCGTTACGATGATACCATGCGGAGAAGCTTTGAATGCTCCGGTGTGGAAACTGTGGGTATGTAATTGATCAGCACAATCCCCCTGATGAGGGATTGACCTAGCACGCACCATCTCATGCAGCGGCTGCCACTTCTGCACCATGGTCTGGTCCGCCCATCCCTCAGTCACCGCGATGTGGCGTACCACAGCCCGCCATTCGGCATCTGTGTATCTGGAGCGAGGACTGCCTTCACCGACCAATCCGTCTTCATCGTCTGTAGTCGACGCGACGGTCCTAGACTGTTCTGACGGGTCAGGTAGATCGAGAGTGATCGGTGTGTTGGACGTGGAGGCATGCAGAAGACGGGAGGGGGATAACCCTTTGCCGAGCGTGGTACTCCACCAACCTGACCACGACGATACTGTATGATGATACGCCTATATGTGGATAAAATAGTCGAAATTGCAAACTCAAAGAACGTAGAAATATTGCCCACCAGCCTCGCCAGCTCATGGCAGATGTCTTGTCTAGTAATGTCGGGATTCCGGCTTGCCTCCCAAAGGATCAAACTCAGAGCGAATTCCTCGTCTTCGGCAGTGTATCTGACTCCGCCCCTGCATCTTTTTGAGTGTATAACGGGCGTCGGACGAGTTTTTGGAACAGGAGGCGGCAGAAGAATATGACTTTTGGGTGAATAACATTGCGAAGTATCGAGCGAACCCGCGGGTGCCTCGTCTCTCGTGTCAGCTCCTGTAGCGTCGCGTGGAGGCGCCCCACGATGCCACCGAGGCACGGTCTCACGACGGCGCAGAGCAGTCCCGCCGGAGTGTGAGCCTGAAAGATCCGCCTCGATCGTTGAGGACGTTGGCGGGATAGACGACGCGCGTGGACGTGCTGATTCTGGGGGTGAACGGTTGAACTGCCTCCACTCCTCTGTCGAGCGCCCGCTCACCTGGTCGAACAATATGTCAGTCAATATGTGAACGTAGTCAGAAAGCACACGCACGCCATCCAGTCCAACCAGTATCTCTTCGACGCTCCTATGAGCAGCCAGGCCGTCGCATAAAGCCTGCACCAGGATTTTGGTGTCCTTGGTGTGCGAGGAAACATCGTCCGGAGGGCTCGATGCGTGTCGCGAGGAAGTCTGACCCATTTCGACGAGGATGGGAAGGAGCTTGCGTGTCGCTGAAACAGAACAATGATCAATTTATTCAAGATAGCGGCGGGGTATCCGTGGTAATTTGATCGCCGGACCCGCATCTCTAAGGGTCGCCGCGACATAGAGGATACCAGCAATGCCTTTCTGTCATTTTACGGGACTCGCGTTGCCTGATTTCGCAGTATTCCAGTATGAGAAGAGCCTCGTTCTTCTGAAACCGCGGGGCCGGGCGTCCCCGTTGCAAGCTGCCTGTCATGTCGTCGGGAAACGGCGCGTGACAAATGTCCCTAAATGTGCTAGCTCACAGAAAGCAGAGCAATGTTCCTGCGCCCACGCGCCGCTGATCTCACTCACTACCAGTATATCTCTCAAGTGACGTTAGGAGAAGCATGGATAATGAGGAAGATCGAGGCTCTGTCCCCGTTTGCCTGTTTGTTAAGGGCGCCCGCGTGTGACACGGCAACAGAGGCTTTCCTCTATTCGTTGCTGCGGACTGGCGGATCATTTTCGCTTCAGGGGTGGGATCCAGGGAACTGGATTGTATTGTAGGAAGTCAGAATAGATAATGCCGTCGGCGAGACAATGCCACATACCCTAATTTCGGTCATAGTGTCGTCTGTCGTATACATTCTCACCCTGGAGCAGGATCGAGGCAGCATATCTTCCTATGTGACCGCACAAATGCCTTCAACCATACATGCATGACCATGTTAAATAAGGGCCAACAGCGCAAATTCGAGACTCTACAGCTCGAAATCAACCCCAGCGAGACGGAACTACGCGCGAAGGATCCCATCCCGTCCGTATTGACAGCCATGCGATTGTCATGTACGTTAGGCGCACAGATCCTCGGGTGCCGTCACTCTTTCCTAAGGCTTTAGATACCAGGATCTAGAAGTCAAAAGTAGAGATTTCGCCATGCGCTGTGAGGCGGCGGATCTGAATTGAAGCGAGTGACACGATCCTTCTCCGTCCATGGCGTGCTTCGGGCGTCTTCTGGATGGCAACGCTGGGCTTCTGGGCAAACGTAAGGGGGACGACGCTAATGTTCTGTCAGAGACAGTCTCTGTCATACGTACCAAACGGGGCGCGGAGCTGCCAGCATTGAACGTGCAGGGTTGTAGCTATCTTTGACGACAAGGCCGGTTCAGCGCCGACCGAAAACATGACACCAAACCCGGTTAGACTTGGAGGAGTAGAGAGCACAATTGGCACAATTGGCACAATTGACATTCTCCGTAGATCAGTTGCTGACTGATCGGAATATACGCGGTCGGGTGGCAGTCCGCGAGGAGCGCAGCGGGAGGGATTTCGCTTACCGCGGATGCGGAGTGCGCTGTACGGGTGACCGCTCTCGACGCAGTCAGGGAGCAACAGTTCGAGCATTTTGGAAAGAGAAGCGTCGCGCATTCACGAGGCAGAGCATGTGTCAGCCATGAGGGCCGTCGGCCAGCCAAGCGCATTATTTACAGCGCGAACATCAGAATCCGAATGAGATAGAAGGTCGTATTTGATGGTCCCTCAGGCTGTTGCGTCAAGCCTGGCCGGCGCCCTTAGTTCTAGTGCAAAGAACCGGACAAATCGAACTTCGCTTCTTCAGGGGTATTACGTCTCCATTATCCCCGAGAAGCTGCAACATGCTGGTTCACAGCAAGGCTGAGTTACTGTCCATAGTGGCGCCCTGAGAGGCTGTCTAGATGCGATTTCGGCCCCCTGGCTCACCCACTCACTTTAAACTTTGTCCTGGTGCAGAGGACGTTCGGCATGGAAAGGGGCTTGGTGAGTATGATCCCGTAAGAATTATAGGAAATAGTAACGTACGACGTTGTGGATGTCAAGCAGGGCGAGTGGTGGCGGTAACATCACCGTTCGGCCGCGATAGTAAGTACTTAAGTCTTGAGACCGGCTGTTGCCGGCGACGGTGGCAACACGAATAGCAATGCGACCCTCCATCCCCCTCTTCCGCCCGCCCTCACCCTCACCCATTCGCGAATCGTCTCTTCGTACTCGTCGCCGAGCATGCATAATTTGGCACTACTAGCCCCGGATCTTACTCAATCTCATCACATTCCGGCGTCCCGCGAATCCTCACCCACGCGAACAGACCGACAATGAGCAAACTCTCGTCAGTCTCCAGCTTCCATCTGTCTCACCCTTTGCATCAATGTTGGTCGTCTTCTTGGTAAGAGCAGTGTCGTACAACATGAGATCTAACCTTATTGGCGGAGATACCGCCCAGTGCATGGCCCCAAATGCGAGGATGTTCTGGAATCCGCCGAAGGTGTATTGACTGAACTTTATAGGTTCGCTGTTCAATTGTCCTCCTGACTGCCGTGGTTACACATTCCCCAACTCCGGTGCCTTGCTGCTCAGTGTACTCTACAATCAGGCATCTGCGCATTACGTCGCAGACGGCATGCCCTACTATATCAGCTATTGAACGTCACCGTACGTCGGCATAGAGCTACCAATGCTCGGCCGAACGAGACGAATTGAACTATGAAGATCGCTGTCAAAAGCCGGAAAACCTTGTGTGACAACATCAAATGGAAGCGCCCGGGGCCGCGCCAGGACATAGGCTGCCCGTAAATAACGTTGAGCTCACCCTTCTCACGCTGAGGGTCTTCTGTGAACGCGGACTGACAGAGGAGGCAAAGCAACAGGCAAGGTGATTCGACCAAGATCAACCGTACACACGCGTTCTCTTCCTCTCGCTCTCGTACGCGCCATCCTGCCCCCGCTTCGACAACGAACCAGAGCCAGACTGCCTCCGGGAGACACGCTCGTCGATGAGCGCGAGCCGCTGCTCCTCGCGCTTGTACTTCCGTGCCAGACGATTGATTGCTGCAACGCAGAAGCCTTGTCATCAGGAACAGACTAGTGCCACACGGGGTAAACTCGCCTTCGTCGTTGTTGCGCGCAAAGCGGTACCAGGCTTCCCAGCTGCGGTGAGGCCACTGCAATCGCACTGGTCAGACATCGCACGGCACCGCGCGAGACGAGACGAGGCAGACGCACCAGCTCCTCGAACGCGTGCCACTTGCGCCGCGTGTCGAGCGTGTCCCAGTCCGGGTCTGCGACGATGCGCTCCGCAATGCGGTGCACATCGTCCTCGACGAGCGAGTCGCGTACAGGCGACGACGTACGACGCGGCCGCCAACCCAACGTGCGCCGTACGGAGGCTTTGTCGTCCTCAGAGCCCTTCCCGCGGTCCTCGTGGGGGTCGTAGGCTGAACCAGAGTCTTCGTCGGACTGGTCCTCGTACCTTGTTTGCCCGTGCATTCTGTCTGTGCCATTCGCGTTGCGGCGCTTGAGCGCGTCGAGCATGATGGGCTCAACTGTCTCCGGGTGTTTGCGCCAGTACTCGTTCCAGGACCTTTGGGTATGGTGTGGGCACTGGTGCATAGTGATCTTAGTGTCTGACACTGATTTGGCAGTGACTAATGCATAGGCAGGATGTGCATCCTACCATATGCAACGCACCTTTTCCGCGAGCATGTCGGTCAGCTGTTTCCTAGTGATATTTGGATTGCGCGCGAGCTCGTATAACAGGAGGTCCCGGAAGTATGCGTCGTCTTCTGCTGTGTACTCATTCCCGATTCCCCTGGGCACGACGCGAGTGGGTGGTGTCGGTGAGCGTTGTGGTACACGCGGCAGCTTTGGGTTATGTTTGCTGGTTGGCAATTTCCGCGGCTGTGGAGCCGGTGATGAGGCCTCAGAATCTGAGTCATCTGCTGATCGAGAGCGCGACCGGCGAGAGCGTTGTGAGTGTGCTGATATGCCTTTGTGTCGGGGGAGACGAGGAGAGCTTCTATTGTGTAAGGGCTTCGTTGTGAATGCTTGCGGGTGCCGCTTGTACGTGCCATCAGTGGACAGAGATGGTGACCGGTCCCTTTCACTCTTGATGGACAAGTTCTTTCTGCTCACTTCTTTCCTTTTGTCCTTTCTGCTGCTGGATGAGCTAGCTGCATCCGCGGAAAGCGAGCGACGACGGTGTTCTGACTCAATAATTTTATTGATGCGCACGGAATGTTGTAGGTAATACTCTGTCCACTGGGCTGCTGTATGTTGATTCACCTGCCAGTGGTTATCGAATCAGTGCCAATTGTGACTATATGCGCCCCGCTTTGCAAATGGTGGTTTGATAGATTGCTCACCCCATGTAACTGTTCGATCGCCTCTTTGTCGCTCCTTTCTTGGCGTCTACTGGAGCTGAGCGCGTTGATCAACAGATGCTCTTCGGGTGGTCCGATAGGTGGGATGATTGGCGCAGCTGTCCACCCTTGTGGCGTACTGTACACAACCACAGGAACACCGTTCACCGTCGCCACATACTGAAGCTGACCATCAGCTGATGTGCCAGCAGCTTGCACTGTTATCTGTGGTGTAGCACCCGGGACTGGATCTTGAGGTACCTGGAAGCCGTTAGACGTCGTGGCAGACTGGCCATGGCCGTTCAAAGATCGTATTTGTGCAGGTAGAATCGGAGAACCGGTCGAAAGTCGACTTTGTGATGCGGATGATGGCCGACGAGGCAGCGCAGGGACGGCGAATGTGTGATTGCTGCTTGAGCTGCTGGTACTTTGAGAGCGATCCAGCTGTGCCACCTTTGTTGATGAATCGGAATGCATATCTATTGTATGGCTTGATGGTTGACTGTGATCTTGGGGTGACTGTGGTCCTTCTTGAGGAGATGGTCCAGGGGACTGGGGCGAGAGCACTGGGCAGGAGACCTCCTTAGCCGTGCAACTTATGTGTTTTTCAGTAGCGGAAGAATTATCAGAGGCCACAGGTGCCACAGGGTCCCGCTGGGAGTGTGGCGATTCCTCGGCCATGGCGATTGTTGTTGTCTCAGAGGCGGTGACGGGAGAAGGCTGGCGTCCACAAACTACCGAGTGGCGTTTGTCTGTCATTTCAAGGGCTTCGGTCACCGGTACGGTACTATCATGTTGGCATTCGTCCCGTGAGAGGGCGGAGCTCGCTTGAATGGCGGCTGTGCTTGTGTCGAGTGCAGGGAGGTCGTCAGGCTCGATCTCGTCTGGGTCGTTGAGCAGTGCTTTCAGGACAAGGTCAGGTGAGGAAAGGTGGTCCATGGAGGCTTCAGAGTGTGTGTCAAGGATAAAGTTTGCATCGTGCAGCATCGTGCAGACCGATGCAGCATGATGCAGGCAAGGACGCGCGGGCTGTCATTTCATCAGACGACGGCAGCACGCGTCTTCCCAAGCGGCTCGTTGTCAGGTGCTCAACCTCGCTCCTTATTCGCCTACACTCACGAATACCCGACGAGAGAATGTCTCATTTGAATAATGCTAACAAATTTTGGTGGAATTTTTCAGGGTGGTCCCAGCCAACGAGTATTCTGCGCATGAAGAAATGCGCGTGGCCATTCGGCATCTGCCGAGGGTACCATGTCCTCTGAGGATACCGTTGTCCCTGAATCGATCTTCGTTCGAGGTACATCTGTACGTACTCGAGGACTGCGGTGAGAATTAGGTCCTGGCTTCTTCAGCCATGTGCTTCAAGTTCAACAAACCATGGGATCCAGCTGGAACATCGTGAACTCTGGGATCCACCCGCGATGCGGTCATTGGTGCTAGACTTTGCAATGTGCAGCTCAATACCTGGAGTCGGACAATATGTTCTCTGAGAACACAGCTCATGCATCTCGACGTATAGAATCGTTACGTCCGCCTAAAATGTCTCAAACAGCACGAGCACAGACTCAAGGGCATCGGAAGTCTCATGCCAACGACACCGTCCTCGTCCTTGCTTTGCTTGCCGGACGTCGGCTAAAGCAAGCTAATTCAGAGATGATTGAAGAGCTCGACGGAGTGAGTGTTTGACGAACTCGACTCACGCCATGCTTCGCTGAGACCTGATCAGGTCAACGGTTACTCGGCCGCTGAATGGAAAGACTACTGCCTGGACCACATGGTGCGGCTGATGCAGCTGGTGGACGAGCGTGAAGCTTCTCGCAAGACGCGTCGTGCAGCAATTCCGAACGCACAACCTACACCTCGCTGCTCAGTCGCACCGCTCCAAGAGACGGGCAATTCGCCTGCACGGGAGCCTTGGGATGCGGCGAACGTTTCTCGGACATACAAGTATAAGGAAACCACTCGACGGGTCACGCTCACCGCCAAAGAGTCGAGGTCATTTTGAAGGACCAAGCGACCTCTACGCGACAAGCAGAACATCTTAACTGTTTCATGCGGAATATGCCTCAATTTCTCTATAAGTCGTTCACTTTCTATCCCTCTGAGCCATAGCGCAGGGCATCTCCAGAATACAGATGCGCTGAGATGTCAGATGGATGCGTATACTTCAGTGTTTCGTTAAGGGAGGTTATCAACTGTTGATATTTGTCCCCCTCAAGGTTTGCGCGAGTAAGCGAGGGGGGGTTCTTGGTGCGTCCCCTCATGATGTACTCAATTTCTCATAGTTATCGTATACCTGGCTTCCGGGTAGAACCCCGGCCACTTGAAGCACCAGGAGAATGAAACCTTGGCCTGTTCATGGAACGAAGTCGTCCCAGTGATGAATTCCTCAAGGGCACTTATACCGGCTGTGCAAACCGCCGCGAAAAGGGGAAACTTTTATGATGGAAAAGCAAAGTGTTTTGTCCCGGTCCAACGGTTCTATCTCGGACCCCGAAGCGATTGTGCCTTAGCGGTGCTTTGTGAATAGCTTGATGTCAACCTGCATCGGCCATCTTCGCCAGATTCCGCCTTCCCGTACTGACCCGGGAGCACCTCAGAGGAGCTGTGTTTCGAACATCTGCCTTAGTACATCAGAAATCGGCCAGCCAGCGCTTCGGCTTCCGTCGAAGAGGGCCCGAGGGTCTTCTCCAGCGTCAGGATCTGTCCACGAGAACGTCCGAGGCGAACTTCAGCCGTCCGGCCTGATCTCTGGCGTGGCGCTCAGCATGGTTATCGGGTGCCCTGCGTTTTCCGCCTTCTGACGACCGCGAGGACCCGCATCACGTCTATTCCGAATTCCGAATTCCGAAGTACTAACAATAGAGGGTTTGCAACATTCTATCACTCCTGAGTGACTTGTTCATGTGTCCAGGGCGCTCTCAACAAGCACCTAAGGTTAGCGGGGTGGAGCCCAAGGCAGGGGAGCTACCGCCCAAGTCTTACTAAGACCCCTCGCCGGCAGTTATCTGTCAGCCCAAACGTCCGCCATGAAGCGAAGTTATGAATCCACAACTGAGCAAGCCACTAGATTTGTTGATAAAATACACAAAAAAATGCTTCTACCGGTAATGCCCAACAGTTGCAGAACACAATGCTTGCAATCATGCAAAGAGCTTCTTGTACGCCTTGCGCTCCTTCTCCCGCTGCTCGCGCTTGCGCTGCCGCACCTTCTCGAGCTCGCCAAGGATGGCCTTGTCATCCTTGACGAGTTGGCTTGCCTGGACAAGATCCTGCTCCGCATTATCGTCCTCTTTCAGAGCGGCATGCGCGAGTGCGCGGCGGTAGAGCGCTTTCGCTGTGTGCATAATTCATTTAGCAGCCGGTACGACAGAAGAGGGCATAAAACAAGACGCACCCTTGTCGGCGTCATTCAGCTCCATCTCTAGCGCGCGGTCGGTGCTCGCCAGCGCAATATTCGCGTTCGCGGGGCCGCCCGCCTTAAGTGCGGCAAGCGCCGAATTGAGCAGGAGTGGCGCCAAAAGCGCGTCCCACGAGTCCTTGAGCTCAGGGGGCGCATCCTCAGGCAGGACGGGGTGGAAGTCAAGGTAGCGCACCGCCTCTGCATTCCGCATCAGCAAACGGCCTCCTCCATCAGCGAAATCCGACACCCATTACTCACTCTGATACTTCTGCAGAGCCGCCTCGACCTGGCCGGCCTTGAACAGCTTGTTGCCCACCTCGCGCACCTCGCGTGCAACGCGCAGCGCCGCCTCGGGCTTTTCCTGCACGTCGAGCCCGCCGACGGGGCCCTGGTCCTCGGGATAGTCCTCGTACGGGTCGCCGTCCGCGCCGGCCTCCTCCTGCGAGTCTACGTCGTCCGCCGCGAGCACGCCGCAGTCCGCGATCACGCATGGCGCGACGGGCACGTCGCCCTCGGACGTCGGCGTGTTCTCGATCGCGCGCACGACGGACTTGCCGCGCAGGACCTCGCCGAAGACGACGTGCTTCCCGTCGAGGTGTGTCGTCGCGCTGCAGGTGATGAAGAACTGCGAGCCGTTCGTGCCCGGGCCGGCGTTGGCCTATGGCGAGGGGTTAAAGGGATGGAGGGGGAAGAGGGATGGAGGGACGGGAAACGTACCATGGAGAGGAGGAACCGCTTCGTGTGCTTCACCTCGAAGTTCTCGTCCTCGAACTTTTCGCCGTAGATAGATTCGCCACCGGTGCCGTTGCCAGCGGTGAAATCGCCACCCTGCACCATGAATCTGAAGAATCATAGTAAGCACAGAAAGCCTTCCATGTGAACACAGTGACATTGATTTCCATGAGGCAGACCATGCGAGTAGATTTATCGTGTGGAGAGTTTGTAACGTGAATTCGAGACAACAGAATCACAATCGATGGGGCGCATGAGCATGGCAGGCGCCATCATGATATCCATCATGCATCCCGTCCCGTGGTGGAAGATATCTGATCTGTCTCTAGATCATGCGGCAGAGCATCCGCGAGATCAGAGAAAACATGAGCATTGCACGAACTGACCGTTGTGATGCTCTCCGGGGCGCTGCCAAGCGACCTCGCGCATCTGCACCAGGGCTTTAGAACTCGCCGTTGTACTGTAACGGACAACAAACACGCTCTGATGCCTCAGATGACAGACGCATACTCCAAATGCACCCGAGTAAACCCACCGAGCGCCACAGCATGCAGAGTGCACCCGTTAGCGGCAGCGAACAGGAACAGGTCAATTCCTACTAGTTGTCGTTCGGCTCTTCTCTCCGATACCAACGAAGCCAAGGAGGGCTGTGCAAACATGCGTGAACTGAGGAAATTTGACTGCCACTCACCCCTTGATGACTCGGTGGAACGCGGAACCCTTATAGTGCAGCGGCTTCCCCGCATTCCCTACGCCTTTCTCTCCAGTGCATAGCGCGCCTGTTTGCACACAGAGTTCCTCTCAGCTTCGCAAACCATCACCGGCAATTGCTCTACTCACGAAAGTTTTCTGCAGTCTTCGGGACAATATCACTGAAAAGCTGCATGACGATGCGTCCTGCAGGCTTGCCGCCGATGGTCACGTCGAAGTATGTGAGAGGTCTCTCGGATGCCATGTTTGATCAAGAGAGTATATTCCGAGTGCGATTAGTCGTGAAAGCTAGTTGTGTAAAAGAGAAATGCGAAGGGCGAAGGCGCTGAATGGAATATATAGAGAGGATGCATGTCGGGATACAAGGGCCTGTTCCTTCGAGAATCTCCCAGAAGCCATCAGTAGACGCCGAGACACATGCGGGCGTTGACTATAGGCGCCCAAAGAGTCGAGCGTTCTTCGACTTTGCCACAAACTGGAACGAGGGTGGTGCTTACCTGCATATCCTGTTACTGTCATATATACTGGAGACACACTTCTGAACTTGTTTATAGACTCGAAATCCTCTCGGGGCACTTCCTCACGGGGCACCTGCAAAGGCTCTGGTCCGATGACGTCTCTGGATTGGTCGTTCGGTTTCGAGGAGCAAAACCATAGCATGCCGACTTCGCATATAATTTTGAGTTCCTTCCTGTCACGGAGATCCATCATTGGGCTTGAGAAACCCACGGCGTTTGCCCCGTTATTTGGCTCTGGTCACAAGCCGGATGGGAGTCAGAGCGAGGCGTACGCCGTAGAATGACTGCGGTCAATGCAGGCCATGAGGTGCCCGTATCGCCGCAGCTAGAGTCTCCCGTTTCAGCCTCATTGTTGAGCAGTGTCTCATAGTTTTGGGGCTTGTGAAGATGAAAAGAGACAACCACCCGCCCAATCTGTTCTGACGCTGATGCAGAGCCTTTCATCGCCTGCTTGTGATTCGCCTACTTGCCATAATCCACCAGAACATCCTCGGCGGTCATGCATTTCCAATGATGCATCGGCCATAGTTCTAGCGAGCCGCTGCAGTTCTGTAAGCATCATGTGCTGTCGCCGCAGACACGGCCGCCACGAGAGCGCTCAGCTAGGAATCCAGCAATGTCTCGCTGGGACTCAGGCGCCACCACCGTCCGACAGCTGTAGATGGAGATCAGCTCAATGTGATACATCACCCTGGGGAGCGGATGAATCCCGAATGCCTGCTATAGCTGTCATCCAATTTCCAAACCGCTGCGCTAGTCACTTGTCAATCTACTCAACATCACGGCTCCCGGGCTACCCACTGAGACCGAGTCTCGTGCGATTGTCGGAGTGGCACTGTTTACTTTACATCTGCCTCGGTAATTGGGTGGAACAAGGCGAGCCGCACAGACTGCAGAAGCGGCCTTCTCCGTCCGCATCAACACGCCGCATAACCACCGGCAGGGTGAGGCCAGTAAGCAGTGATCGTGGGACGTACCAATAACACAAATACACCCGTTAGCAATAATCCAAGAATAGATTGAGTAGCCCAGTCCAAATTCTGGGTGACTTTACCCGCGAGCGCGGCGCCGCTGGTGTACGGCGCCCAGCAATCAGACATTCTGATAAATCGAGCGAATTTCGAACGTCTATCTTTATATCGATGGTGAAGCCGAAATAAAAAAGATTTCGAGATCTCCGCCAGTAAATTGCTTGTTGACCGGGTTCAACCTTCCACTCAACGCCGGAGCATAGCCACTGCGAACAAATATTTGTTCTCTCACGTGACCAGTGTAGCGAAGCAAGACGGCAAGTCTGTTGATGAACGAGATTCTAAGGGAATAGACAGTATCGGTTTCGATTATTATCCGATATTTGCTGAACATTTAGTAATGTACCATTTAATTATTGTCGCTTAACAACCCAGTGATGCGCTCGGCTTTGCAAAGGTCATATGTCAATACCTGAAGTGCGCTGCCTTTGTATATGTGTATGTGTTGTCTTCGCCGTCTTGAGCCAAGAACTGATGCATGCTATATAATCACTGCGAATAACAAATGTGCATATGTGGGCTGTGCGCTGCCCTCGGGCCTTGATTGTATTAAGTGTTGAATGCCCACACAACGTCTCCCCGTGATAATAAATTAATCGCATGATTAATGGGCACATCGATCCTGAAGAAGGAACAACAAGAGCATTTTACATCTTGTACACAGCAAATGCACGCCGCTTGCTGCGCCAGAGGCTTGCGACCTGAAGTTGTTTGACACTGCGTGGGAACCTCGGTTGTCCCGCAGTATGACAAACCAGCACCGACGGCGCCCCTCTGTTGCGAGATTGTCATTGGCATCAGGATCT
The DNA here is from genome assembly GCA_000320605.2 of Gelatoporia subvermispora B. NCBI lineage: Eukaryota > Fungi > Basidiomycota > Agaricomycetes > Polyporales > Gelatoporiaceae > Gelatoporia > Gelatoporia subvermispora. Next base: position 700,781 of record KB445797.1, read on the forward strand.
GTTAGAGATCAGCTACAGGTGAGGGCGCCACCTGTCCAGTGGACAGCGCTCGCGGAAGATGTTTGTCTCAGGGTCCGGTGTCTCGAAGCCCAGGTTTGGCGCAGTCATGGCTGGAGTTTCACATGAGCTAGTCGGTGCAAATCTCTCCGAAGAAAATATCATCGCAGCTGTGAAAAAGACAGGAGACACGACAGTGCGAACCTTCCCGACGTTTACCTTTGAAGCACAGCCACATCGAACAATTTGCGGGTTCACGTGATAATCCTTCGGACATGCAGACTCGATTTTGTGATCTTAGGTATGCTTTGGTCTCATCCATGAGACTCGCAGAGTCAGGTCAAGGGATCTAATCAGCCATATGATAATGACATGCTGGTCCTAATGGTTTCACGGCCTCGCTGTTGACCTGTTTCATCTAATGCTCTTTCGTCATCTGTCTACCAATGGTGAAAATTTATTTCGTTGATCAAGAGCAGTTTATCTGAGTTGAGATACGGTATGTTGATATATCGCACTGAATTCCAAATTCATTGGTGCTCGGGACTCGGAAGCTGAGCCTGCGTGCAGTGTCCAGCTCGCTTTTTTTCATCGTCAATGAAAGTCGCCCATTCAATGTTTCAGGAACAAAGGGGCCGTCTGTTTTATGCACATGAAAGGTACATCAAGGTCCGAATAACACGCACATACAACTGGTATTTGAGTTGTGTTCGATTGGCAATTGCATTGTCCGTGACAAGCCATAGAAGACTCAATGTTCAATTTGCAATTGATCAACCACGAAAAATACAGTACTCCAGAGCCAATAGTTCGCAGACTCCACTAGGCCGAAACTACATTCTGTGTACTTACAACGTTTCGGTGGGGAATGGATGCTGCTTCTAATCGTTGCCATCATCGCACACAGCGCCGTCAAATCGAGTAAAGAATATCATAATCCCATGCAAAGCTGACCGGAGCAATAACCAGTCCTTCGATTCGATGATAGTCACGGGAGTAGGTCGAACCGAGGGCCGGAGGCTGAGCACATTATCCCAGCAATACCGAGCTCTCATTGACTCTGGGCGGGGTGCTTCCATGGACGTTATTGTGACAGAGAAGTCAAGTAAATCGGAATCACCCCTTTTGAGCGACCTGTACGTATCCTATGCCACTCCGGGAGACGCGCGAATCCACCGCAGCGAACCACAACGCGCGGTCGAACATGTTGCACATGGACACCGCGCACGACCGCGAAGCTCCGTGTGTGTTTCACGAGCAACACCTATCAATCCCGCGATAGCAATCACACACTGCAGAAACATCAGCCGTGTATGGTGCGCAAGATCAAATACGTGCGGGCGGCCTCGCATGTGGGCGGCCCGAGCTCCGCCTCACCGCTCAGCGTCCCCGAGGAGGAAGCGTTAAAACCCGGTTTGCATCGTAGCGCTGTCAAGCTCTCTAAGCTACTGAGCATGGCAAGGTTTCCCAGGAATTCAGCGTTAACCACGCATGTAATACCAATCCAGCGATGCCCACGCGAGCCATGCCATGGCCCCAATCCGGCCGACCGATTTTCGCCCCAACAGCACATTCTAGAGTTGGCGCCTGTTGCACTGATTTTCGGCGACACATAAGAATGCCGACTTGTGAGCGACCCTGAGGGTTACATGCCGCGTGGCTGCGAGAGTGACTCATGGCGAAAATGGACTGGTCCGGCTGGCGTCGCCTAATCGTGTTCTGACCCACTCAGCGGCGCGAATGGTTGCCGGTATGAGTGTGAAGCTGCGGTGGCACCTGCGGCCCAGTCCTAGACATTTGATCTGAGGCTGCGTTGAGCGAAGGTTCAGTACACAGCCGAAAAGAGCAAAGTCACCGTTGCACCAAGCTGCGGGATCGGATCTTTGAGCATAACGGACCTGCTGGGTCCAAAGCCAGGAACCAGTGAGATTCGTACATTCGCCCTCGACATTGATGTCGGAATACGTATGTGAGCGTGGATGTCAGATCTAGTTCTAACGTGCACACATTGCCTAGTATCGGTGGTATAAATTCACTTGTACTGCCGTTCTCAACTTAGAGGTTCTAGCTAAATCCGGAGTGACTGTGAGAACCGCAAACTACACGTGGGTGCATGTGCCACCTGCAAGATGCAGTGTCGATGGGAAGGTACAATGTCACAGTTAGAATCTGTGAGCAAATTGTCCTGCTTTGCCGTATGTACCGAGAGCGTCGAAGCGATGAGAACAAAGAGAGTTTAAACGGCGCGTTTGTGGTAGACTAGAGTCGACCGGTTCTGAGACTCTTAGGAAGAGAGTAAGAGAGAGGCCAGCGCCTAAGTGTACTTTTCAGCGTTATCGGCTATCGTCCACATGGCTCCTGGCGACTACGGGTCTTACTTTGGTCGGCGTTCGAGCCTGTGGGGAACGCTCTTGATACAAAGTTGCCCTATCTGCATACTTGGTCTGAGAGCGTCCACATGGTTCGCACCGCGCATGCACATGGTGATGTACAGTTATAGCAGAATTCACACCCCAGCGGTTCCTTTCTGCTCGACTTGTTGCCAACACGCGGCTTTCCGCTTTATCGACCAATCTATCAGACAAAGATTGGAGCATGCAAGACATAAAGAACACACCGCAGCACTCGGCAGCTCACAAGGAGGCGCAGGATCGTTCCAGAATCCCTTCAGCTGTACATCATGAATGAGGCCTCTCCCCCGTACAGTACTGCTGCTGGATCTAGTAGCCTTGACCAGACCTCCAACCATGGGCATGGAAGCTCCGAGAGAGGCAATACCTCCTTTAGGCCAAGTACTGAGCATTCCTACTATCTCACCAGTCGGAAGGGGCCCGCTTGGTTGACTTTGAAAGTGACCAGTCATGCTCGTTCATCAGGACAACTGCCAAGTTTCTTTCAAGGCGATGCAGTGGCTGGGGTGGTGGAGTTAAACCTGGTGGACGAGGAGAGCATCAAAGCGGTGTCGATTGCGGTAAGTCATGGCAGTATCAGTTCAGGTCCAAGTGCGCCGCCATTTGGGTAGAAACCGCTATTCCGGGACATGACACTCCCGACATTACTCTAAAGCCTGATGGAGAGCGCGTGTGGCTCTGCGACCTTGAATGTACTGACAAGTCTGTTAGATCACGGGTCAGCTCACAACGTCCGCAACGGATGTATTCACGTTTCTGCAGTTGTCTGAGGAGCTATGGTCGCCATCCATGGGCCTCCCCACGCCGACAGCCGGCACGACATCCTCAGTGAAATCCAATGGAAGGCTACGCGGATCGTTTTCTTGGCAATTTTCGCTCGCGCTTCCCACCGTTGTAGACATGAAATGGCGCAGCGGCTCCTCGGAGCCATGTAGCCTGCCTCCATCGTTTTCGGAACGAATGGCGCGTGTGCATATTCAGTATCAGCTTCTTGCAAGTGTGCGTCGCGGTCTGTTTCACGTAGACGCAAAGTGCGTGCATCCAGCAGCCGAGGTGGGAGTGCGCTGACCATGTGTTCTTGAAACAGAGTAGGCACTGTCTTTGCCTACACCCCCATCATTCGCCCCGAGGCACCATCGCTACTCCGACAGATCTCTTATCTAGAGAGTGCACCCCTTCCAGGTCCAGAAGAAGATCCCGAAGGCTGGACAACTCTCAAATCTATCAAAATTCGAGGAACAATATTCCACGCGCGCGAGATAGACGTTACCTGCACTGTGAGCCTCCCGAACTCCGGGTTGCGGCGAATTGACGAATTACGTCCGCAGTTGTCATTAGCACAGCCCGTGAGCCTTGGTACCCTTCTATGTCGTCGTGCATCCCACTCACAATACCGTGGTCTAGCTCTGTTATACTAGGGGCAGCGTGATCCCATGCCTCATGGATTTGCAAACAGATGACCTGCAGGCGCTCCATATTCTGGCTGATTCACGAGCTCCAGTAGTGCGACTACTTCGACAAGTGAGCATGGGGGTCAGCACTGCCAGCAGTATGAGCGGGAAGGTATCTGCGGGAGTTGCGTTTCAGCCGGCGATCCAAGATACGAGACAGGCTGTTTGGTGGCCGTCGTCTCGGAACAGCCGCAGTAACGTCCGTAGACTAGAAGGCGAGATCCTTCTCAATCCAGCCCTGAAGCCAAGCTGTAGAATGGGAGAGTTTGAGCTCTCGGTGAGTGTTTCACCGATTACCATGCAACGTCATTCCTACGACCGATCGGGTTGATCGAAGCTTTGTCGGCGATGCTAACGTGTTGCAGTATTCTGTGGGTGTGTACCCGCTGAAGGCAGTGGCTTTCACAGCGCAGGACGCCTCCGATCATTTGCTACAGTCCGTACCAGTGACTATTGCTACTGCATATCCACCTGGCCCTCGGGCTAGGATACACTCCCCTCCGGATTACGATGATTTTAGCTCTATTGGACAGGCTTCCGAGTTTTTCATTCCGTAACGCTCAGGGTATTGGGGTCCTGCGGTGTCGGTAACTTACATCGCGCGGTCGTCTGAAACCATGCCGCATTCTCCCTTAGTCTACTTGTTTCGAGTTGGTGACAGTAGTTCGCTATGCTAGTTTTGGAATTCTCAGGTCACACATCGTGCGACTGCCATGTCCCGTGATGCGCCAGACTCGCGGCCTCCCTGAACTACGTATCTCCGCGATCACACTAAAGATATCGAGATATGTTGGCCGTGTCTAGCGCGGGTGGACGAAACTAACGACTTCCTGCCGGACTTTGCATTGGTATCGTACCGGTCAAGTCACTCAACCATATATCTGAAGTCGGCCTGGCTCGCGGGTGACACGATTGCATCGTGGCTAGGTGCTCGGTCAGGATCTTCGACGCAAATTACATAGCACATAGCCTCATCGCAGATCTGAAGGTCGGAGTCAGAGGTTATGGTTCCTATTATGGTAGGACTTCTCAGGCATACTGAGAAGAGACAGTCGGGGTCACATCGGCCGGCTTGACGATACATATCACTCACTCCAAACCAGTGCACGAAGCCTCCACAATCTGCCTTTGTCATCCGATGGTGCAAACCGCTCCCGTGAACGTAAGGATAGAAATGCGTCATCAGATGTCGAGGGATACGGGATCGCTAAGAGGTTCCCGGGTGCTTACGGCATCTTTTCTGTGCCTCCGACCTAGTCCCCGCGGGATGTCGTTGCGCGGTGCAAGAGCTTTGGGTGGCGATCCGCGTGGAGGCCACGCGACTTGAAACGCTCTGGGTGCTCGCTTGTAGAGATACAGAAGCGCTACTCTGGTTGCCGCTCTGGATCTCGTTTTCGGATTGCAGGCACGAGTCAGGTCAGCGCAAGCGCACCTCAAACTTGCAGCTCGTGGCGAGCGCGCCACCCCCCATCGGCGTGAATCAGCGATTGCCTTCGATTGTTTAGTGTTGTAAGGCCTTGACAACGTCGGCGCTGGTGAAATTCTGGCAAAAGTGTAGTACTGCGCACTAAAGCTGTGATGGAGTTCGTATATATAACAGACGGCGAAAGCCTGCACTCTCCTCACAATACAACCCACATCCACTCGGAGTACTCACTCATTTCAACACTCAGCGATGAGCTCTGCACAAGTATGGTCGCTGTCTGAGTAATACGGCCACATGACTCATGAGTTGTCACCAGGCCAGTTCAAACCAGAACATCAGCTCCGACTCGGAGGACGATTATACCCAAATGCCGAAGACTCCAAAGCGCACTCGCGTAGCTTGCCAGTTCTGTCGAGGTCAGTTCTACGTTGTCAGAAATCTTGGATTAGTTCTCACAAATCGCTCAAGGCCGAAAGCTTAAGTGCGATGGCCGGCAGACGTGTGCCAATTGTCAGCGTCGAGGAATTGCATGCACGTACGCCCCAGTGTCAGTCCCAGGCTTCCCTATTCAATGTGGCATCTGACGAGCGTACAATTTAGTCAGAGATAAATTCGGGACAAAGGACACCCACCCGCGATACTTCTCAATGCCACTGTAGCCTAATTTCCAATGCCGATGCTCGTGCGATTCTAGATCACTTACCATATACATCGAGATAGTGTTAATTCCGCTCCATTGTTATAGCCTAGCCTTATCCATCACACAGCTTACATGCATAGATCCTATAATATATCCTGTCCAGCTATCCAATACATGTGAAAGCATTACCCCTCTGCTTCTGGAGTGCTTCACCTTGCCTTGACGAATCCATTCGATGGATGCAACGTGGAGTACGCATACCTAATAATTCAGGAAGCAACAAAGTAACGCACAAAATTTCGCCTTCCAATCACAGAGACCGGCTGCGGCGCACTTGGATCATCACGTAGCAGCACCGACGAGAATTTCGCAACTGCATCGGCAGGATGACAACCGTCATTCGCGGGATCAACTAGTCAGGAGCGACTACTCATACACACCTAACTCATCCAAAACGGGCTTAGTCTTCGGCTGCTGTCCTAAGAAGTGTAGGTACGCAGTAACGGAGATATAGACCTGACATGGGGCGGCATGTTAGTGTCCTGCCGAGCGTATCCCACGACGTGTCTGAATTCTTACGTTGACAGATGCACTGGGAAATTCGTCTAGAACCTGCATTCACATGTTCTTGCAAGCTGCCCAAACAATGCAACGAGAAGCCTACCTCGAATGCCTCATCTTTACTTGTCACTTGGGTGCACCGACTGTGCAGATGTCGGGGGACTACAGGTTCTGGAAAGGATTGCAGTAATTGGAGTAATGTATCAGCAAAGGCTAATGCAACCCGTGCGTCGGCATCGGGATACGGGAAGTCAATGTCAAGACCCGTATCCAAACTCTGGACGGACCAGTGCTGAGTACTGTGCCGCAGCATTCCGTATGACAAGCCCAACCTCACGTATGGCCTCAACTAGCACATCTTCGCCTGTCGTGATGAACAGCCCCTCCTAGGGATCGGCCTCAGCACTTTCCGCAGGTTGCCCAAAGCGGGAACTCACCACGTCTGTGGCGTGACTCATCAGCCAATTAACGAGGCGCATGATCTCCCTAGGAGCGGTGACGGCGTCATCCTCCGGAAGCAGATCCTGCGCATTTCTCAGCGCTCGGATAGGCCCTGGTAAGCGCACGAGCCACGCAAGGTCGGTTGCGAAACATGTGCGCTCTGTCGTAAAGGCCTATTAGCCAGGCTCGGGAGGAAATCGCGAACCGCTTTACGGTACTCTCCGACCACCAAAATGAAGTGGTCTTTCCCAAGCGCTGTATGCAAAATGAGAGTGTCTTCTAGGCGAGATGGTCCGAGGTTAAACTGCGCAGCCGTTGTATCGTCGATGTAGGCCGTCAACGTGACGGCGACGGCCTCGCCGGGGAGAATCAGTCCCTGGGGGACCGAGTCAAATACGCACATAGTATTTCCCGAGAAATACTCACGGCTCCATCATCTATACTGAGCCAGGCAGGGTCTCGGTGATAGTCCCGCGTGAGTCGTGGCGCTGGCGCTCAGTGGTAAGTGGCGTCACTCACAGATGGGGGCACCTGGCACAGCCGCCACAAAACGATAGGTACAAGGAACCTTGCGGAATTGGAAAATCCTCAGCTTCTGTGGACGACCACAATGTCAGCTTAGACAGATGTCTCACTTTGCCAGTGTTTTCAAGGATCAGAGTTTGCGCCACTTGGCGCTTATATCTGCAACATTGTCAGCGTGCGGGTCGAGGATCAGAAGCACATCCATCGACGCACACAATCTTCCCGAAGTCGACGGCAGTGCTGCTCAGTCTAATTTTCGGGGTCGCATCAGAATTCTCGATATCATCCACGTGACGCCACAGACTCCGGACGAGCGCGTCGTGCCGTATGCGGTCAACCGCGGGTAGCTGTGAAAGCTTATTTAGCCGCCACTACTGCAGTCTTACCTCCACTGTTAGCACGCACGCATATCTTGTATTCAGCAGCAACGGGTCTGTGGTCGCTCATGGTGATCTGAGCGTGGCTGGTATAGGCAACGCGTGTGACGTTGAGCGGCGATGCATCCATATGAAGGACACGGTCTGTCCAAGCTGGTTTCCGCCTGTGATATCAGCAACTATCAGGGCCGTTAGACGGAGATATAGACTCAATATACTTCGAGTCGTAGCCGAGTTTGTCTGCGGGGAGGGCGGTCCCGAAGCGGTATGATCTATTCATATGCCGAGTGGCCGCGGCATCAGCGTTGTAATCTCCGGGTCAGGAACGGAGCGAGCCCACGGAGGATGCGAGATCTGGCCCTCCGAGAAGTCCTCGAACGCGAGGCCCGTTCCCATAGCGAGCTTGAGCTAGACGAAATGGGCATCAGTGGGCGGGTTGAGCACACGACCCAGGCTAACCTGGTCATACTGCTGCAGTATGTCGAGGTCCCGCTGTTTCAGGGCCGAAGAAAGCAGGCTGCGGATGTCGGCATCCGGCAAGTTTATTCTATAATTGAGGTCTACACATCCCGTCGTCAGTGCGCGCGCGGGACGGACGGGTCAGGGACACGTGGAAGCGGGAGCGGCGACGCACCTCCCTGTGTAGTCCGCAGCATGAGCGTTCGTGATGAGCGTATCGCCCAGATCATAGATCGGCAATGGAACGCACCATCCAGAAGAGCGCGTCGGACTCAAACACAGTTGCCGCCGCCGGAACATACCCGGCGCCCTCGCTCGTGGCGGAAGCGGAGTCTACAGGGGGCGCGGGCTCGAACAGCAGGCGCTTCGACAGGTCGTGGAAGTCGGCATTACGCTTCTCCCACATCTCATCAAAAGCTGCGAGGTGGGAATTTACGAACGTCAGCACAGTAGGTCGCGGATGTGGGGCTTGCGCCGAAGGGGCAGGAGTAAAAGTCAGCCGCACAGCTGTTGCGCCCTTGTTGCCCTGCATACCGGGAGTCCGTCAGCGTGCCTATCTCCGCAGTTCCTAGGATGCTGTACCATTACGCCCATGATCCCTGCGCCCACAGATGCGGTCTTGATGTCGCCAAACTGCGCCCTGAGACGTTTCTTGACGATGACGACTAGAAGCATTCCGACAAGTTGCTTCGACACTAGCTGCGACGTCATCCAACGAGCGACGAGAAGAGTCAGTCGGTGGGATCGTGCGGTGGATCCACCCTCACCTTCTCATACAGAACAGCCTTCTCTCCCAAGCCGGCGAAAATGGCCATGCACCAAGCATCCTCGCGGACAGTTTTCGTGGAGTAAAGGAGGGCTTCAGTTGACAGGTCAAGTTCCTGAAAACCAAAGACCGCAAGATCCGGGTCCGCCGGGTCCTCCCCGACGTCAAGCGGGAGTGTGACCGAGGTTGATGCCGACAGCGTCGCTCGCGGGTTCGAGGACACCGTCGAGCTAACGTCTGTCCTCATCTCGTCCGTGTCCGAAGCAAGCGGGCTCCCTCCGCTCTCAGCTTCTGGCCGGGCTGATCATCGGTGAGCGCGCCGGCGCTAGTTCAAGTAAATGAACGCACTGATATGTTGTCCCATCAGGCTTCGGCCAATCTCCCCAATCGATAGCGGTGAAAAATCCTGTAGAGGTGGTATAACCATCTTGCCTACCTCATGTCCACTGACCCAGGACGATAAGTCTTGCGACGGCATCTTGCCATTCACGTTGAACGTCCCTATACGAATCCTTCGGAGAAGATCAGTACACGCAAGCTGGGGCAACATATGCTGGGACTCCAGCAGAACACACCTGAGCTGCACAGTCTCACCACATTTCGCGTCCAGCTCGTCGTGCACTCTCCTCCGAATCCACTCGTCGCGGATCAGCTCGATGTCAACGGACTCGTCTCCAGGCATCCCGGCGGCAGCACCAGACAGCCGGGAGAGCAGCGGCTTGCGTCGCTCGCGAAGATCCGGGGGCGGCGATGCTGCAGCGGACGATCAGTCCTTCGGCAATCATGTAGATCCTCGAGAATCACCAACACGCTGGCGGGCCCCGGCGGGCATGATATAAATTCACCCACGAGAAGCGGTTCGCAGCGTCGACGGCAGCCACAGAAGCTGGTAGGATTATTAATACGTCAAAATACGACCTCCGAGGATTCTCCAGCCGCGCGTGAAGGCGTACCAGTGAGGCGTCTGCATTCGGCGAGGACGGCGCGCAGACCCTGGGTATCAGTTGTGAGGAGGGCTATTGGCCTCGTGGCGGCGTCTCCGCCCGGAGTGATCGTTAGAGAAAGTTCTGAGGTGAACTCGTCAATATCACGTCCGAAGCGACGCGCACATCCCACCTTCCATTAGAATTGTAAGACCGCCTACCTGTCCGTGGTTGGTTCATCGCAACACTCAAGGAGGATGCGCGAAGGTCCATAGTCGTACGTCGCGGCTGCGCCATGGCTATTGAAAAATCGTCCACGATAGGGAATATATGCTCTATGGTATAGTCCTCTTCATCGCTGTACAACGTCTGTGACGGTACTGGCTTCAGAATAAAGACACTGGATGAAGATGTCAGCTACATCTGAAGAAAAAAGTTGGAGCACGAGGCGAGAGGAAATCGAGCTGAAGAATGGGGACTTGGGCCAGATTGATCTTAGGCGTATGTACAACGCGCATATATACATGAGGGGTGTTACGAAGGCCTTCGGGCCCAGATAGCTTCGGCTTCGATGAGAAAGTGGGCATCACACCATTCACATACTCTGCTATCTCCGAGGACACCTTGCGACTCATCTCACACCCAGCAACGCACGAGCTATGCCATACGCCTGCATCTGAACACATCACATCCTCGCAAGTTCGACGCGTGTGCGCACTGTATGGGATACTGAAGACCACAATGAACGCACCATCCGTCCTCTTTTTCAGTTCCAAGGTAACGATGAGATATCACGGCAAGTACTCTGGATCCTCCGACTTGACTCTGCTGCAGGGCATCGCGGTCGGTCGTGCGATCCAGCACAGGATCCGGAGCTAGGCGCGTCTCGAGCGCAACCTTGACATGTTCCGACGGCCGGAGCCCAGCCTGCAAGATACTGGTAAGATTTTCAGACATTCCAATCGTTCAGGCTGTAGTGGTCAACAAGTATATCAAAACATAGCAACGGTAAGAAATCCCAATTTCAGACAAGAAGGCGGCAAAGCGAGTGACTTGTATTATGTTCGCAGCGCCAGCGGAAAGGAGCCTGCGCCGGCGTTTGCCGATGGTATTATGTTCCCACGCTTCCCCGCATATGTCATACTCAGGCGCCCATGGCTTCGCAGCTTCCATGCACGAGACTCTCCGCTGCACTACTTTCTCATATATTCGCGGTAACAATCCATTCAGACATGTGAAAATAACCTAAAAAACTGTAAGCGAGTATAATTGAAGGTTTGCAATGGGAAGTACTGGAGAAAGGATGACGGTTCGGGGAATGGAAATGCTGGAAACCGCTCGAAATTGCGCCTCAATTACGCCCGGGATTGCACAACTGTCTACCCAAGGTCACGCGAGCTGTCCAGACCTGGCGGAGCTACTCCTCTTGCCTATATAAGCCCACTCCCGCCACTCCAATTCCTCACACACATTCGCAACCACCACTACCACCTGCATCCCCCCTCCCCCCTTTTCGCTTTCTTTCTACTTTGCTATCGTTTTCTTCAAGCAAGTGCTCCCCAACATGACCCGTACTGAGCGTGCCGCGTACCCCCGCGCGATCATCAAGGACCACTCTGAGCCCAGGAATGGCATGGACAGGCACATCCCCAAGGGTGGCGCGGGTCAACACAACTGGGGCTCACTTGAACGCGAGCGTGAGCTCGAGGAGGGTGCGCAGCTCGACGAGGAGCTCGAGTATGAGGAAGCTGGAGGTGAGCCGTCTCTTCGTGCGCAGCACTCGGAAGCGGAGACGCTCACGCCACTATGATGTAGCCCAGCCCCCGCACCGCGAGCAGACCGACGAGGCAGCCACGATTGGCCGCACAAAGTCGAACTCGGTTTCCGAGGAAGATATCCGTACTGCGCGCGAGTTCAGAAAGAAGGCGCTGAAAAAGGATGGTAAGTGATGCAAGCGTGTTGATGGGGCAGGTCAGATGTCTCATCACGGGTTGCACACAGGTGTTGACCTCGGCGACATCGCTCGCACTTCGGCCGCTGTTTCTGTCTCTCCCCCCAACCGGGACGTCCCTATCGCCAGCGACGCTAACGTGAGTTTTGCTGTATACATGCCATACAGATGGGGCGCTGACTGCGCGACTGTCATACTAGACCGATGCCATTCACTTGAACTAAGTTATTCAGGGGACTTGGGCATAGAAAAGGCATGAGTGAACTTGTGTACAATAAATTGTAGCGTAAGAAGCATAACATCGAATGTAGTTGTATCACTCCTTCCAAGGATGTAGACGTCTTGCAAGTATACAGATGATAATATGGGGCCGGAGAACCACCTATCTTCAAAGATTCATAGGCGGTTCTATCTGTCAGCACGTCATTTGTTCGTGTTGTGAGGGCGTTTCCAATGATCGTCGCTACCCAATGCGACTTCTGTTTTAATCAGCGTAGCCCTCGCCGCTATATCTCGCTTCCTGTCATGTCTGTGTGATCATGTTCAAGGGTTGGACAGCTGCATCGAATGTATCGAAACGTCATAGGCATAGAATCGTGTCCTCAAAGGAATGCTTTTACACTGTCTTCGCGAGGATGAGATATCTTCGGGCAACTCCGAGTCGCGCTTCAGGAAGAGCAATATCGGACTTTGAGAGGAGCTTATCTTCAGCGACAGAACGAGGCTTCACTACTACCACCCAGTCCCTCTACAAGGGCAAACTTTCTCCAGTGATCGCATGCTTTGGGTACCCCGACCGTTTCATGTTGACTACGGATGGCAGAAACGCATGCAAATTGCACTCATGGTAGACTCGTGTAAGAAACATGAATCCTGTTGGATCCGAAGCCTTGGTCAAAAGCAGCAGTTCGAGCAGTTCCCCGGGACTGTATCTCGAGATTCTAGACACCCTAGCTATTGTGGCATAATTCGCTATATTCCGAAGCAAACTCGACAGATAACAGCTCCGGATTCCAGGCATCATATCAGCATTAAGTGTTATTTGAGAGATCCCCAAAGTATTCTAAGCTTTTGAGGGGCTAGGACGCTCGGTCTGGATCAAAGCGACGGCCGCAAGCAAATAGCGCGAGCGGTGCGTGACCTTCCTACGATTCGCACGGCACATCGATCAGCACGGTACGAGGCAGAAGAACGGCAAGCACGCTGAACCCGTCAGAGTCGATATGGGAGTGTCTGCAAAGCCATCTGTCATTCTGCTATTTGTATGCAAGAGGGTTTCACTAGCACCCTCTGTCGAAGTAAGTCGCAAGCCGACTTGGTCACCGTAGCGACCAGAAGAAGCCTTGTTCCACGTGACATCCGCTTCCGCGGCGATCGAACTAAATGCGACGAACGAGCGATTGGACTCATTGTTGAAACGAAATATGGTCGGATCCCACACAATAATGGATCTGTACGTGTCAGCCTAGTATCAGTACCTCTTGCTTACCAGTATGGCAGGAGCGGCACATCAGAGTTCCCAGACATGACGGACATTCGGGCACGCAGTAGAATCGCACAACGTGCCGCAGCTCGCATCTTCATATCGTTTCAGCGTGACCTATGCACGTTGAGAAGACACGTAATAAAGTTCCACTCGTGGACCCAATTCAGGGCTTATGTAGACACATCCGGCAGGCCCTTGACCCTCCACCACTCCACGTTCGGTCCTCAGAAGTGCTTGACCCGAATCTCGGTGGACCCTCCAACTTGCTTGCGCCCTATATAAGCTTCACACTGAGGGCCAATTTTATTGTGATCTCATCTTGATCTACTTGAACTTACTACATCAATGGTTGCTGTGGCATCTAAGCGAATCTTGGTATTCTGTGATGGGACAGGTCAGGATGGACTCATAGTGCCGGGTGAGTTTGACTAGCGTCGCGTGTCCGGCGACTAAATGGTCATGCAATAACCGATGTATACTTACACAGATGGTCTTGCGGAGGGTGTCCACCCTGAAATCCTATTTCAGCATGGTGTACAAGGTATGCATGTATCTGTCGTCCGTTCGCAAATATAGGCTATATTTCCTTCTCCTGTAGCCGCCATGACTGTGAATGGGTGCGGGAGCTTGACAAGCTCCAGCAACGTTTTGCGCCTCTGACAGTACCTGGCGTATGGAATTGGCGGTGATGGTTATTGATAAAGTGCATTGTTCAACTAGCACGGGCGGTCAGGCCGTGGTCCAGGTCTAGCATCTCCTCTTTCTATAGACTCACCCGGCTGACCATATCCGCTTTGCTATATGACTACAGCGACGGCAAACAACAGATTGTCTTGTACCAAAGTGGGGGGGGATCTGAAGTAGACTTCTGTGACACCTACATCATGGGAACAACTGTCCTCCGTACGTCATCCTCCCTCCACTGTGTCATTCAGTCCGAGTCAGAGTAATCATACCATGTTAGAAGGACTAGGGGAGGCTGTTGGTAATTCGACTTCGCCCGCCCGTATAGAACATATCAGGCTAACATTAGACGTGTAGCGAATAAGATTCGTGACGCGTATGCCTTTCTCGCACAGAACTTCCAAGAAGGTGATGAGATCTTCTTGTTCGGGTATGCACCATCGTAATCGACCTCGAATCGATAAGCGTTGATTCCAATTCAACTGCTTCTTAGGTTCTCCAGGTGAGACGAGCTCAAGAGCATAGGCTTTACGAGAGATCAATCGATGTTGTTTCCAAGGGGTGCTTATGCTGCAAGGAAGCTTGCGAGCCTCATCGTGAGATAAACTGTCCTTCCCTAGGCCAAGTCGCTATGCAGCTCACCTTCTTTCTTATAGGACAGAATTGGCTTACTAGTACCCGAGCGCCTCGGCGTCTTTGTTCGCATTTGGAAGGAGATTGTAGACGGTGAATGTCCCTCTATACCTCCTGAGACCAGGATTGCGCGAATCAGGTCTGTCGCCGCATACTGAGATCGACCCACTGGTCCTAAAGCAAAGTACAGATGTATCGGCCTGTGGGATACCATCGGCACAGTCTTCCAAGACATTGCCGCTCTACGTCTCGAGGACACTGGGGTGCCTGCTGGTGTTGACATAGCACTCCAGGCACTGTCTATACAAGAGAATCGTGAACATTTCCGCCCGATTCTCTGGACGGTTCCACGATATGGGCTTGGGCGCAACCAAGTCCTGACCCAGGTGCGCCTTCGTATCATATGTGATAGGATCGACATCATGACCCATCGTCCACTAGATCTGGTTTCCGGGCGCGCATGGCGACATCGGAGGCTCATACGCGGACTCTGGAATATCCGATATCACACTATTTTGGATGACGGTATTTTCTACCATTATAACTGTCTTGAGGTGGGCTGAATGTTTGTCAGGGCGAGATCACGAGACGAGGATTAATCGATGTTAATACGGACTTCATCAAGCGAAGCCGAAAATCGACCGCCAATTCCTGGGCTGATTCACAGCCTCATAACGCGTATATGGAGACACCGTCGTCGCGAAGGCAGGCTATTAGACCCAAGAATCGCTACGAATGCGACTACATGAAACCTGACTCCGTTTTTCACCGAAGCTGGTTCCATTCACCCACGGAATTGGACAATGCTAAGCACATGATCACTCGAGATACACTGCAGGATGCTTATGGGAGAGATTGGGAACCTATATATGCACCCTTGAATAACTTCGAGGACGAATGTGCAGAGCAATGGCACTACCAATTGGTGAGTATTTACCTCCAAATGACGTCATACTGGTTTGCGATGTACGCGACAGGGTGTTTCATCTCTCGTCGATGAGGACATCGCTGCTCTGATTGGTAAAGGCAGCATTTACTGGGTGCGTCTTCCTCCGGCGGAATGTTACCTGTCATGTTATACTCATTCACTTCTAAGATGTCGTCAGAAGATGGGCAAGGAGCTTGCCACGAGAGGGGGATTCATGGCGGAGTAGATTCTAACGGATCGACCGTCTACATTGGCCGTTCTTCGTACAAGGTAGTCGTGACATCATTCATCGTAGCATCACAGTACTTACCAAATCATCTCGCTGACAACTTAGAGCGGGTTGCGTTCGTGGTTTCACGAAATTGAGGATGCAGTAATTTATTGAATTATCTCTCTAGACCCTGGTGAAGTCACTCAAAGTCTTGACGGTATCTACATTCCCTGGGGCGGCAAGCGAGTGTTTGTGAGTGTCAAGATTTCCGTTCAGATGAGACTTCAATGTGAGGCTCTACGATTGATCCGTAGCTTCAAGAATATGAGAAGCTATCCGGGGTTGTAAGTGCAACCTGATGGATTCGCATCGAAGGCCCAATGAACAGCTCGTCGCTATATGGCCTCTGTCCTGTACCGTAGGTTACCAAATAAGTGCGCGTGTATGTTGTGCGCTTAACAAATTACTAGCGGCGGTCATGAGTCCGACATGACTCCTCTCTACATCTGCCAGGGATTCTACGAGGGAGGAGTACATTGTGGCAAAATAAGGGAAAACAACACCCGCGGTACGTCACAACGCAACGTCTGTATACACACACGGCCACTAACTGCTTGCAGCTTTAATCACCTGTGAAGACAGGGAGATCAGCCTCAGTCATTACACTGTACTCGTGCGGAACCCACAAATGTTCACGTTTCGCAACACCATCGGGCAGGTCAAAGCATATCCGCGGGATTGGCGCTCCGTCAAGGGCGGCGAAGAAAAGTCGCAAACGGTCTTCTTCGGGTATCAATGTCCCGTTCCACCTCGGGTTATCGTTGGACTGAACTTTCTCGATGTGGCGAATAACCAGCACAACATCATCCGTACTAATGCGTATGTCGACGGGATTACCACGACACATTTCACTGCACATATCGATGCATACTCCGAGACGAGGCTGTTCCAGGGAGGCATATCGTGGATGAAACTCGCTCCCGGGGATCCCGACTTTCTATGTGGCAGCTTCACCTGCAGTGGAGAGGTCTCGAAGGCAAGGGTGTCCTTCGACTGGCGATTCCACTCACAACCGGTTGTGTTTGTCGGACTGCACGGTTTCGAGATACAGAACAACTGGCGTATCGCAGTATCCGCTCCTGCTATCGACCCCCTTGGGTTCGATATGCGGGTCGAGAGATTGGGCGACACTGTTTCTCACGGCGCCAAGGTCTGCTGGGTCGCTTTTCCTGGAGACAAGAAGGGCGTGGTCACAGGAACGTTCGGCGCTAACGGTGCTGGGACCGGTCATATCCAATTCCCATCCCGGTTCCGCCGCACTCCAAAGATCTTCACAGCGCTGATGTCTCTTGAGGCCGATCATAAGTGTTTCCTTCGAATCCGTATTGAGACCAGCAATGTCACCACATCCGGGATGGACTGGCGTATTGGGACGTGGCTTAACTCGCGGCTGTTGAGGGTTCAGGTAGCATACCTTGCCCTGGAAGCCGAGGAGTGAATGCATTCTTATGTGAGTTGTTCATACCGTGATCAAATCCCTTTCTCGAATGACACATGTCTGCTATTTTGTTTCAGCTCTCAAGCGGTACGAGCTCTTTGCGCAACCCATTTGTTCGCACCTAGCGGCGGTCCGTTATGAGACGCAGGGTACTGTGCCTACGACATTTTAGGATAATATGCCGTAAAGATCTCGCTGTTCAAGCAAGCTCATTGAATGCAAGTGATAACAGAATCGAGCTCTCGATGATCTAGTACGGATGATCTGTCCATCCGATCGCAAGTGCTTCGTAAATTACATTTTGATATCTACAATTACAAGGTATGTGCCGATTGAGGCTCAAGTTCGACGCTTCGAGGCGTACAAGGAACAGGTTTTGGTAACCGTAACACATATGAGAGCGT
Organism: Gelatoporia subvermispora B; assembly: GCA_000320605.2. Lineage (NCBI taxonomy): Eukaryota > Fungi > Basidiomycota > Agaricomycetes > Polyporales > Gelatoporiaceae > Gelatoporia > Gelatoporia subvermispora. The sequence continues at coordinate 718,553 of KB445797.1, forward strand.
ACAAGAAAGTAGAGAGTTCACGAAGCCCTTCCGAATATTTCCTGCTCGATCAATGATTTCGCTCGCTCCCTATAGAATTGTGGGGTACTACACTTCATGCAATCCCCATTGGACCAGTGTGTCTGATGAGAGTGGCACTGGATACACCATCCCGCCCTTGTCAATCCCTCACGCTGTTGCCTCTGGAGTCTCTCCCTGATTCTCGCGATCTGGAGACTCAGCCTTAAGCCGACACGATGGCCCTCAACATCTGACATGGCCTCCTGGCGCACGCAAATATCAACCAACGCGGGCTTGAGCCAATCTTGAATGTCGAATTGCTGGGAGAGAACGATACGTTCCACCGCATCGATGCCAGATGCCATGGATTGGAGGGCTCGTATCGATTGCATGCGAATCTTATCGAATAGATAACGTGACGAGATAGACAGTAGGGCTATCCACTGCTTGGAGGTGCGTTCCGCAGGTGTGGAGTGATACATTCTGGGAGGACTGAGCTAGGATAGACGATGATTCGTGTGCCAAACTACTAACCCATTGTAGATGAAGTCTATAAGACATTCAAATTCGAATACGGTGACCTGCTCGAGCACGATGGGCCTCGCTTCAGTCTTCCCTTCTGCACCCCCTTTCCCCGGCGGGCATGAGAACATGCCATGGAAGACTTCCGAGTCGCGTTGTAGAAAGAACCGGTGAACTTTGAATAGTGTGTCTTCCACCTAATCGGTGATGATCAGTAGCATCTAGTCAATGGGATCTCAGAACGTGGAGTGTTACCTTGAGAATGACTAGTTCAGCATCTTCGATGAAGAATTGGGATTTCTTAGGTCTCCAAGATGCAGGGTCAACGAGAGTTGCGCCGACCTGCAGCTTCGCGCTCATGGTAATGTGTTGGAAAGCGCTGCATGCAATGCGCAGGAGCCACTTCGCCGGCAATTACCGCATGAGTGCATCTGGCACAAACAGTAACGCTTGGCGCAGCTCAGCCGAAGGACGTTCTAGACCTTCGATATCGAGCACAAAGTTGTGCACATGTAAGTCTAAATTTAGCTGTAGGCGTGCCAACGTCAACACGTATTCCAACCCTTACGACGTCCAGTCATCAGACATGGTCCTATGGCTAGTGTACACAGGACGGTATACTAAGTGTATCTATAAAATGTCATAGGGAAAGAAAAACATCTTCACCACTGCCTCAGCAATTTGCGCATGTTGCGCTTCACTTCGGTATACAAAGTTTGTAGTCGCGTTCTGAGGGGCGCACTTGGCACATCGAATTTGAGGCAGTTCATGCCCGCAAGAAAATATCACGTTGCTGTCCAGCGTGTTCAGGCGATATGCCTCTCTTGCCCTCGCTATTTGGGCTGTAGCCTTTACCCCTATTGTTGTTGCCTCTGCGTCGCTCAAGGGTTCTTTACGCATGCACAACTCGGTGTAGGCCGGCTTAAGCCACGGAGAAATGCTGTACTTGTTCGCGAGGAATATGAGATCGGTGGGATGTAGGGGTGGGGAACGTTTCCCGAGGGATTTGACGGCCGCTTGACGTATTCTGTCGAAGACAAATCGAGAAGAGATAGAAAGCAACGCTTTCCAGTATGGAACAGAGTCTGTGCGGGGCGTATACATTCTATACATGGTTCATGGTGTATTGCCTAGAAAGAGGCGGTAAATGACTCACCCTTCATATAGGAACTCAAGCAAACACTCGAATTCGAACGCGGCCACTTCAGGTATATTGATTGGTCTTTCATCCGCTGCCCCTTCTGCACCTCCCACTCCAGGAGGACAGGAAAACATGCTACGAAACACTTCCGAGTCGCGTTTCAGGAGGTATGGGTTCACCCTGAAGAGTGTGGATTCAACCTGATACGGCAGCATCAATCTTATCTGGTGCGACTTTCAGCGAAATCATTCTGCTACTCACGTTGAATATCACCGTATCAGGCTCGTCAGAATAGAATCGAGTTGACTTGGTGAGCTTCACAGCTGTGTCGTCCGAGAGGCGGCTACTCATGGTGGTATCTGACTAGTTAGATCTCGAGACTGGCGGTCTCATCCTGCAATATATACGCTCCGGGGTATTAGGAACCGCACCCTGGACATGCCATGCGGAGGACGCATGCCGTCGACAGCGTCTCATGCCAGCGCCTGAGACACGGAAGCTCTCGGCAGCCGCAATAACGCCTCGAGGATTCAAAGAGCACCCCGGAATAATCGCCTAGCATGTTAGATCCTGGTGCGGACAAAAATGGGGGTCCAAATGACCTGAGGTTAGATCCGTATGCGGACAAAAATGCCCTAAATTTCGACCTGTGTTCGATCTTTCGTGCGGATAAAACCGGACTAGGGAGGCCGAGGTAGGATGCGGACAAAAATGGCTGCGCGGGAGCTTAGCCGGTCCGGATGTGCTGCAGTACGACTGCCTACTGCGACTCGACACCTCGAAAGATCCACCCGAGCAATGTCTCCGAAGATCCAACGTCTATAGTAATTGTGTTGAAGCTGTATCTGCGCTTGGTTTTCGCTCACGTCGTACGATCTGAGCTGTAGTCGTGTCTCAACCGATTACTGACCGAATGTGCTAATCGGCTCCGGGATAGCTCCCATATAGCTCTCAGAAAGAAATTCAGTGGATATGGGTGGTGGTGACCCGGGAAAAAAAGTAGCGTTCAGCCCCGCGAAGGCGGGGAATTTCTTTGGGATTTCGCACTATTTCAGGCGATTTTCTGAGGTTAGGTCAATCATGCGGACAAAAACGACCCCAGAACGGTAGGTTCGATCCTGATGTGGACAAAAATGGCCGAAATTTGTGCGGACAAAGACGCACCAAATCAGGCAAATTCGGATATAACATCTTGGGGGATATGCCAGGGTCCTATTCGAAGGTGTCATGTTGGATCGCTGAGCAATTGAGCTTCTACAAGCTCCAAGTCAAGCATTCCAACCAGAGCAGGACACGTTCACCGATTTACACGCTCAAATAGACTTCTCCAGCAACAAGTGAAGCACACGACGAAACCAGGGCTGCAAACAAGGTTTGAACCCAAACGAAATGTGATAGATACAAAATTGCTGCCCTCTTGGGAGGACGCTGGACGCCGAACACCCACGTCAAGCTTGCTAGTGGGTGTTTACTTCGTGCGGGTACGAGCGGGACGGCGCAAGCGACAGTTTCCGTGAGTGGCCACCACGTACTATCCCGCGCACATACGAAACGAGACGGAGAGCGGCATGCCCAAATCTTGTGCATAGACTAGTATGACAATGCGCTATCATAGCCCCTGCAGACAGAGGTATTTCTGTAACACAGGTCAAGAACGCTCTAGTTGATACCGAAACTTCCTAGGCAACTCACGAAAACCAGACAACCCCATCTACACCGTTTCATAGACCAGCGGCAGGATCGGGTAACTTCAACGTCCTCGCAATCAGTATCTTTGCCCGATCGCACTCTCCCGGTTGAAATCGAGCGCGTATATTGCGCCACTGGTGGCGCTCCGGGCACGTTAGGCACGATGCAGCATAGATGTGGTGTTTGCAACTGAGGAGCACCCCATGATGATCCAGCGTCTCCCGGAAGCACTGCTCTCTCAATCTCGCAATGTGGAATGCAGTCTCAAAGCCCAGCTGCGCCGCCTCGGCGTCGTCCAGCGGATTGCTGCGGACGCACAGAGCGATGTAGGCAGACTCGAGCCACTGCGGGATGTCGTGGTTCTGCGCAAGAACGATGCGCTGCACCGGGTCTAGCTGATCCACCGCCCGTTCGATGTTCGCGAGACAGACTTGGCGCAAGTTGTCAAAGAGAAGTCGGGAGGAAATGGACAGGAGATCTGACCATTCCTCGAGGCTGAATTCTTCCTGCCGCCTGTACATACTCAAGACAAAGTGAGTGTCAATCACGTTAATGCAGCGCAGGAAGATGCGCAGTAGATGTAATCCTCACCCATTGTGAAGGTAGTCCAACAAGCACTCGAAATCATGCGATGTTATACCGGGGATAATGATAGGTTTGTCCTCTGAAGTGCCCTCAGCTCCGACTTTGCCTGGAGGCATCGAGAACATATCCCGGAAGACTTCGGAGTCACGCTTCAGCAGATATGGATGCACTCGGAAGAGCGTGTCTTCGACCTAGACGCTCCGCATATCAGCACGAGCTCTGAACTCGCCAAAGTATGCTTACTTTGAAGACCACGGCCTCTTGATCGTCACAGAAAAACCGGGGTGATTTTGTGACCATTGTACCTCCGGTCTCACCAGCAAGTCGTAAGAGAAGAACTTGGGATCAAAGTATATGGGTAGAGTGGGGAGAGCCCCGCTCGATTGATGCGATACATGGCGATTGACAGAACCCAAATACCCCGCAGCAGGTACGTGGCGGGGACGTGGCAATACGACAATATTTGCAATGCCACAGCATCCCTCTCGAGCAACGATTGCTGAATCATCCGAATGAAGTGCTTCAGAGGCTACCACAAATGGTAACGATGAGTTGAGAGCTACTGTGCCTCAACGCATCGACGGCCCTTCGTACGCCCAACGAATAGCAGTTCAGCATGACACCTCAGCGCAACTGAACAGCGTCAGAAACGCTGTCCAGAAGCACATTATTCGAGCTTCGCAGTCTACACTTGCTCAGGATATTTGTCTTGAGTGCCACGTCGGCGCTGCCCTCTGCACATTTCGAAAAACGAGCTCGTTAGACCCGCCGGCACAGCCTCTCCCCTCGCTCAGGCTATGCGCACAGCCTCAAGCCCTGCATTCCGCGACTCTCCCGCAGCAAACGGCTGACTCCAGCACCGGACCCTCGGCTTGACTTCGTGACTCGTCGTGTGAAGCGTATTGTAGACTTTCCCTGCGCCCTGCCTCTGGTGATCGTGCGCCAGTGGTAAGAGTCGAGGGTTCAGTCTAACTCAGTGAGGCATTGAGGTAAAAGTAAGGATCAACGATGATCTTCATCTGTGAAGGAAGCAGTAAAAAAGCCCAGAGCTGCGCGATCCCTCACATACAGCACCGTAAGTCAAGAGAGGGCACAGTGCACAGACTCAAACTAAAGCACGACTCCATCGGAGGCGCGCGTCTGCATTCAAACCCGCGGCACGTGACAAGAACGCGATCGAACGAGGCGCGTCCAGGAACGCAAGCAAGGGGCTCAACGCCTCTAATGCTGCACTAAATACAAGGAACATGTACGATATGATCAGCCGTTACAATACGAAGCTCTATCAGAACGAATGCAGTGTCATCCCAAAGACGTCCCGTCCGGCTGTCCCCAATGGCAGCCCATTCGCGCGGTGCTCCGGCCTCGAAGGTCGGGGTTTAGTAGGGCGTGGGCCTGGAACCGGGCTTGATGCACTTGGCGTCGGTCGGGCAGTTGGTCTGGTGGGTGTTCTCCAAGTTCCCGTCCTGCGATCCGGGCCGATCAGCTTCCCGCCCGCACCTTCACCTCAATACTAGCGACTCACGAAGTCCCAGGTGCACGCGCCCCCAGCGTACGCGCACTGGTAGCCCGAGAAGACGTTGATGAGCACGCCGGTGTCATGATTGTTGTCGATCGGGCAGACGCAGCCCGAGTCCGGGCAGGGCGCGCTCTCGGGGCAGTTCGTCTGCTGCGTGTTCTGCAGCGCGCCGTCCTACTCGCGCCCCAAAGATCAGCACTCACCCTTCGCGTGTCAGAAGCGGAAAAACGCACCCCATCGTCCCAGGTGCACGCGCCGCCCGGGTACGCGCACTGGTACCCGGGGAAGAAGTTGATCATGACGCCGCGGTCGCCGTTGTTGTCGGTCGGGCACTCGCACTGATTGGCCACCGCGGTAGGCGAGCTGCACGCAATTGCGATTTGGTCGCTCGCGTCGCGGCGCTCGAAGGCGGCGAAGGGCGCAGTCGTGGCGGCGACGAGTGTCGCGCAGAGGGTGAGGGCGATAGCGAGCTTGCCGAACATCGTGCAGGAGTGGGAATTAGTGGAAGTAGAAGCTATGTACTATGGAGGAGTGGAAGTTGTGGAGTGCAAATGATGGAGAGCTAAGGTATGAACGACCGATGTTTTATAGGTGGAGTAATAGTAGGGGTTCGAATTGTGGGTTTTGGCTGTGCCTAGGGATCGGTCGGTGATCCAGTCGAGCACGTCCTGCGTGATGACAGCCGACTGCAGGCAGATGATCCCGACCATTCAAAATCCCTCGCCCGCCCCCGCTGAAACCGCATCTCTTCAGGTACGTTTCGAGAATCTAGACCGCGATCTGGCGGAGACTAGAATGACCGCTGGTTAGTGATGTAGTATAATAGACGCACGTTAACTCAACACCTACTAACGGAGGAATGGCCAAGGCTCTAGGCGGAATATAGATCTGAACCTGGCCTGACTTTCGAACTCGCCGCCGCACTTAGACACCGCCACAGCCGCGGGAGAAATACCACGGGTATATTGGGAAGATTAAGGTACCAGGGCGGGCAAGCGGAGAATGCACGCTGGATCAGCTGGTATTCGAACTGACATCGGAACACGGTCAGATCCGTCCTTCAAGGCAAATGGATGTCATCGGGATGAGACGGCATATCCAAATTCGACTTGAGGAGCGGATGCGAGCGATCGCCGGTTCAATGGCTGGGATGAGACGATTCACCGGGCCTAGTAACAGCTCTACCGACGCTCGAGGAGGACCGATCGGACACGTGTGTCTGCTCAAGTGCAGAATACCGCGTAAGGCCACACACTGATCTGCAGTCCGGGTATTCGCAAAACACGTACCAGCGAGTGTTCGACATCGAAAACGCCATATGTAGCGAGCAGATTGCTGTTTGTGCCTCGAGTGATCCTCTTCTCGATGAGTTCCGGGGTGGACAGTAGCAGTGTAGACTTGGCGACGTCGGATATATAATATTACAGGGGTATCAAGAGAGGATGGCAGGCTGAGAGCGACGCCTCAGTCCCCGTGTCCCCGGTGTCGTACTGAAACATGGCGGCGTCTATTCTTCTCTACTTGCGGCCGCACATCCTCCGTTATTGGCCCGAGTGAAGAAGAATAGGCTAAAAGTAATATTACCGTCGGAAGTCCGTGCTAGAGGTGGGAGGAAAGGCTCAGTACAAGATGAAGATGATCGCACGGTGGCACTGCTTCCTAGCGCGGCCATGTCGATGACAGAAATGGATTCACAATTGTACCTGCCTCGAGTGATTAAATAATCAATGGATCTGTCAAGATGTATAGATGACATCAGTCCGGGTCGGAAGGATACCACGCATGCTTGACGCTGCCGAAATCGACACGAGATCATTGAACGTGGGGGGGGATGAATTCCGACTACAATACAGATTTGTACAACATGGCCGCGACGGATGATGATGATGGAGGCGTCAAAAGTCATGATCATGACTTGGCCCGTGCAAGAATGTCACAGCTTGAGGGCAGGAGTACATGGTATACAGAGTCCGAGGACGATTTATCTAGAATCACAGTGAGACAAGATAGCCGAGGGAGGCCCGGCGCGTACCTGTCAAGGCGCTAAGGGCGTGCATGCGGCGATAGCTGCGCGAACACCCTCCGCACTACGTTTGCAACGTTCGTTGAGTCGTAGAGGGGCTGGTCTTGCATGCCCTGGCCCAGATATGCGTACGACACAAGCCCAGCGCATGCCCGCACCTCCTCTCGAGCCTGTGCTAGAAGAGCCGTCGTGGTAAGTCCGAGCTTTGCAGCTTCAACGAGTGTGATTGAGCTCCTTCGTTGACAGAGGGCCTCATACGAAGGGTATAACCATTCGAGAACGTCATACTTCTCTCCAAGAACTATCTTGTCCACAGGGTCAATCACTGGAGTATATGCGTCAATTTCACGGATGGCACGCTCCCGGATGTCGTCGCAGAAGAAACGATGGGAGAAGGAGAGAAGGTTTGTCCAGTCGTTGAGTGAGAAACAACGATCGGTGTGCATTCTGGGGAATATTGCGGGGAAATGACGTCATTAGTCGCTATGCGGAGGTGAGCTATGCTATATAACTCACCCGTGGTAGACAAACTTGAGAAAGGCCGAAAACTCCTTCAAGGTAACATCCAACAAGGGTATAGCATCTTCATCTGTCCGTCCACCTATGCCATTTGCATCCGGAGGCATCTCAAACATCGTCCTGAACACTTCCGACTCCCGTATCAAGAAGTATCGGTGAACCTTGAAAAGCCGCCCCTCGACCTAGTATGTCACACACGATTGGTGATTAATGAGTGCGTAAGTGCAGTGTCACATGCATTTCAGAGGAAATCTTACCAAAAATATCGACATCTCATCTTCGAGGTAGTACTCGTGGTGGTGGGACGGCGGCCCGTGTGGGTCGACAGGGGATGACGACCTAGACTCATTGTCGTGCATCGATACTTCACTCGCAGTGCTCACAGGACTGGATGTCCAGATCAACGGCAGGGCCATGTTGCACGACAACGTAGAGAATGGGGAAGGAAAATGGCTAGGACATGCTCACCCCCATCGGTATAGATATCAGCGGGCGTGGTAGGCGCTTCGTCCGGACGGATCCGCAGCGTCAAGCGCTCCCGTCTTGGCGCATTGATCGCAGAGACAGCAAGAGGACGCTCGTTGCGGTTACCATCGAGGACGTGTGTAGACAGATACATATACGTGAATGGTTCTCTTGGAAGAGATAGAGCGAGAACGAAAAGCTGCTGGCATGCAGCCGCAAAATATACCTTCACTGACCCCTAAACCTACCACCCAAACCTCTCAGTAGACTTCGAAAGTTCCATGGCGGGTAGTCAACGTAGTACGAGACCTCTTGCCCCATAACATGGTTTTTCTAGCTTATTGTATGATACTTGGATGTGTCTGACCTTGCGGAATGGTCCAGTACATGCACATTGGACGGCACGACGTGCCGACAATGATATGTACAGGCTTATGCACGCGCCCTACAGGTTGAATGCTCCCGGGAGCTCGAAGTCTGCTCATCAATCACAAGAATGTCGCTTGCAGTGGATGAGCATTCCCTGCTTCTATATAAATTCCTTGATTGTCGATGTATGATAGTGCGCTACTTAAGAATCCTATGAATCTCTCTGTATGTTTTTGGATGTGTTGGCATAGTAATCGGAGCCCAGTACGTTCCAGAACTCTTCAATCTACTCCAAGCAGAAACGCACCCCTCTGGGAATGAAGGCCAGTCTTTATAAAAGGGAAATCTCTGTACTTATGACATTCCTGTCTCTCTCAATGTCTAAGGTCTTCCCAGCTACATCGAATGTTTCATTTAACAAGGTTGCACCGCTGTGGGTTATACTTGGTGGCGGACTTGATCGACGTGGACGTGCAGGACTTGATCGACGGGCACGTGCAAAACTTGATCGAGGTGGAGCTGCAGGATGTATTCGAACACGAGTTGATCGAGGTGAACGTGCAGGACTTGATAGAGGGGGAATTCTCGATTGTGGTGGGTTTGCAGGTCGTGGTAGAGTGTCGGATTGCAACGGTCTGGTAGATCGCGACGAAGTAGCAGGTTGCGACGGAGTGAGTGGCCTGAAGAATTTCTTCAATAACCTCTTCAAGGGGTTTTTTGATATGGATTCGCCGCTCTCTTCGTTCGTGATTTCACTACGGACTGCCTTTGCACTGGAGGAGAGTCCGGTCACGTCGCTCCACTGCGCGCTCGTTCGTTGAGCTATCTGACTCCGGATCATGGTACATAGTTCAGGTCTTTCCGCAAATTTTCCGCGCTCTAGATACGGCATAGTCGTAACGAACGCCAAGCTGCCGCCTAGCAAAACGCGAGCAATCATTATAAGCAACAGTATGATGTACGCTTAATAATTACGGTCTTACAGCCGAGAGGGTCCACTACAATTGCAGGTGATGCGCTCCCTAGTATACCTGCGAGATCTTCTGATTCATAAACCTAGTATAGTCGTCATCTGCTGAGTTTTAGAGACATGCTTAGACATATACGTACCTCATACAATATACGGGCTTCATAGTCGCTCGAGATTGCTAATGCTGCGGCGGAATTCTACATCCTAACTTTAATTTATGGCCAGATGGCATCACAAAGTAAGTCCCCCATACCTCCAGAATATATGTCAGAATGTCGTCAACAGGATCATAGATCTGCGACGTCAGGGATCAACTGCAACAAAGAGCAGAAACGAGGTTGATAATGCACCTTATTTGGAACATCATCCTCCAAGTCGATTGACTCTTGATCATCGGAACCTATCACTGCAGCTGGTGAAACGTCTCCATTCTCATCGCGAGGCAGATCTCTGGGCTCCGCTGCGGCCCGGATGATCTTCGGGGCCCGAAGTACACGCTCCTTTATCTTGTAATAGTGTAGAAAGATACATTGATTCCTAGAAGGCTGGTATGCAGATGAAGATGGACGTGCTTCCGTCCCGTCTATCAGCAATTCAGGGGTACCGTCGTAACTCAGGCCCCTGCGAGGCCCTTGTCGGATTTCCGGAGTTCTCAGGCCCTGCCTCGACCATGTGACCGATGTTGCTAGCCCAAGAGGTCCCTGAGATACGTTAAGCTACCCTGTTAGAGACGTGGACCCTTGCTGAAATGCCCGACGGTCCACCCTGTGGCCTTCACGAAGCCGCGGACAAAGTAGATATCATCTACATCGAGTTTCCGTTTATAGCGTTCCTGGGCTAAATGTACCCAGTGTTTGTAATTGCTCGCCATGTACTGTTCCATCAGGCGGGTAGGCATCACCTCGGAGCGCTCCGCATCGCTGTGAAGAAACAAGAACGCCCCTTGTTCGGTCGAACATTGCAGTTCGAACTGCGAGCCAGCATAAGAACTAGTCGACATGCATGCCTGTCAGCAGCTGAGATTTTGGAGATACAGCTCACTCACGAGACTTGGACGCTTGCTCCAACGTCACGAACGGTTATGGTCCTACTGAATCATGGGCCTCGCGTGATGGCCTGCGGATCGTGTAGTGTAACGTCGGCTCGTGGCAGCTGCAATTTGCTGTATGGGTCTGGAAGAAGTCGCTCATTATTCTTTGCGTCCTCCGGATTGCTCATGGCGTTAAATAGGCGATGAAATGCTCCGCGGTAAATGTGCCCAACGTCTCCGATATAAACTTCATCGCCAGCCGACGCGGGCTCTGAGTCCCACAGAGGGAGACCTTGGCCAAGATGCAGCAATTCGGTCGCATATATCTGGTCTGAAGACAGCATTGTAGGGGGTCTGGAAGTGGGCTGGGTTATTGCATCTGACTCGCCACGGTATATATAACTGCGCGCCTCGTGCCAGATATCCTGGGCGTCAGGCTGTGTGATGGAAAGGTTTTCACGAGGCTGGTCACGGCATGGAAGAGACCTCAGGGAGCAACATTGCCCGGCGTAAACATTACTTTTGCTTCCATGTCACCAAAGTATGCCGTGTATGCACAGCTGCAGGGACCGGATCCGAGCCTCGAGGCTATGGGCTGGAAAGGTCTTCACGAGGCCAATCAAGCTTGAAGAGAGCCAATGAGCACCTGAGTAGGCGCAAACGTTGCATTTCAAGGCTTCCATGCCTCAAAATTAAGTCGTATGTGCACAGCCGCTGAGATTCGGTCCGCACTCCGAGGCTGTAAACCGGGGTGGTCTCCACGAGGCATCACAGGCTTGAACAGACCCACAGCGTCGCGACACACCCGGCGCTTAGCTTGGTCTCTGAGGAGGTCATGTGATCCTCTACGTCATACGCGACTGCTCCGCCAGGTCCCACCGTACTCGCTGGACCCGGCCAGCTACCGCAACATGCATTCGGAAACTTTCCTTGTGTCGCACACCACTCCCCCCATATACCCATACATGCTATGATATATTCTGGTCTTACTTACAAAAGACTATACCCTGGATCCGCTCTGCGTCACTTACAACAGCCTTTGGTTAGGCGAACAGACTCGTTAGAGGCCAAGCCGGTCAGGTGTTGGTGGATCTCAACTCACTCCTGGAAAAGAGGAAATGTCGCCACACCACATTTACTTTCCTTGCGATCATATTCCTTTGTACCGAGATCGAAGAATGCTATGATGATACCTGTTAGGCGGTGGGAATCGACAACGGCCCAGGAGGTCGAGAACGTCAACGTCAGCCATGCTCGTTTTCTTGCAGAGGCCCCACACAAGGCCAAGTTTCGGGACGACGAGATACCTAGCGACCTTGGCAGGGCCGGAAGTGAAGAGGAGTTGGAATCTATCACAGAGGGCAAAGGTTCGCACACACCTCGATCATTTCTCTCCGGGTCTGACATACACCTCACAGGCAAACTGTCGCCCACATCCACACACCTCTTTCGTCTCATTATCCCACTGGCAAACCTACGGCCTTGTCCACCGACGGCCGATTCGCCGGTGCACGTCAAGTCCCCACCGCCAACCGTCTTCCTCCTGCACCCGTCCCAGCCGCTCTCGCACGTCAGCCGGCTCATCCTCGCATCCCTCGCACCAGCGACCCCGCGCATCGTATTCCGAATCAAGACCCCGCGCGGACGCATGTACCAGTGGGCCGATTCGACGGACATTGGCGACTTCGTGCGCGACGCCGCTCGCGTATGCGAGTTCGAGATCGTTATTGAGGGGCTGCCCGCGCACCACGACGCGTCTCAATCCGGCGACCACGTCAGCTCCAGCGCGACCGGCACGGAGACGGCGAGCATCCGCGTCGAGGTCCCAACGTTCGCGGACCGCACGCGGTTCCTGCGGCGGCGGCTCCACGCGGTCGAGGGCCAACTGGACAAGATGGAGGCGCTGAAGCGGCTGTGTGACAAAGAGGCGCACCGGGGCGCACGGCGAATGGCGGTGAGCGGGTTCGGGATGCTCGTCGCGTACTGGGGGCTCGTCGCGCGGCTCACGTTCTGGGACCTCGGCTGGTGCGTTCGCTCTGCTCTTCTACCTCGCTGCTACGCGTGCTGACAAGCCGCACAGGGATATTATGGAGCCGGTAACATATCTCTCGGGGCTGTCGATAGTGATATTGGGGTACCTGTGGTTCCTGTACCAGGGGCGCGAGGTATCATACACGTCGCTCCTGAATCACAACGTGAGCGCGCGGCGCGAGACGCTGTATCGGGCCCGCGGGCTGGACATCGAGCTGTGGGCGGAGATGGTGCGCGAGGCCAAGTCGCTCCGGAGCGAGATTGCGGGGATCGCGAAGGACTACGACGAGCGGCGATGGGCGGAGAAGGCACAGAAGAAGGAGGAAGAGGAGGAGAAGGAAGTCGGGGAGGTTAAGGATGCGAAGCGGGTGAGCGAGGAAGATGAGTCTGACGTAGAGCCGAAGTTGGGGGACCGTAAAGTCATCGAGTAGTTTCCCAAAGGCCAGGCGATAGGGGAATTCGAAGTTATATTTGTTAATGTAGGCAGTGGTAGTCGTACACGGTATCTTATCCAAATCATGTCTATGTGACGAGAGACAAAAACAGGACACGACAAGAGTGGATGAAGTGGCTACTGTCGTTCGTGGGGGATGTTTGAGGCTAGTGAACCAAGATCTTCGCAATTATTTTCTCTCGACTGCCTGCGCGCATGCAGCGTCAAACGCGCACGCAGCCTACTGATGTCAACGTATCCTGAGAGTGCGGCTCGGAATCTATCTGCAGCTGGGCTAGACCGTACCACGAAACGCACAATGTCGATATGGAGACCCTCCTCGAGCTGGTGATGGTCGTGTTTCTGCAGCAGATACTGGACATGCTCGAGTATGCACGCCCAGCCGAATCTGTTCGAAGTATTCCAGCAGTCCTCGTAGACTATACAGCATCCGGCGATGAGGGCCCAAGCTTGCTCGCGATAGTGCTCTTGATAGCATGCACTTGGGGTTGATGCACATATAAGAAGTGCAACAGAGCATGCATACAGCGTGCGGGTATCACTGGGACTCTCACCAAGCCTCGTTTGTGCGTATTGCAGGAAATACTTCACTTCTGAAAGCATTGCTATCAGGACAGGATTATTGGTATCGGGTTCAACACGTACTATTGTGCGGTAAGAGAAGTCGGCGATCTTTTATTGGCTTGCGGATCGTTTCCATAAGCTTCGCCAGCGCTTCAGCGACATCTCGGTCCATTTGCGACGCTAGACAGTCCTGTTCCACAGGGTGCAAGCAGAACTGCGCCCACGCGACAAATGCCGACTCTGCATCGTGTTGTTCCTTTAGTTCGAATCTTGACTCCGGCTCGAGGTACATCCTGATCGGCCATGCGTATGTATCGTCCAGAGACCACGCAGGTGCTGCGGCAACCCTCTCGCAGAATCCGACCACGGTTGACGTGAACCCATCTCGAGAAAACGGGTCGAGGTATGGGGTGTTCTCTAAGAGCAAGCGTAGTGTGTTATTTGCATACTCCATAGCATATGCAGAATCGAGGATGCATGGTCGCACGACCTCTGAAATATACGAACTATCCAGCAGGTACTCGTCGGCGTGCGCAAGTACGTTTGCAGTGACCCTTTCCCGGAGAGAGATCGACGGCGAGTTGGACTTGTCCATAATGTGTTGTTCCTGCTCCCTCCAATTTGCATAGCGCGTGAAGTCGGCCGCTTCCGGTTGCATGCGCTGTCGATATGCCAAAGCCATATCGACCCAACGATCCAACGTAGTATTGATCCCAGTGAGGAACCTTGTTAACCAGTTCCGCAAGCTCGCCTCCGCGGAGTAACCTCCGATATCTTGGGTCGCTATGAGCCGGGCGGATATCCGCGAACATATGCGTATTCCTCCGCTCCCTACAATCACAAGCAAGCTGACACATAGCCGCTTGATACCAAGAGCCCTCCATGCCTTCCTAGCCCATCGCACTGCCCAAGCTGTCAGGAGTGATTGTGGTGATTTATAGGGGCAGTCCAGATGAAAGGATGGCATGATTGTGGTGAAAACGGAGAAACCGAGCAGGATTGAAATGACGATGGTTGGCAAGACTGCCACGAATATGTTGGTAGACCAGAGGAGGCCAATGATAGCAAAGAGCAAGCACCAGACAGATGCAAGCATGAGCGCTAATGATGCGTTGAGAATGCCCTGGACCTTCCACACCTTGATGCCGAAGTCATATCTGAGGCAATGTAGCTCCGCACTATGCCGAGGATCTGAGGAAGTTTCGCCTACAAGATGATGAACCCATTGTGACACACTGAGTCCCATGGATGCCGAAGTAAGGCTGAAAGTAAGAGAGGTAAAAAGAAGAGCGTTCGTCAAGTCAGAGGCGACTAGATCGACAGCGGGAAGGGAGGGGATATAAATGAGGGAGACCACGAGTGTAGAGAATAATCCAGCCTGTATATCGCTCTTTTGAGTCCCATATACATCTAGAAAAGACGTATGACGCACGACGACCAATAGGTTGTCTATTTCCTCCGTCCAGACTTTCACTATGTGCCAATCGGTATCTTGGAGCTTCTTCGCGCATGTTGACCATCCCACCTTCGCACATGCACGCCTCATGTCCTCTCCGTCCTGATAATGTTCCTCAAATGGATTTGACCAGCAAGGGCATCCTGTGGTAGCTTGCTCGCTCCATGATAAGTCATCCAGAAATGAGCGTGCATTGCGATGCTGCTAGTTCGTCGTGATATACAAGTGAGTCGCAGGCTATGGATACCCAGGATGATCAGGATGCTCACGTTGCGCCTGCAGGACCGATCACGCTCATCGTTTGTCAGCGTATGAGGATCTGAGCCCTCTTGCACATTGGTACAGCGACGTCTTTTTTTACGAGACGTGGAAGCACCCGAGTGCTGACGTCCAACGACATAAGTGCGCCGTGACATAGAAAGATAACCTTGGCGGTAGGACCAAGGGGGGGGGGGCTTTGAACGACCAGACTGTGTTACAGCTGATAAAGAAATGATAGACCGCTTTGCACTTCCTGTTATTTATCTCAACAAACAATGACGGATCATGCATCATGCCTGCCGTCCGCTCCGCCGCTATTAGCAAAATGGCCCGCGGCCGGTGTTTCCAGGCGCCCAAGGTGGCGGAGGAGGAGGAGTCTATATTTTTCGGACACGCCGTGTAAACAGCACGTGATAACTACGTATTACACTAAGCGCGTCATCGATGCCGCGATAATTAATGGATGACATTAATGGAAGTGACTGGGAGAAAAGCTGGGCGATGGGCGCAATGAATAGGTCCTTTGAGTAAAGCAGCTCAGTGGAGGTCAGTGCACAAGCCAGTGCGGCATAAAACCCGTGCACAGCATCGCGGCACACCCAGCGCTCAACTTGATCTCCGAGAGGTCCCGTGATCTTTCATATGTACGTCGACGCTGTATCGGTCCCGCGGGTTAGACATTGACTGGTGGGCGGAGATGGTGCGCGAGGCCAAGTCGCTCCGGAGCGAGATTGCGGGCATCGCGAAGGACTACGACGAACGGCGATGGGCGGAGAAGGCGCAGAAGAAGGAGGAAGAGGAGGAGAAGGAGGTCGGGGAGGTCAAGGACACGAAGCGGGTGAGCGAGGAAGATGAGTCTGGCGTAGAGCCGAAATTGGATGATCGTAAAGTCGTCGAGTAGATGTCCAAAAGAGCGGACACTAGGGTATTCTGATGATACATCTAAGGACAATGTGGGCAGTAGCAACCATACTGTATACATGGCATTTTCTCCTTCTAGTATCTTGGCCTTGACCCCATAAATACTGTTTCTATGCATAGGGCTGACAAAACCAGAGCCAGAAACAGGACAAGATAAGGGCTTGCACTCCCCAGGCTGCCAGGAGTGACCGAGGTGATTTGTAAGGTGCCATGATTGAGGTATGTGGAAAACCCGAGTATCATTGCGATATAATGATGGTTGGCACCATAACCACGACTGCATCATGAACAAGAGAATTATCGCGACACATGTAGCCGAAACTGACGTAGATACAGACATGCTTGCGGCGCCGTCTTGACCAAGTCCGCCATAATGCCTCAGAGCTTAGGAATAGGCGCGCCCTGTCATCCGAATATAGAGTTAGATGGAAGCACAGTCACCGGTCCAGCGAGCTATCCACGAGTCGAATTGGGATCATTCGGAGACCCAGAGAAATGTGTCAGGCCTTAGAACCCTGGTCCGAGCACTACACCGGCAGAAGAGGTCCCTTTGACGGCCGGCCAGTAAGCTCAGCAGAGACAACATAGCATTGATGTATCCTGCCTGCGGTCCATGACATCTTCGACAGTTCTGAGGCGTTTGTGAAACTTGATGACACCATTGATCAATGCATGAGATGGCACTCGGAGGCGGTTGCTTATGTGTATTTGATGGCCTCTCAGGAGCGCAGTGCATCGCGGAAGCCATGTAACCCATGTATGTCAGCTTCAAGTGCTGGATCAACGAGCATGGTGTCAAGAACTGAAAACGCGGAGTTAGCGGCACCGCTGACTCGGATATTGTCGCTAGGCGCTACTTTTTCCACTCTGACGGCTCCCATTGGGTACAGTGTTTCGGGATACTATACTCTCTCGCTTCCGTTCCAACGACCCCGCTGCATGCAACTTATCATACAAAACACCACGTATCATCAAGGTGTGCAATCCCGGCCAAGTCTTGCAGTGTCCCAAGTGAGAGAGGGCGGTGTACAAATTACCACAACTCTGGACAGATGGCGGCACCTGTTGAGTGACATTACATTTGACATCGTCCATCAACGATGTCTGACAGTATTGCCCATCTGCGAGTCTGGCGGACTTATTAGGGTCCTACGAGGATTTTGTGGCTATCTAACTGAAGTAACGCACTGGAGTTGATCATATCTCCGATACTTTCGACATCAATCGAATCGAATCCTGCCTCGCATTATCAAACTCTGCCTGATTGTGCACAATGTTGACCTGCGAGGATCATCGAGAATGAAAGCGGGTCAGCAGAGTTTGAAGCATCGCCAAACTGAGTCAGCAGGTGTACGTCCCGCACTGATAGATTGAAGTCTCTCCGAGCGAAGCTGTGGAGGAAGAGCAGAAGCTGATGGAATGTCGCAGGCCGAACTCTTCGGGACCACGAGGGTGTACGTGCACGACGTCCCATTGGACTACAGCGCCTGTCAACGAGTCCTCCCACAGGGAACCCAAGGACATGATGGTATCTGAGCTTCTATGATTGAATCACATTATATGTCTGAAAATACACGCCGCATTGATCAACGTTGTACTGTTATAGTATCGGTGCACAGTATGATGCGCCACGGTTCAAAGTTTGCAGGGAGGTATACATAATCGCTGGTCAGCATGGCGCTGGGCATGTCTGTTCGCGCCCTCCTCTAGCTTGTATCCCCTTGTGCAGTCCCTGACGGTCGATCTCCACATAGCTGCGCTACGTCGGACCCGATGACTCCGTCGTTTCCACCGGCTCCCCCAGCGGCGCTCGTCAACTCGCTGATCGTACCGAATGGAGGCGCGTTGATGCTCGCAGCGATTATCAGCAATATGTGCGTTTTCAACTCTGGGTTATGTTTCCAACCGTTTATTGAGACCCTCTGGGCCCCAGGTTCTACGGAATCACAATTCTGCAGACGTACCTCTATTACGATGGGTACCCGGAAGACTCGATCTACCTCAAGGCCTACGTGGGTACAGCACTATCCAATTTCACACAGGCTTATGTGGCTGTCATTTTCCCAGGTCGCATTGCTAACGTAAATCGGTCAACAATTCGCTCATCCACATCGCTTACGCGTTGCTCGCAGGGCATTCGACACCGCGCAACAGGTGTTCGCAATCTATGGCGCCTGGTGGTATCTGGTACCTAACTATGGAAATCTGGCGTCAACCTTACTCGTCCCACCGTGAGTCTTGTTACTGCAAGCGGAGGCGTCTTGCTGACGAGCCATCTGTAGCGGTGTAGGGGTAAGTACATATCTTCGAAGTGGTTCACTTGATTCATGGTGGAAGTCTTCCAGGAAGATTGTGCTATCACAGTCAGTCGTTAGTTACATTGATCAAAAAAATCCTAATAATCCCGACACTCGATGCAGGTTTCCTTGGGCCTCCTTGTTCAGAGGTAATACGGATGCCTTAGTTGACACTTCCTAAATAATGACATTATATCGACATTCAATTTCAGTTACCTCGCCTACCGTGTTTGGACCGGTCCGTGCTCTATCTGTTTGAGAAAACTTGAAAATCTGCCAACATGGCATTAGTGAGTGGACGAAGGAGTTTCGTACCGATTGCAGTCGTAAGTAGACCAATTGAATGTAGCCCGCGACGACCTAAACTCAGTCTCCTGATTCGAAGGTCATGCTGTCTCTAGCGCAATTCGGTAAGCATCAGTATTGCATGTCACTGAGATTGCTGAACGCTCTGTTCACACAGCCTTCGGAATATGTAAGTCGCCTATTACTAGTCCTGGCAAATGTTTACCCCATACCAATCACAAGACTATACCGCAAGACTGTACGTGGTCGGATTGCGCACGGAGTCGAGCATCCTACTGATGTCAATCCCAGGCAAAGCAGCAACTTTGTCGGAACGCTAGCTGAAGTTTCAGTAAGCTTTTGGAGTGTTGAAGTGCACGTAACGGTTCCTTCACTTACTCATTCCGTCGCAGTGGTCTGCTACCGCGAGTATAGCTTGTGCAATGGCGGCTGACTTCATCATTACGGCGACGCTGTGTTATTACCTGCACAACGCTCGCTCGGGTATGCGGAGGTAAGCTCGAGATGCAATGCCAACGGTCAGAAACCTGATGCAGGCACTCACAGGACTGACAAGCTCCTCAACACGCTGATGCTGTACTCGGTGAACACTGGAATGCTTACATCGTTCGTCATGTGAAGCCACTGCCATAGCAGCTCAACTGATGCATTCGTAGTTTCAATGCGATATGGTGCATCGTCCTCGTGAGTATGAACTTGCCATACTGATTCCCAGAATCCGTGGCTCACATGCGGTGGAGACAACGGTATTTTCGAAATCGTTATGGCTTTCTATTCCCTTCTGCCTTGTTAGCAAATGTGCGTCGCCTCTCGGCCTGGGTCGTGGATCCTTTCTGACAAGGCCCAGGTTATGTGAACTCGGTCCTTGCGACGTAAGCCTAAGATGTCAGATCTCTTATCGAATGTGACAGCTGATCTACCTATTCCGCAACATACCTCACTTTCAGCCTGAATACCCGCGAGAGGCTACGCAACATGAACTCGGCTACCATGAATAGCAGCCTCTTTGCGCGTCCCTGGTTCACTTCGAATCCGCCACAAGTAGAACGTAATGTAAGTGGAAGGTCTAAGTCAAGCCAGCAGATACTCACCATGGCAATCACTGGCAGGGGCCGACTGAGGTCTACCTTATAAATACCGGAAACAAAGCATCGCAGTCCGAAGCGTCTAAAGTACGTCTGGACATTCGAACCTGACCCAACGAGCTGGACTGACGGGCAATGTGAAAAGGAAGTACCGCTAGCGTCCGTCTCGCCTGTTTGATAATGGTACAGCAATTTGCCTGACAATTTCTTTACCGTTCCATGCAATCATGTGTACTTGTCAGGTCCTTCACGCCAACGAGCTTTAATGCACTCCGACCCCGATGACTCCAGATGGCATTGAATCGCCAGTTATTGATACGTGGCTGTATCTGCAGTGTACCATATTGTCAATGACTCAATGATCCATAGTTGAATTTGAGAGCAGACGTCTTCCATTGCTGTGTAACGTATACACCCTCCGAGAGTGTTCGGCCCGTCATATCGGTGTCGAGCCTAACGGCAGAGCATGCCGCCTCGTGTGTGGGCTATGACCAGGAGCCGTACATCTGCTGACATCCGCGAGCTGTATGCGGTAACCAGGATTCAGTTACCCTGCGGTCTAGACATCGCCGACGTCCTGGAGTGGAACGTTCACAGACGGGGAGCACTCACCTCCGCACGGCAGAACCCTAACGCCCCACTTGCTCTTTCGCCTACCTTACAGGCACCAGGTCTCTGCGAGACTATAATTTTCCTAGCCCTACGCACCACCCTCTTTCATCTCTCCTCTCCGCACGGACACTAGGGATCTCTTAACGGACTTGAACTTTGACAATGTCGGAGGATTGCTTGGGCGACTGTTGTGCTGCCTGCTGCGGCGTGTGCTGTGCGTGGTCAACCGACATCATAGACAGACACTAGATGCTCAAATAGCACCCCCATAGGCATTGGCTGCACTCAGGCAATGAGCAATTGGTCGCTGTTCGGTAGGTCCTCAACGCCCATCGGCGCTCCCATCACCCGTCGCCGTCTGACCCCGGCGCTTCCACCTCTTTTCCCTCTGACCAGCTTCATGCGGATCCGGATCTGGCACCGGTGGATGCTGTGGCGGCTGCTGCAAGCGTTCCTTTGACGACGACGACTTTGCGCGGGAGGAGGCGAAGATCAACGGGCGGCGCGAGGCGACGCAGAGCCAGGGCAGGACGTCGCAGGCGGTGTCCGAGCAGCCCGCAGCCCGTCCATCGATGGAGATGCTTCAGAATCCACAGGAACGGGGTGAAGACGAGGCACTTGGGGTTGAGGCATCTTGATGGGTTAGATATTGGTCTCTCAGCATTCATGGTGAGTCCTCTGCCTCAGACGTGTCGTCTTGCTCAAATCCTTCTGTGTAGATGTAGCTATACGGACGGTCTGGATACCCTCTCGGAACACATATCCTCCTTCCAAAACATTGGTATTTGGTATCGTACATGAACCCTAGTCCTGACTCATACTGCTAATTGTAACCTGCGTCTTTGCTGGAATATCGCACACGTCCCCATCCCATCTTCATCTGGGTCGACTTGTTGTGAAGGTTGGCTTAATCCGCGCACGATTTCAAGACATCACGCCGATTTCGTCATGACGTCCCGCAATTGGGTCTTGGGAGCTGCCTCGGGGTATGCACGCATCTTGAGGCGGTGCTTCGTCGCCTGCTCGAAGCAGTACGCGAACCTCACCAATTTGAGCTCGCTGAACGCCGTGCCCACAAACGCGATGCCGAACGGTTCATTGGGGCCCTTCATACGGGTTGGCTCCGCTGACGGCATCGGACGGTCTGCTGGTAGGAATCCAAGTGGTACTATCGGGCCCGTCAGCGGGGTTGTGTTATCCGAGGCAAAGTTATGCGACGCACCAGTAATGATCGGGTATCCGCAGATGGCTGCGGCATGTGAGGACATGCTCGTAGGCATCACCAATGCGTCAACCTGGAACGCCTGGAGAGCGCCATCGATGTAGCGTGTCCCAGTCTGCAGGCCCGCAATGAGTGCCTCACGGTAGGCATCATCCACAGTTGTCTCGTTCGCCTCTATGAAGCTGCAGAGGTGACATGTCAGATCGCAGCACGGAAATGATCAAGCCACCACCACAAACGTCGAATGGTCTGTCCAGTATGGCTCTACGAGCTCCTTATCCGCATGTTCTTTGTTGAACTTGATCAGGTCCGCGAGTGTGCGTACGCCAGTAGGCACCTCGACGAGCTCCCTCATATACTTCTCGACGCCGACCTGTCAATCGTTCCTCACTCAATGCTGTTGCCTTCATCGTGCCGCCAGGCAAACTGCACCGACGCATACGTACCTTGAACTCGGTCCTCATTACCTTGAACTCGTTGTCCCTCGATACCTTGCGGTCGAAGTCGGGAAAATCCGGTGGCTCAAAGACGGACGCGTCCAGTGAGCGAAGCGTGGTGATGGCTTCCTCGAATGCCTTCACGATCGCTTCATCCTCCCCCCTGTATGGCGGCACCGCGATCAGTGCCCCGCGCAGCCCGTCCTTTACCAGTGCCGAGGTGTAGTCCGGGACGGGATCGGGTGCCCCCGCTGTGTGGTCGTCCAGCGGATCTCGTCCCGCAATCACAGACAACAATGCTGCGGCATCCGCGACGCAACGACACATCGGGCCCACCGAGTCCTGGCTCTCGGATATCGGGATGACTGAACCAAAACATCGCCGACCATGAACACCGTTGCATCGACAGGCGCCCATACTTGCTCACCTCCCGCGCGCGAGGTCAGTCCCACCGTGGGCTTGATTCCGACAATGTTGTTGTTATTGCTCGGCGACGTGATCGAGCCGTCTGTCTCCGAGCCCAGCGTGCCCGCTGCGAGCCCGATCGCCGCGGCGATCCCACTCCCGGAGCTCGAGCCGGACGGGTTCCCAAGCGGCACATACGGGCTGAGCCCTTGCCCTCCGCGCCCGCAGAAACCGGAAGGCACCTGACCGCGGAAGTTGGCCCACTCGGAGAGGCTTGCCTTGCCGAGGATAATCGCGCCGGCGGCGCGCAGCTTGGCGATGACCGTCGCGTCGCGCGGGACGACAGAGCCGAGGAGAGCGTATGAGCCTGAGTGCGGCGTTTGTGCTGGTAGTATGCAGTCCAGCGCAAGGGTGCGTACCTGCTGTGGTGTTCATACCTGTGACACAGTGGTGTCAAGCATGTGTCGTACCGGGTCACGAGCGGACTTACCCTCGCTATGCAGAGTGGCAATGTTGTCCTTGACGAGGATCGGGATGCCGTGTAGGGGGCCGCGGGACCCAGACTGCTTTCGTTCCTCATCGAGAGCTGCTGCTTGTTCTAGCGCTTTCGGATTTGTCTCGAGCACCGCACGGAGCGCAGGACCTTGCAAATTCACTTCCTCAATGCGAGCGAGGTACGCCTTGCAGCCATCTCAGCGATAAGCGGGGTCATATTCGCGGAAGTGGAGACACACCTTGACAAGATCTGCGCTTGTGAAAAGACCTTTCGAGAGTCCTTCTTGTAGCTCAGCCACAGACGCCTCGTACAGATCTGGCAAACCGCCCAAATCAAGCTATGAACAATAGATCCATGGCATCACGAATTTCCCGATGAGCTCAGTACGGTAGAATACAAGTCCAGGAACTTCACATTATCAGGACCCGGTTGAGCACTGGCCGACATCGTGTTAGTATCGCGAGACGTTGCGTATAAGCGCAGTCGCAGCGATCCTGGCCCTTATATGCTCGCTGCCTCCCGACATGATCGACTCCCACAGCTATATAGGGAAGACATTTCTTCCAGATATGGTGCCGGGGACCTGTCATATCCATGAAGCGATACGTGATCTAGAGAGCACTGCGCAGGCTGCACCATATGGTCCGGGCGCTTCATGTGGCAACGCAAATAGAATGGAACTTGACACGCAACACAGAAACACGTGCAGCTTATCGGATTGACTATCGTGTCTAGCAACATATTTGTACATGCAGCACTTCCGACTTACGACCGTGGGGGTCCGAGTATCGAAGCATAGGGCTATGTGAGAGATGGGCGAAGACTGATAGAAATCAGGGCTGTACGAGTATTTTGACTGTACGGATGTGAGATCAACGGTGCATCACAGGCGCAGTTCAGCCATCAAGATGACAGGTTAGTATCGAATGAGTACTGACTTTGAGTCTCTTTCTCTTGCAGTAATGTCATGAAGCCCTTCTGCACGACATCTTTTAAGGCGATCTTGCGAGTAATGAGGGGTTCGATGCCGTCCAACTTGCCTTCCCCCACCGCCTTCAGTAGCTCTGGAAAGACTCGACTTTCATAACCGATTACAGCTACATCAAAAACATTCGTCAGTGAAGCGATTTCTTGTACAAGGCAATAACATACCTGTGAAACTCGCTTCGCGTGCCATGAGGTGATTCACATCGAACGCAGGGGGATTTTCCCATACTGAAACATTCATGATGTTGCCCCTTGCGCGTACAGCTTGTATCGCAGTGTCTAGGCCAGCTGGTATGCCCGAGCATTCGAAAACAACGTCCGCGCCTATACCATCTGTGACTCGGCGAACTTCCTCTGATACGTTGGCCGTTAACGGATTGTAAACTTCGTTTGCACCAAGGGTAAGCGCGAGTTCACGTCGGGCGTTCGCTGGTTCGGAGACACCGACCCACGCGGCACCTCGGGCTCTGGAGGTCGATTAATATCAGCGTCCTATCCAGCAGGAACGAAAAGAGGGCCTTACTGGAGAACCTTGATCAGTAACAATCCGATCTAGAAAGACATTAGAGCGTGTACTGCGCTATTCGAAAAACACATTTACCGGCCCTGCACCCACGACTAGAACGTTATCTCCGGATTTGAATTCAGATCTGTTGACAGCGTGCCATCCAACGGCGAGTGGTTCCATCATGGCACCAATCTCGACTTCACATGTCAAGTCAGGCAATCGCCGTGTTGAGTATGAGAAGCAGAAGCAACGCACGAGGGATCTGAGGGGGTAGGTCGTGAACTAATTCCTGGTCGACTGTGATATATTCGGCCATTCCACCTCCCCAGCCCGCAAAGCCCTAGACACTGTTGTTAGGGTAATCATGATGAAGAGAAAATTCATCGAGCGTACGATGAAGTTCATACGGGGGCAGACATTGCGTCTGCCTGCCGAGCAGGAAGCGCAATAATCACTCATACACGATATCAAAGGTTCTCTGTATCGCAGGTGTTTGAGTTGTATGACGGAGACAGAAGTAGGTATGGGATCCTACACGACTACGTGTTGTCCAACGGAAAAGTGACTGATATCGACATCTTCCCCTAAATCTACGATTGTTCCGGAGAACCTATGTGGATATTAGTGACCTAAACCGTGGTCGATGGAAATGCCATGCATACTCATGGCCGATTCCAACTGGGAGCTTCTCCTTCGTGATCGAGTTGGGCTCGTTGACCGGGGAAACCCATAGCAGCATGAGATAAGCGTGTAAGTCCGACCCGCAAACTGCGATTGAACGTATTATAACAAGAGAAACGACCGAAAATAAAACACACACTTACTTCCGTTCCTATGGGATGGTTATGGACTCTCAGAGATGCGCTAGATGTCGAATGGGGATTCCATTGCTCACCAAGCAACCTGTGATTCGATGCGAGGTCGTATCGTGTTTCAGCAGCCAGATCGTCAAAACGCGAACGTACCTTGATTTTGACCTGGCCTGGCTTTGGTACTGGCTCAGGTATGTCATCGATGCGGATATCACCAGGCCCGTAGTATCTTGCTGCTTTCATCTCTGTCGAAAACTAGGCTCCTGAAGCTGTGGGTGGGTGTCGGGGAGTGCAGAGAAGGACAGGGTACCTAAGCCTTTCTGGCCCCGCCGGCACGAGTCCAGAACGTCATCCTGTTCACCCACGAGTCAGGAGTCCTCGCATAGAAGACCTTGGCGGGAGCTAGTTGCGAGTTTGCTCGAGTTGGCGCCACTTCACACGTTGCTTCGAGGTGGCTAACCTCGTTTGGATTCCAGTGAGGCTCACGTGCTTGGGCACATGAGAAAGCTCACGCTGGGCCAGGGCACACCACTACAGAATTTGTCATAAAGACCGTTCACAATACTTGTGCTACAGATACTAAGTGAATAGTGTCAAAAAATCGAGAGCATCCACGCCTTAGGGATGTACAAGTATCTTGACTACGAGATGCTGTTAAATAATCTCGCTGACCCAGCAATTCTGGTACTTACTGTGCGAGTCCAAGTTTTGTGCCAGGGTTTTGATTCCTTTCTCGATGACGTCTTCCAATGGGATCTTCTGCGTGATAATGCTTACGATACCATCGTAGAACCCATCTTGCATTGCTTCAATGATCTGCGGGAAGACGTTATCGTAGCCGATAACAGCTTCCCATATAATTGTCAGGACATTCGCGATACACACATTAACATAGGTGCCAGAGCCACTTACCGGTAAAGCTGGATTCTTTTGCCATCAACGCGTTCACATCGAACACCGGTTTCTGCTCCCATGTCGCAATACTTATGATCTTGCCTCTTGGGCGGACTGTCGCTATTGCGATGTCCAAACTATTCTGCACACCAGCGCAGTCAAATACGACATCCGGTCCCTGCTCGCCAGCAGCTCGCTGGATTGTAGTGGATACATTGGTGACGAACGGATCGAAGACTGCTGTCGCAGACAGCTCGAGAGCCATCCGGCGCCGTTCTTTGGATGGTTCGACCACCGCAATCCATGAGACACCATGTGCTCTAGACGTCTGAATCAGTGCATCCGATGATCTTCGAGAACGGTGACATTCTACCTCAGCGTTTTGATTAGAAGTAATCCGACCTGTCGAAAACAATCTTCAGCTGGGGTTGTCTAACAGCTGTGAGTTCTCTCACAGGGCCGCCTCCAAGTATGAGACTCTTGTCGCCTGGCTGTAGACTCGCGAGATTGACGGCATGCCAACCGACACCAATTGGATCCATCATGGCTCCTACTTCCACTGCAGCAAAGGTTTGTGACCATATTGAGCAAGCGGCGTTGGGTGGCTTGCTTACGTGCTATTCCTTCAGGTAGGACGTGCGCATGATCCTGAGACAACACAACGTACTCCGCGAGCCCTCCAGCGCACCCACTCACACCCTGAAGCGAGTTTTGAACATGATAGATTGATGTAGAGAATCCTCAATACTCACGATGGCTGTAACGTGCGGACAGACATTACGCGGTCCATTCATACATGCATAGCAGTCCGATCTTCTGCAAGTGATGAGGGAGTCGCTGTATCGGACATTGTCTTAGTTAAAAAGCATATGAAACAACCCCCAGCCTCACATGGCTACATTCTGGCCGATGCGAAAGCGGATCAAGTCGACACCCTCGCCAAGTTCAACAACAGTACCTGAGAACCTGAAAGAAATATTGACGTATCAGGCAATCATTGAGAGGTATGTTATAGCGACATACTCATGTCCGAAGTAGATTGGGACCATCTCCCCCGTCACGGGATGTGGTTTGGTCAAAGGGATGAAGGGCATTGGAGCTGAGTACGCATGCAGGTCTGAACCGCATACTAATGACATCCTCAAGTCAGTTATACGATATCCCGCTATAAGAGACCTCGAATATCTGGGTAGAGCCTTACTTCCGTTCCTATAGCCACAGTCAGCACCAAGGAGCATCAGGGGCAATTCGACATAGATGACTTACCAAGCTATCTGAAGGTACACCGTGTAAGCTGAGAAGTCGCTACACCATGGGCATTTACAGGCACACTTTGATCTTCAATTGCCCCCTGGAAGGGGCGGGCTCCGGCACGTCTTCAATTCGAATGTCGCCGGGGCCATAGTAGCGTGCCGCCTTCATGACTTGTACAGGTTGGATGGAAGTCAAGGACGGGACATCCGCAGCCAGCAAAGCGGCGTCTCGGGAAAACACAAGATGGCGTTTAGTCTCTTCCTAGCTGGGCCTCTCTTCCCATAAAGTCGAGCAACGCCTGTGGCTGATTTTGCTCAGCCTTGATAAAGCGTACTACTCGAAAATGGTAGCGCAGGCAGTATACGCTTCGCTACAGACTAGAACATTTAATGCTGTGTGCGGCAGATCTTATTTTGGCTCTGCGGATGCTGAGTCCAAGAACCTCCTTAACATACTTACACCATGCATTTGTAACTCGAGATCGACTGCAATGTCGACTTAGACGAATCTTGCTCTGGTAAGCGCCACCTATACTGCTGACGAACTTTCTCACGAATTCGATCTATTTCCCACGACTACACATAGATCATCACTAATATATGGGAAGGTTCTTACAGTGATCTCACACTGCAGCATTACTGAGGCGACTTGGACTGAACGTATTCTCCTCTTTGCAGCTTGGCAATTTCGATCGTGTGTCGTGTTAGCAAGAAATGACGAAACATAGCAAGAACAACACGGCGTCGTCCATATTCTCTTATGCAGAGTACAAGAAATTGGACTACGGTACGAAACGCGTATGTCGTCAGTTTCTACCTTATGTGTGCACATTACATATGACCCCTCTAGCAACGTCTAGGCAATGAGTCTATGAGGCGTTTTGATGCCTGTGCTCTATGTTTACAGCGTGCTCGAGACCCGGTGGCCTGTCACAAAGGCCATCTTTTCTGCAAGGAGTGCGTGTACACCGATCTCGGTAATGTTCTACCCGGAGCTCTATCAGGCTTGTGGTTTTGACTGCATTCCGTATCTAGTGACCCAAATGCAAGACATCAAGAGACAGAAGGCTAGGCTAGAAAAATTGAAGCAGGAAACTGAAGAAGAGAGGCAGCGAGCAAGGGAGGCGGCAAGAGAGCGCGTGTTGCTCGAGTTCGAAAAGGGACAACTTGGTCTCGTCAACCAGAGTGTTATCTCGACATCAGGAACAGAGTCGAAGGATTCAGGTAAGTTCTGTTCTCGCGCTGGTTGCGTTAGCGCTCATATTTGTTCAAGTCCGTGGTACGAAGCGCAAGTTTAACTTTGATGCGAGTACAGTCGAAGTACTGGCGCAGGAAGCAGAGGAAGCGGCTCTCCGGCAGATCGAGCGCGAGCAAGCAGAAGCACTCAAGCACAAGCTGCCCGACTTCTGGCTACCGTCTCTGACGCCCACATACACGTCCACTGGTCCCCCGACATCGTTGAGCCATGTCAAGCTGCAAACGACATGTCGTGGCGGAAATCCTGCTCATCCCTTGACGTATGTTTGAACAATCTTCCTGAGACATCCGTATGACCCATGCCGGTCGCCAGCCGAAAGAACTTGATACCTGTAACTTTTACCTTTGATACCTCATCATCAAACATACCTTCACGGTCGGAGGACTCCGCTTCTACCGGCGAGACATCCCAGGAAATCAAGAAGAAGGAAGAGGAGAAGGACCCTATGTGCCCCTCGTGTAAGAAAGGATTTTCAAATAGCGTACTGATGTACCGTGAGTGAGTTAACCTGGCGTCTGATCGTGCTATTAAACTCTGCCAGTGATGAAACCTTGCGGACACGTCACGTGCAAAACATGTACGGATACACTTGTCAAGCCAGCCAAACAGTGCATAGTGTGCGATTCGAAACTCGAGGACAAGGATGTTATTTCGTTGATGAGAGAAGGTACATTCACCTTGCTTGACGGTGACTTGACTCTAAACGAGCCGCTCCTTCAGGTACAGGTTATGCAGCGGGAGGATTAGCGGAGACATCCAAGAAGGGCGTCGCATTCCAGGGATAGACTCTGCGGTCTTCATACGCACGCTCTCATGCACCATCAGTCACGAGGCGGCACGTTTCATCTCGCTCAGTATAAATACATATGAATGGTCAGTACATACAGCCACATGACACTGACAGGATCGTTATAAGCATGATCGTTATAACATGCCACACATCCAGATCATATCTCCAAAGCCCAGTGTAGTTTGTCGTGTCGAACATCGTATTCGTCAGCCACCGGTCACAATCACAGACATTCAGCAGAACACAGGTCTAGATCAAAAATTCGTGCCGAGCGCGTAGCTCCTGCTGGGGATTATGGATGTGCGTTGGCGCATCTACGTTCATTACGCGGAAGACCCTCTTCCAGGGAGCCGCGGCCTTGAGTTCGTGATTCACGTTTTCCTTATCCTCCAGAGTCACTCGTGTACGGTGTGCATGACGCTTCGCCTTCTTCCCCTCCTGTGCGTTAGTCTCGGTAAGAATACGCAGTGACTTCGTCAGCGGCGAAAAAAATTTTGCGCCTACCGAGCTCTTGGCCCCCTCCTGCTTGCGCTTCGCAATGGTGATGGAGTCTTTCCGCACCTTGACAGAGCCTAACCTCATGGGGCCCGAGATCTGCGCAGGCGTAGGCGCAACGTTCTCCTTCGACGCAGGGAACGGGATGGTTGACTTTGCGAGCCGATTCCGTGGCTGGGTGTGCTTCGGACGTGTTTCCCTTGGCATTCCGAGAGGCACATCGAGAGGGCCAACGTAGAAATCAAGTGCATCTGTGCGTCGGCCCCTACGACTTGGGGTATTTGCGCCGCTCATAACCTGCGCGAAGCTCAGAAATGGTCTTGAAGGAGGCTTGAGTTGAACAGCGCCGTGCCGCCGAGGGTGGTTGCGAGAGACCTGGAACGTTGCAAACGGAGCTGGCATTGCGGACGTTGGGTATAGACAGCCGGTCCTCTCGAGCGCGGGGTGGTATTTACAGGTAGCGGGGGTATATAGATGGCCGCTAGGAGGTATCGAAGGGAGGAGGCAAGCAGGAACACAAAGCCCATCTGGGCTTTTTATGTGATTTCGGACTGCTCACGTTCGTGGCCTGTCCAAGGCTGAGGATCAAAGGCCACAGCGTTTCATTGACTTCGGGGGTGTGTTCGGGCCACAGTGCCACTGCCTCTGTGATCGGCACCCGCGTTGCGTCAAAGGCGTCTCTTAGCTCGTTTAGCCGGAGCTCGGATAAGTGCTGACATTGTGGACGGGAATCCTAGAAAAGCTAAGCAGATTCTTAGGACAACGTGGGCATCTAGATCAGTATACCTTGTCGAGATGGTTGATGCTTTGGCCGTCACTGTGGCTTCTAGCTTCCGTCCCAATTATCTGATGCTTTGACCTCAATGCCTGCATGGCAGGTAAGGTGGCAATCGCCAAGAAGGGTATATTCACGAGTCCTCGGCTGTCCTACCATAACAAAGTCCCAAATTTACAAGCAGATACTGGCCTCGTGCAACGAAGTGCACTCTGTTGCATCACAACTTCCATCCTCCCGCAAGACCCATCACGTTCTGCGGATCGTACTTGGCCTTGATAGCCTGCACCCTCTCGAGATTGCCACCATAGATCTGGGAAATGTTAGTGCTGAAGATCGCGTAGTTGCCATAAAGAGCGGCGTCGCCGATGTCCTGCCCATCGGAGATGGCCGTCTGAGTGAGGAAGGAGGCACTTTGACGCGCGGCGTCCTGTAAGGTGTCGTCCGAGCTGGGGAGCAGCCAAGCGTAGTAGATGTTGAGTGGGAGAAGCCCGCGGGACCGGTCCGGGGGGTACGCTGATTCGCTCCCGTGGCTGAAGATGGATGGGAGGAACGGCTCGACATCGTAACTGATGAACGTTGCAGAGTCTAATGCTAGCTGCTCGCCCCAGAACTAATACAAGAGAATACGTGAGATGATGTGGATATGGGAAATAATCTTGACCGTACCTTGGTCTCATTCAGTACCGCATCCAACATAGACGCGGAGTATTCGGTCAAAGAGACTGTGTGGAAGATTCCGCTACACGCTCATGCATCAGTACATGGAATCTCTATGATATAATATCCGAGACCCACCGCGTTCCCGCAGTTACATTTGAAGGAGATGTTTGGACGAGTGATAAGAACGAACGAGTGGAGATGTCGCTAGTGAAAGACGGGATAGACATGAAGTCGTCGAAGATGCCGTCTGGTGGCGTTGGGCCATCATAGAATAGAATCTGAGAAACACCAGGCTTTACAGCATTGTTAGTAGGTGTGTTACGACTTGTAGCGAAGTAGAGAGAAGCCGTTCACCTCGCCAAGCAGGAAGTTGTACGTCGTGATGATGCTAGCCTTGGGGTCGGTCACCTCAGTTGCAAACTTCAGGGTCGCGTTACCGACAGCCTCGAGGTTATCCTCCGTGAATGTGATGAGTCCACCCTGTCGAAGGTTAGTGGAACTTGAATTTTGTTCAGGTGACGATGGCAAGACTTACCCATACTTGGGTTTGTGGGAAAGCCTTCACAGTGAACTTGGTGACAATTCCCTGCCCGAGGGGGTCAGTAGCTGCCCGAAAGTTTCCATTGACAAGGTACACACGAAGTTGTTAAAGCCACCCTACGCCAGTCAGTTCGTCAGCACGAGCTTTGTTCGCATGAGATACGTACTACCGCACCTTCAGAGCAAAGAATAGATCAGGATTACTGGAAGACGTGACAGTGGTGATGGTTCCGTTAGGTAGGACCAGCTCAAATGCCTCCACGGTGTCAATCGTCAGACCATACTGATTAGATTTCCAAGAATATCCTGTACTGCGATCAGGCATCTCCAGGCACGTAGTAGGCATTCCTCTGCTTACCACCACCCAACGTGAAACCTGCGACGCCTACACCGGTGACTCGGCCGCCCACGACGTTCACACCAAAGGGCTCCAGAGCGGCATAAACGTCGTCCCAGATCAGACCAGATCCGAACTCGACAGTTTGTGTCGTGTTGTCGTACGTGACCCCAGAGAAGCGGGTCATGGAGATCTGGATGCCGGTCGTCGAGGAGAATCCCGGGTTCGAGGCATGTCCGCCGCCTTTCACCTGCCTAGGTCTCAGCGCCAAAAGAATAAAAATAGGGTTCGGAAACTGACTGCAAAAGGTGTTTGTGTCTCGCCCAGAATTTGCAGCTGCGATTCATCAGTATCGATGTGATTGCGAGAGGCCGGCGTGGCCGCGTCTGAGGCAGACTTACAATGATGCCAACGTCCTCGGCAGTGCCAGGCTCGACAGAGCATACAGCATTTTGCGAACTTGAGGCGGCCCAGTGAGCAATGTCGTTATTGTATTGGAACTCCACTGCGCCACGAAGGTCAGCCGCGAACGACCCCGTTGGCATCCTCGAGACTTACGAGGGAAAAAGACGCCAGAGCTGCTGGAGATGTTCTGCGAGATTTGGTTGCACACGTCAAGACAACTGCCCCTAGGTGCGAGGTCCAGGGACTTGGCAGTCGCAAGGATCACGAAGAGGCCCGTCACTAGACAAGAACGCATAGTCGTGTTCAGGAGCCTGAGGTGAGAGACAGTGCGTCGACAGCGCGACCGGGAAATGTCGCAAACGGAGATGGCATCCCAAGTTATATCCCAAGCAATAGAGTGGAGCTAGCAACTGAGGCATCCTCGTGAAACCAGCGCATACGATCTACAAACTCGATGGCGCGATGCGGGTGCCGGCATTATTGGGCTGGCTTGGCCGCAACATCGCCGCTTCATCAGCTTTACCACATGTTAGTGTCCCGCGAACACGCAAACGCAAGGCACGCGGCTAAGAGGTGAGAATGAGATAGCAGAATCCCAGATTGAATCCGGTTCACTTGTTTGAGGCGAGCTTTCTTCAGCAGATTGAAATGAGCTGACGCGACTGTCAAGAATAAGCACGAAAGAGCTCAAAGCCAGGTATATGTGACTGGAGGCGAGACCTTCAGCTGTAAATTAGACCATGGGGTTGACGGAGGAAAGGGAGCGCCGAAATCATGCGGTTGTGAGATTGATCCGGTTGTCAACTGGTTCCGCAGTGCGATGACATCTGAGGTCGCGTCCCAAGCATATGATGTGCTCCAGAGGAGTCCAGAGGCGGCTTTAAGCTCCCATATGTGCTGCTGCTACGCGAGATGCATCGTTGGCGCAAGGCACAATCTGCGTCATCCTCCGTGTAGTGGGAAGTGGAACCCAGTGAAACCCCTGCGATTGTCGGCCACTGGCCAGAGCTTGAATAGAGGAATGACTGTCCGGGCCCGAAGTAATGTGACCGTACGAGGACAAGCGAGGAGGAACGAAAGGAATTCCGGATGCATGGGGATCTCACACTGTACATGTGCACGACAGATTTTCGAGTAGCGGTGGACCCTGACGGCGGGAAACGATCTACACCTGAAGGGCAGCACGCCCTTTGCGCTCCAAATGATTTGTTGCGCGTCAACGTATGTATAGATCGTTGAAAAGGTAGATGCAACCACTCCAGGAGGGAGAAGGCTGAATAAAGGAGGCTGAAACCTCCCACCAGTGCGTCGCATGAGAGGGATACCATCTTATCTGATTAGATTTCATTACACGAGTCGATCGCGTTTCCGCTGATATCCAGCTGCGGCCATCCGCTCACTTGTAGCTCTTCCTCTTGTCTTGTGTTATCCCCTCTCCCATCCTTTCCCCCCCTTTCTTACAGTCTACGTTCTTCAGCTGGCCTGTTGCATAGAAGTGGCTCGCTAGTAGGCAAGCAATGAGCCAGCAAGCGGGAGGATCGGAGAGCTCATTCGCGAGCGATATCTCGCTGGTCGAGGTCGACGGGCAGGCCGAACCCAGCACGAGTGTATCAACAATTTGTGGTCTTCGTCGTCTAGAGACCTCATTTCCGGACCCTACTTCCATGGCCGCTTATCCGCAATACATGCTATCGCATTCACCGGCACATGGCTATTCGTCGGGACACAGCGCGCCCTCTACACCCCCTAGTCCGACGGACTCTGTATCGTCATTTCCGTCAGTTGGATCCTCGTTCTTATTCTCCTCTGGACCCGCGAGTCCTCCATTTCCGCATACTCAGCCACCATCGCGTGCCGATCCCCCAGATGACGTCCATCAACAGCTGAATGCCGCACAACTCCCCCTGACCTCAGGATTGACTTCTAGTCACTTTCAAAGCTCTGAACGCTCTACACACGAGCTTCAGGACTTAGTCATGCCATCCTTGTCCCTGGCGTCTTCATCCGTTCTTCCTATACCGGCGCATCCCGGACAAGCGCTTGGAGATGTCAGCGTCTTGCTTCTAGGTCCACGTAGTGCCGTTACGGAGTTAGCGGATTTTCTACTGGAGAGCGAGGATGTGCTCGAGAGGGCGTCATGGGAGGATCTCGAGACCGATCAGCGGCGTGCCCTTGGCCCGCGTGCCCGTGTGCTTCGTGGCAGCACAGACTGGGTGCATCGGAGCCAAGATCTACAGCTCCGCACTGTGCCTGCACGGAATGTAGAGATCGTTGCCCTTTGGGACGGTACCGACGATGAGGCAAGTCACTGAGAGTTCCAGCGATAACTATGTACTGACGTTCCAATTAGAAGTCTCATCAAACCGCCCTGTCCTTGATTCAACATCGGTTCCATGCCTTAAGAGAAGTGCTACATCCTGCAGCTTCGGCGTCACAGCCAATGGTCGCGAGACTTTGCGCAGCTCCTGCCGCCTCATTATTCATCACTGTTGTACTTGTAGGAGGTAAGTGAACTAACTTCGCACCGACCTGGTAGACATTTCCTACGTCTCCCAAGATTTCTTATCTCAATTTTATTATGTGTAATCTCTTGTCAGTACTTGGAGTTCACACTAATTCACGTGTGTCTGTAGCGACGGAACGTACGAAGCAAGCGCAGCTTGCTACGCTCGGCCACCATGTTCCCCTTGTCATACTACCTCCGTCGGGAACACCCCAGTCTGGCGAACCTTCCTTTCTGCGCCCCCCTGAAACCGCAGCGCAAATACCCATCTCTTCAACACCACATCGCGCTCCTCTCTCTGCATTTCGCCCGACGTCTGCCCTTGCACTGCGTGACGCGCTGTTCCATTCACCATCCGTGCGCACGCTTCTCCGTACAGAAGCAGCCGAGCGCTTCCTACATTGGCGCGCGATCGAACAGGCAGTGGACGACGTAGAGGCCAATGCGTCGTCGTCGTCCCTCCTTAGGAGCACTCGAAGATCCATTGGCGCAGACACATCGGATATCACTCCCATCAAGAGTGAGACCGAGTACCCGCTGGTCACTCCTCGCGCAGGCAATCCGACAGGCTCACTGCACACTGCAACTTTGCGCGCAAAGAACTCGCCGATCGCCCGGAACAAGGCGCAGTGGGAGGCCGAGTGGGAGGGCAATCTCTCGCGGGATATCGCGCTTTCACTACGGCGGCGGCGCGTCACGCAGACCGCGTCGCCGTCGTACTTCACGCTGGACTTTCAGCAGGAACATGCCGACGAATATGCGTCGCCGCCGTGCACGCCACTGGCGTTCGACCCGCTGCATCTGCCCTCACTCCTGGCCGCGTCGCTCTCGCTGCTGCGCCCGCTTCGCGGGTGTCTAGGTCTTCGCGATACCGTCATGGACCAGTCGGACACTCACTCTGACTTGGGTACGGCTCAGGTGCGCGACGAGACGGCTAGACGTGCAATGCCGGCTTCGAGGCATGGTAGTGAGCGTCGCGGTGTCACGGGGGTAGGAATCGGACTGGGCTTGGGTCTGGCGCTGATTAGTGCATTTTGCGCAGGAGTCGGTATTGGAGTCCTGGTGACGCGGATGTGATTTTCTGTAGATGCTTAGCTGGATCTCGTGTTGTGCTGTATCATGGACATGGAATATACTCATCTGTATCTGTATGACTATCATCTTTTCGTTCGAAAAGAAATCTTTAGCATGAGCGAGAGGCGTGCGGCTGTTCCTGGGTGGCTATCGTACCAATGCGCGAGTGGTATCCGGAACGTATCATACTAGATGGTGAAGTTGCAGATTGTACGTGCAGTTTCTTGTACAGAATGTGATGTAAACTATGTACAGTGGCAATTATGTCGGCTATAAACGCGTTTCGAGTTCGTGATGGGTTTGTTACGGCTACAGTGTCGATCGGTATCGGTTTTAAGACCGGTGGTTATATGGATGAGGAGGTCTCCTTGTTCCAGTGAAAGCAAATGCGGGGATGGGAATGGGGCAAAGCGTAGCTCCAATTTGGGTATCGATGCGCCAGGCATAGAGGTATCATGCACAGTGCTTAGTTGAAGTGAGCGCAGTACGCGTTAGTCCGCCCTGGCATCTCTTGAGCCGGACCTGCACGTACGCAGCCTCTTGCGACAGTCAGTGTCGGCTGTAAAAATTGATGTGCGTTTGCGAGAAAGGGAGCGGTCCAGGCACTTTGGCGGACTTCTTGCAGCCTCTGGCGTGGATGATCTACCAGCGTCTGACTCTCCTTCCCACGAGGCCGACGGCCAGGACGAGTCAAATGTCTTCAAAGAAGACGTGGTAGGGATGGGGGTGAACCCTACAGGTTGCGGCGATGACGGCGTTCGTGAGAATAAGAATACTGTCTGCCCCGGATTGGAATCGATGTCGCCAAAGTGGGCGCGAACGAAGCGCAGAACCTCGGCGATGAAGGGTTGGCTGTGATCTTCAGGTTCTTGGAACTTGAGCGCGGATCAGATTGAAGAACACAGCAATGCTCTCGTGCGGAGCTCACCTGACACCAACTCTGGGCATTATATAATATTTCGACGGCAAGGCCGAGTTTGTCCATCCAGCCCATCGTTTCTACCCATATCAACAATCGCTCTTTCTCTGAAACGAATTGTCGCATTGCAACGTCTAATTCCCTCTCGGCCCTCCCATGAGGCAGTAGCGCTTGGCGGAAGTGTGACGCCCAGTGTACGACGGCATACCGAATGTACTCAGGCACATTCTCGTGAAGCCTCTTGGTTAGATCTGAGCAATCTGCTCGTTGGATACGGATATTCTCGTACTGGCACGGGTTTTGTTTCAATGCGCCGTCCTGAGATAATGCAAAGAGACACCTCGAGGCAATCCACGCATGGTCGCTCAGTGGGTCCATGAGAACCGCATAGTCGTTACAACGGTGAATGTCGGAGATGAAATCGGTAAATGAGGGGTGGATGAACCCGATTTGGGAGCCGGGGCCCATCTCTCCGTCAACACGAAGTACCGCTGCGAGGCGGTCTAGGATGTCCAAGGATTCCGAGAGTTTGATTCCAGCGAGGTCGCCGATAGTCTTCGGGGTAATTTGATCCTGTGCTCGCGCGAGAATAGCCAGAATTTGGCGAACTTGAGACATCTGCTCCGGGTCGTTACGAATCTCGTGAAAAGCGTTTTGCAAAACCGAGAAATAGGTTGTATCGAGTCGAGTAAAGAGCGAATGCGACACAGCGCGGCCTTCCAATATCTTGTCAAATATGTCCAAACATACCCACGTGTTGCGCGGAACAGTGAGAGCGTTCACTAACGTCGCGGCATAGAGGAAGAACCCGTTGGAGAGTTCAGTCAACTTTTCTACAGCGTTCTGGCGCTCTCGGAGAAGAACAAAGGTCCCATCCTCCGCACACCTCCCCAATTCGGTAGAGATGTAAAGGTGGATATCGGCGTGGGCCGTTAGGCATGAGAAGTCATCCATCGATATAACGCGAATTGAGGAGGTCGATCCGAAGGGACCAATGACCGACAGGATCTCGCGTTCCGGACGGGCCGTGATCAGAACACGAAGGAACTTCAGGTTGGGCGTCTTCTTCCTCAGCAACCTGAGGAGCGTCGAAATGAAATGGACGCTTCCATCATGGCGATCGTCAGCCCCATCGATCACGATGGACAGAGGAGTCAGTTCTCCGTCGACGTTCTGTAACGCGTTGAGAATCAGTTCCTCCAGTTGGTGCTCCATGGCTTGATGCGTGCCGATGGGCAGATGCCGTTGAGCGGCAACTACGATATGTGGCCTGAGGGCCCGACAAGACGTAGCCAGCTGATAGCTGATGGTCGGAATCATGCGATGCTGGTAGTCGCTATGCGGTGAGCCCCGCCGGAAAAATATCGAAGCGCCAAGAAGATTCTCCTCGTCAGCTCGCCTTGCGAACTGGTGGGCAACGGTCGATTTTCCAGACCCAGCGGCTCCTAGAAGTACGGCGATCCGGTGAGTGTCCCCGGTGTCCTGGGACCACACCCGTAATTCGTCCATCAGTTCGACCCGCGTACCCGCGTGGAATTTTGCATATTCGTCGGTTGCAGAAGCCTTGTACGATGCTTCGATGGGGTTTAACTTGAGCAATGCATCAGATTCGTCTATTGCAAACGTTAATAGAAGATTCACTTCGACGGACAGAACTGGGAAGATCGCCCACTCACCTCGAATTCTTGACCTTCGTCCAATGACCTGATGGATGGAACTCTCGATTGGAATAATGTACAATGTAGTGCGTAATGAACTCAATTACCATTGCGGCGGATGCGATCTCCCGGAGGGTAGCATCTTGACTCATTTGAACCCAAAGCTGAAGACAACGTCATTCCATGGCGCGAAGCCGTCGAATAACCACATACGTCAAGGTTGGCTCGAGCGGCAGAGATGTCGCCCCGAATCTCTTTAAGTCTCCGAGCCAACTCCTGGCTCTCTAAGACCCGCAATAGCCAGCTTCCGCTGGTGACGTTGTTGACTTTGATCTTGATGTGGTCCAATTTGCTTTAGGAATTGAGTAATTAGCGACGCCAGATTTGCGCGATGTATTTACCGGCAGAAATTAAAGATTTGCGCCCCCGTTTCATTCGATCTGACTACTGCTGTCAGAATCGTATCCTGCTCCGCCGAGTCGTATGCGCTCAATCTAGACTCCAGAGACAATTCGCATTCTGTGACAGTTCGTCTGAGTGATTCCAGGTCGCACAACACCATCTCCGCTTCATGGGAATTTATTCGGCTGGCCTGTAAGCCAGGTCAGACCTACACGATGTATTTTGCACTGCCTCTGACCTGTATTCTTTCGCAACAAAAGCACAAGACTCCCGTCGCGTATCTGAGTCCAGGTGCGGGGAGACCAGTGATTGCGCCGTTCAAGGCACTCAGCAGGCCGATTGTATTGGAAAGTCCCGAAGCGATAAACCTATCTCTAGCGGTCGGGCTCTCTAACCTCTCGGCACTAATCAGACCCTGTGGAGGGAGCGATCCAGATCAGTTGAGATCGTGTGCGGGATTCCGCGACACTGACCGTCGTCGGTTCATGATTATCCAGAGGTTTCAAGATCCGTCTAAGTAGCATTTTGGCAAAAGGTATCCTGTATGATCACGATCGAGACGCAGATATCAGTACAGGCGCATCCACAAGGAAAAGCAGGACACTACTTGCATCTTGAATGGTTCATTCGCAACGATGTACAAGTTTGAGTCGCGCCAGAGTATAGACGTAGGATTGATGAAGATTGTTAAGGAGCGTGAAGTGCTTGAGAGAGCACTAGCGGGAGTGAGGCTCACATCCAGGGGAAAGGCAAGGGCAGCGCACGCAATCGCATGATGGGCGGAGCAGGATGGTGGGAAAAGCACAGGTCAGCACCGGACACATCCGACCGCCCGCTGGTCCGATTCGTTCCGATTGAGTCACAATCCGATGAGGACGAGGAGACGAGGATGGGCAGGAGGTGAGCAAGGGGCGGGATGTGTGTATATTCCAGCGACCCGCCATAGACGATGGTCAGATACTACGTGCGCATCAAATTCCCACAGATAACATCAGACGAGGTTATCAGGTCTTGTACAATAGCGCAGTAGCATTTCGAAGACCCTCTGCGAGCCGGTTCAGCTTGTGCAAGTGACACGGTGGGTGTCGATCCTCAGTGAAGACATTGTCTGTATTATAGTTGCGGCTTCGCTAGTTTGCAAGTAGAGGCATCTGAGAGCATCGAATAATAGCACTTTCGAGTTTGAGGCAACAAAATTCAGCAGAGCGGGAGGGAGGACGCAAAGCCCATAGCATGGCAAGGTGGTGGTTACGGTGCAAAGAGTGTGGGCGCGCTGAATTTCGTTCGCACTCACTCCCGGCTGCGGGCATCGCCGACGCCAACTGTTGCCGGCCTGCCATAATAGGCAAGACCACACACAGCGACATTGACGGAGCGCTTTTGCCCAATCGGTCGAGGGCTCTCGCCTTTGCACCACACTTTCGACCACCATTATGCGCAAAGCATAACGGATAGGATGTGGTGCGGACGCTCTTTCGTGATCTCTTGCACTTGTTTGGACCCGCTCAAATAGTCAGTCGGTGTTGCACATCAAAACGCCGCCCATCTCTTGCAAGCGAATTTGCAACGTTCATTTGTCTGGGTCTGAATCACACGCGGAGATGCACGCAACGCACGTGTCCGGGGCTTCCGAGAGACGTCCGAACCAGAAGACATGCTTCTGCGTTTTGGCGTCAGTAGGTACATGCACCGCGCTCGCTCTGCCTCACTCCACAACAATTACTTAGCTTATGGCCTCGCTAAGCCTGCTGGAGTCGAGCTGGAATACTCGTGGCAGATAGACATCAAACCCCGACGAAACCTCCGAATAGGTGCTTGTCAGATCACACGATACGAGTCGGTCGCACACAGCTCCGAACGCGGTTCTAGCTGCCTCGTTGTGACCACCTGGGTCAACTTGTGTTGATACTTCTTGACGGAAGGAATGATCTCCTATCCGCAGCATGATTTTTGGGCACCGCAAGTTACGTAGGGTTCGCCGAGGAATATATGAACCGTCCGACATCGTGCAGAAATCTGCCCTCCTAGAGCCATGGCTACAGTCTCTGACTTGTTCCAAGGGACATGGTACATCACTGCTCTGCAGCAGGGAACCACCCTCGAGTTTGCAGACGATGTTCCGGGCCATAATCTGACGACGTGGACTTTCAAAGGAAGTGAGAACCAACAAGTGGCGTATCGCTCTCGCTTTCTTTTCGCACAAAGACTAACGTCTACTCTGCAGTGGCAGCTAGAAGGCAACGCTACGGCGTGCCGTGTTAGAAATGTCCAATACGGACTCTACATTTCGCTTCCTTCAAGTCATGGGTCTGTTGAGGATGTCGTGTCCAGCTCGGAGCCCATGGATTGGTTTATCAGGGCCACCAATAGTGGATATATGTACGCTCTTCATCGATCTCGCCGCCGCCGTGAAGCTCATGTTGTTCTGTACAGATTCTCACCAGGTCCAGTGTTCGCCTCAACGTGGAATGTAGGCGGTGGCTCCAATTCAGATAACAACCCAGTTGCGTAGATGCTCCTCATGCGCATCGCGCCACGTGCTGACGCATCGTACCCGCCGTTTAGGTCATCATATGGTCTCTCGATCAACTTCTCGACAATTCAGTATGGATTTTCAACTCGACCGGGGAGCTATCTGGCTCTTCTTCAAGTCTGATCCCGCTATCCTCAATGGGCAGTACGATGACGGGCAATCCTGGAAACCCTACAGGTCAATCGAATGGCGCTGCAGGTCCAACCTCAAGTCACGGATCATCTACAAATGTAGGAGCGATAGTGGGAGGCACGATCGGAGGTGTCGTTGTAGTTGCTGTGCTGGCCTACCTGTTGTGGAGGTTTGGCCTTTGTTCGAAACGGCCCAAGGTCCCTGACGGCAGTGCCAACAGTCGGCGTGGTCCGAGGCTCGTGTTTTAGTAACATATCTAGACTCTACATGACCTTCTCTAATTTCGCGCCGTCTGAGATTCCGGTACGACATACCACGGCGCAGTGGATTCATGAACTCGAGTTGTCCTACGGGGCCGTGACTCGTGCGGGGTGCTATGGAATTTTGATCTGCGGACTGTTGATCTGCAGGTCTGCAAAAATAATTAGCGTACGGTGATAACGGTTTTCTGATCCGAGTGTACATTCCGGCTGTCATACGAATCCACATATCTCATGCGCGCGACAGGGAAGTTGACCAAGGCCGCTTTCCCTGATTCGCTGGAGAATCCGTTGGCGCCTAGGCAAGTATACACGTGAGCGTGCTACGTTAGCGCTACGTATGCACCCCAACTTCCGTCGTCCCAAGGTGCACTGACTGGATCTCAGGCAAGTATACACGTGAGCGTGCTACGTTAGCGCTACGTATGCACCCCAACTTCCGTCGTCCCAAGGTGCACTGACTGGATCTCGATGCGTCATATGCCTACCTATTTTCTGAAGTCCTCGAACCATGTGTAAGCACATTCAAGCACTAGCATATCGGACGCAAAGCAATTCTGTAACTCTGCTAGCAAGTTCAGCGATTTCCCGCCCCTCAGACTCCAGAGTCGAATCAATATCCAACGTCGGGAAGACGACGCGGCAATCGTTGTTCCATTTCATTTTCATATATGCTGAGATCACAAAAGTACTACAGACTGAGTGCAAGTGAGTGGCAAAGTCAGCGCCCCGGGATGCGCTGCGAGTAATCCATATATTAACAAACGCGCGATTCTAAGCAGGTGAAGGCCGACTGAGATCGAGGACTAAACACTCTCGCTCCTCACGAATCACAGGAATACTCTGGGCATCAGTATCTGTATGCATGGAATGCATGTCAGATGGAGTATCTGTGACACGGACTTCGTTGGTGCCCCTTGACAGATGGCATGATTTGGGAGCTAGATAATGATATATATGCAACTGCTCGCCGTA
This sequence comes from Gelatoporia subvermispora B, assembly GCA_000320605.2. NCBI lineage: Eukaryota > Fungi > Basidiomycota > Agaricomycetes > Polyporales > Gelatoporiaceae > Gelatoporia > Gelatoporia subvermispora. Next base: position 762,105 of record KB445797.1, read on the forward strand.
TGTTCAGCCATCTGAACGGCCTGAGAACGTTCCGTCTTCCCATGGCTACCATCTCAGACTTGTTCCAGGGGACATGGTTCATCTCTGCCCTGCAGCAAGGCACCTTTCTCCAATTCGCCAGCGGCAGCCCGGGGTCGAATCTGACAACATCGTCGTTCACGGGAGGGCTAAATCAGCAGGTTGCGCGTTGCTGACTCCTGCCTTTGTGTCTGCGCTAAGACATCTCACCCAGTGGCAGTTGGAAGGCAATTCATCGGTGTGCCGTGTGAAGAACGCACAGTTTGGTCTCTACGTTGTATTCCCACTAGAGGAGCAAATCTTATATCTTGTCTCCGAACAAGAGCCGATGGACTGGTATATCAAACCCGCTAATGGCGGCTATATGTAAGCTCCAGAAGCCTATAGTACCCAATGGTGTTCACCTTAGCCCTATCTTTTCAGCTTCTCAGAGAGTCTGTTATTCACCAATTCCTGGAACGTCGAAGATGGGTACCCATGGAATGACAATCCTGTTCGTCACATTACCCCCAGCAGCCTTACTATTGTACCGTGAATATTCAATTAATCCTTCTTCCAGGTGATCGAATACCCTCTCGACGACCTCCTCGATAATTCCGTATGGATCTTTAATTCAACCGGTGATGCACAGGCTTCCATCACGTCCGAGTCGAGCTCGGCGTCGCCTTCAAGCATCTCTACAATGGGCAGCACTACGGCAAGCGCTACCGTCGTAGGGAACTTTACGACTCCATCGAATGGACTCGCCGCGTCTGCGACCAGTCAGAGGTCCTTTATAAATATAGGCGCCATCGTAGGGGGTACAGTCGGCTGCGTTATTGCAGTGGTCGTTGTTGTAGGACTTCTATGTTGGTGGCTGGGGTTCTGCAGTCGACGCGGAAGGTTCAATTTCCCCAAGGAAAGCACAGCAATTACGGAGGGGAAACACGGAGGCATCAACGACCGGGCTCCAGATGGCCGATCCCGTCAAAACCTTGTATTCTAGGCTATGCGCGCACTTCAATAATTGCACAGACGCTCTCCAGACCATGTTCCCGTGTGACTCGGGAGTACCGCTTGGTTACATCAATGACACCTCCACAACGCGGCATGTCGTACTCATGTCTTAGTCACACATCATACTCGTACTAGAGGTGAGCCATGTTTCAAATCGAGATATTGTGCACACGTCACTAGTCACTTCTAACATTCGAACGTTGAAGATCGTATCAGTCACTCTAAACTTGAACAGGTATGGAAGTGCTGCGCGATCTGAGTCACAGCACGCTCACCTTTAGCGCCTGAGTACAACTCGACTCAGCGCGGCAGGACTTTTGTGCGAAGTGAAAACGAGCGGGTCTGGCGTGCGCGCACGAATGGTACTGGGAGGAACTGATTATTTTGGCCGACACAGCGCGGTATAAGGGACAAAATGTGCCCGAAACACTCGAGACAGATTTTAGGCTGGTACCTGCCACGTCAAGAACTACCGTATATGGCAGGTACGTACCCAGATCAGGAAACTACTAGAACCGGAACCTAGAAAGTACACGTCAGGGGACCCGAGAACATGGAGGACTTGGCCTCGCTATCGGTCTCGCCGAGCTTGTCGCCCACAAATCGGCTCCACCGGGAACGTCTTCGATGAGATGTCGTCGACCACGCGTGGGCGGCAGGGGCGTACTAGATCTGGCGATCCTGTAAGATAGTTCGAGGATATGAAATGGTAACTTCTTGTCGACCGTTATGCTCGATCTCGGGCTTACACCTGCTCTTATGAGTAGGTAAATGGCCCTTCGGGGCCCAGCAGCGTGTTTGCTAGCCTGACGCACCTCGTTGGCGTACATCAACTACCTCGAAAGGCGTGCAAGACGTCGAGCTCCGAGACAACTCGACATTTTCCTAATGCACTAGTGAGCCAAAATGCTAGCATCAGAAAAGTGTCGCGTCAACTTAGACGTATTGTCCCTTCCTTTCGCATCCTGACGGCGCCATTGTTCTGATGTTCTACAACCGGCTGCGTCTGCTCTACCATAGCACATTCGACTCGAACGGGTTTCATTGGTTATCATGCAGTGCGTATCCTACACACAAAAAACCTCTAGAGACGTCGAAGCAGGTTTCCACAGCACGCGCGTAGAGGATACATCAGCAAATTCAAGCGCCAGTTTCGAAGCAGATTGGATTGATTCGCACCTGCGCTCTCTTGGAACGTTCACGACGCGCCGTCACGCGCGGGACTGGCTATTTCCGGTGACAGCTATATTGGACAGTCTGACATCCTCGATTCCACTGTGGCATCACCGTGCTTCTTGTCGGAACACGATACGGCTGGCCATGGCTACATATAATCTCCAGTACTACCTATATTCAATCCCATCTCAGCGCACACCCCTCCGTCGAAGTAAAATCTATGGCTACGGTTGCGGACTTGTTCCAAGGGACTTGATATGTCTCTGCCCTGCAACAGCGCACCACCCTCGAATTCGTTAGCGGCGTGCCGGGCATAAACCTCACGACCTGGGCATTTACCGGACAACCCAACCAACAAGTTCGAACTACTATGATTGCATTGCACACAAGCTAATATCGCCTCCTCTAGTGGCAAATCGAAGGAAGCGGCAACGATTCCTCATGTAGGGTGAAGAATGCAGAATATGGTCTCTATGTCTCGCTTCTTCCCAACCAGCCTGTCGCGTTTCTTTCTTCGAGCACAGAACCCATGGACTGGTTCATCAAGCCTTCTAACGGAGGATTCGTGTACGGCAATTCATGGCGGTCTCCTATTGCCCAGAATTTTCACACCTCTGTACACAGGTTCTCGGCGGAACCGCTATTTTCTACATCCTGGAACGTACAGAATGGCTTCCCAAACCAAGACAATCCTGTGCGTAGCGTCTCTTCGTCCAACATCGTTGCCTGAATTGTTTCGCTTTGCCATTACATAGGTCATCGAGTTCCCGCTAGACCAGGTTCTCACAAACTCCGTCTGGATTTTCAACTCGACCAACAGCACTTCAGGCTCCGCAACATCGGCATTGATAACTCCATCCACGAGCGCCACGATCGGAACTCCCACAGCATCGTCGAACGGAACTTCCGCCGCGACTACAGGTGGTTCATCGACGAACACAGCTACCATCATCGGAGCAACGATCGGCAGCGTCATCGGGGCTATTCTCATGGTGCTTAGTGTGTGCTGGAAGATGGGACTTTTCTCGAGCTCCGGCGGCGGCGAAGCCAAAACCGTTGCAAACCTAGCGATCAGCTGCTGCAATCGAATCTCGGAGAAGCTAAATTCGGACGATAAGCAGAAGCAGGGTGGTCAGGAGTCAGCTAGCAGCTCCAATAAAGATTAATTATTTCTCCGTTATACGAGTTTTCTCTGTCATCTAGTATGTGTCGTGTCGTTCAAGGTCGCACGTAGTTCTGTCACGTAGCTCGAGAGTAGGGGCTGATAAATGGTCATCAATCCTCGTAGTCGATCTCATGTTTGGATTAAAAGCTGCGACTGCTCTGTACATAACGTAAACAGTGAGACCCACGTCTATGTTTACTCTACCACAGCGGGTTTGGTTACTCGATAAAATTGCCTTTCATTGATTACTCGAGGAGCGTCGGCTTACGCCAACAACTACCTTGCTTGTCGCTGAGACTATGTCCTGGATAATTAGAGATCAGTCTGCATAAGATGATTGATGCATGACTGTAGATAATTCACAAAAATATATATGTAGGCGGATTTCCACATCTGGAGCCTGAGATATACCTTGACGACCGAGTAAAAGGTCTCGTCGTTGTACACTGCCAACCGTGCAAAGAAATTGTACATTTGATGCCTTTTACCTGCTGACAACAATGGCACGAGATCATTCACCAATAATCTGAGAAGAGCATTTCATAGAATGCTTCGTTCACTAGGACTTACTACGTACAAGCGCCTTAGTACATGAACAAGTGCTAACTCGCATCCTGGATGCTTTTGCTACTTCTATTTCTAGGTAAGGTATCTCTTCCGAGTTTGATCACGTCCGGAAAATATTCAGCAGCGAAAAAAGAACGGAAAGTACGACAATCGTCCGAAGCATTCAGTAGACGCTGTTTGTCTGTGTTGACGATATGAGATAGAGCGCTTACGAATTATGGGGGTGCACAACAACCTTGACAAGCAAGGTAACGCAGTGCTTCATCATGTCCTACATAATGAACCTTTCTACAAGCACCGAAGCATCGTCTGATACGCAGTATAATTTACCAGACTATAACATGTAGCTGGCGCGTGCACACCTTTGAGATCGCCCAGTATCATATTGGACCAACCTCCGTCTGTGAAGATCGTACATCGAAACCCTAGTGCCAAGACATCGCAGGTGCTTATAGCGCGCACACATACGGTTGAGATTGTCTCGCAAGACAGCTATTCTCAGAAGTCTCGTGAGTCGTCAAAGCCTCATATTGTATGCTGTGTATGCACCTTAAAAACCGCATACGCTCTTTCCCAGAAGTCAGGCTCTGTACGATATAGGGCTATTGCCTGTGAAAATCATTCCTCTCATACTGTAGTCCCTGTCTCGTACTCGTCCCATGTGTGACAGCGGCGATGCAATGACGGGCCTGGCACGTCTCATGTCGGCGAACACGCGGGAGAATAGGCTCTCGCCCTCGCTACCTGCGTGATGGTACTACTGCTGGGGCGGTTCCAAGGTCTGTCATCTAGAACGCATGAATGACACGAGGCAACGTGCTGATATTTCTTGATCACTCATATCCGACCTTTTCGCATACCTTCGACAATCCCATTAGTGCTCATTCCCGTCCACCACTGTTAGCTGAATGAGCGAAGTTCCAATACTGCGTGCCTTTCTTCATGCATGCACCCGAATCTTCGGAATGCAGCAGACATAACTGGACTTACTGCACTCAATCTACAGGATGAGCCTCTCGGTCTTTCTATCTTACCATGCTTCAGAGCTGTGAGTATCTGGTCGCGATCCTTGCAAAAAGCGAGATATAAACAAGTCTTCTTCAGGGCAGTTAAGGTTATCGTGGCATACAATGTACGAACGGTCGGACGAAACATCCTGTGATAGCGTTCAAAATGGGCCGCATCCAAGCATTGATAGATAGTTCGTCATGCTGCATCGAAGGCATACGGACTGGCAAAACCACCGAGCGCTGAGTCGCTTTGACAGAAAGGACGATCTACCGATATGACTTGGACGGGCAGTTCTCTATATCGTAGGACTATACAGCACAGCATCCGGGCATATTTGAGCTCAGGACCCTCTCCGAAGGTCATACCCATGGCTAGATTCATGGATCTATTCCATGAAAATTGGTCTATTTCTGTCTTGCAACAACGTTGCGCTTTCGGGTTTTCATTTAGCGCTCCGGGAGTAAACCTTACGTCTCTGGATTTACCAGGCGGCTAAGACAACAGGCTAGACTATGAGAGTCGAATTCCACGCTCCGTGACACCCAAATAAGCACCGACGATTAGATTCACTTGTCATTTGTCAACATAGGGTAGCTAGTTCCAAACTACTGTCATGATGGACGTTAGAATGGCACGAGAAGACGGGGGTATTACGATGTTTCTGTTTGAATGTGATTCCTTCTGATACTCTTGGAACTAGATACGTGCCTGGCGAATATCAACCAGAAAGACAAAAATACATCGGAGTCTGCACAAACCCTAATATCGAGAAGCAGCACACATGGCTATCGTCGCTCCGCGACACTCCCGAGTCCCTTCAGCGAGACGCGTCCGAAAAATAAAACACCTCTTCGATTTCAACTGTGACCGGAGAAGATTTTGGGTTTTCATAGCCTCCGATGTGATGCCTCTTACAGTGAGTGCCGTTAAGAAAATATATAGTCGTAATAGACAACCTCCTCCACAAAAGTGAAGGACTGTTTGAATATCAGTGAGTGTTCTCGGATTGATTGCTGTATAACAGGACACAAGATAATGTGCATCCCGGCATGCTGAGACAGCTCTCTACGCTTCATTGATGATCACCGAGCCGGATAAAAGCCGAGCTCCCGACCTCATGCATGCTCCTTGACACAATGGACGATCCACCAATAGGGTTGAAAAGGCGACGCACCCGTATATACTCCAGCATATTGCGACGGAATTTTAGGTCCTTCCTGAGCTTTCTCCTCTGATGTAAAGTGAGATCTATGGCTTCCATCCCGGGTCCATTCCAAGGGGCTTGGTACATAACTGCCTTGCAGCAAGGCACATCCATCGAATTTTCCACTAGCAATCCAGGGATGAATATCACGACCTGGGCATTCTCGGGAAGCCAGAATTAACAGGTACGACAAATTGGATTGCATTCTTCACCCACTGATGCTCTCTCGTGTAGTGGCAACTCCAAGGCCATGCATCGACATGTACCGTGAAGAATTACAGCCGGAGCTCGACATTTCACTCGGCCAGTCGGAGTCCATGGATCTGATTGTGGCGCTCTTAGCATGCGGAATAAGTTTTGTTCAAGCACTAACTAGTGGCGGAGGAGTTAAAGGTGAGGTCACTACTATCACCAATCGTCTCTTTGGCGACCGCTAAAGCTCGCAGCAGTCGGATGGAACGGCAACTTCAACCATAGCTATTCCGCCCATCCCATGAATAAACCCCCTCTGACGTCTGGCCATCACCATATATTGCTTTATTAGACGGCACAGTATATGCTGAGGCGACTTTGTAAGGTAATCCGAGAACAGGAGTTGTGGCCGCACTGGTTCTTATGGTTGATCTCGAGCCTCGGTCCTATAAGGGACTGGGGCGATGGACTGAACGGACATGGTAAGTTATCGGCTGCCGGCTGCCTCTGGTCGCTCTGCACGTGCTCCGAGCGCGATCGGCCACTCGAGCAGACTCACCTTCTATTGAATGCGCAGTGAGCCCTAGGCGACAAACCTTCCTGCAAATGTGAGAGAGAATATGAGGAGGTAAGTTGCAATCGACCTGTGCACGCCTTCAGAATTGTGAAATGTAATTATGTACCGGGCTTTGTCCGTGCGCATGGTACATTGTACTAGACCTAGCAACAAGACATCGCGGGTGACCGATGATCGTAACGCGCACTCATACCATACGAATAAACGTCAAGACATTGAGTTCAAGTCTCTCTGACGGCGTGCTAAGTTTTCCTGTATAAGGGACCAATCCCACCCACGTGGGTGAGTGCTGCACGCCGCTTCTTCTTCGGCGGTTCCTTACTCTCTTCCGCAGCAGCAGCGTTTGTGCCAGTGGTCGCGGAAGAAGCGCCGGCATCCACCGACGGCTCACTCCGGCCGGAGCCTGACCCGAGCACGCTCTCGTCAAGACTTGGTGCAGGTGTCAGCGGCGCCTCCACCTCCACCTTTCTCTTCGTGGGAACTGCGGGGGATAGCGACGGTAGCGCGGTCGATGTAGTGGCCGGTGTCGAGAGAGGTGTGACGGTGGAGCTGTTGGTCAGCGGAACAGAGTGGTGGTGGGCGATGCTTTGCAGTTGCAGCATGTGCTGCTGAGTATGGTGGGCAGGCAGGATCTCATCGAACACGGCGATGGTGCAATATCCATCACGTGAGGACATCATCAGGCACTGACCGTCAGGCGACCTAGATGTGATGCTAAGTCAGTCATAGTTGTTGTCAGCAGGTATGTGACTACGCACCATGTCATGTCGGTGAACTCATCGTAATGTAGTTTCGTCAGCAAGCAAACAGGACCCGCTTGCTGCGTATCATAGATGGTCACTGTATCCATTGTGGCGACAGCGTACAACATCCGATACGGCAGGGCGAACACAGATGCCGTCGCAGGAGGCGCAGGTGATGGTGACCCCGACTTGGACTTCGCAGGGGTTGGCGGACGTAACGACTCAGATGCAGAGAGTGCAGGCGAGGGCATTGTTGCACTGGCAAGACCAGCAGTGTTGGTTGGTATAGCAATACGGGGAGAAGGCGCAATGAGGGGAGTTGGCTTCTGCGGTGTAACAGGGCTAGGAGCGGTTTGCTGTGATGTCAAAGCGCCAGAAGATGTCTGTGCAATGTTAACGTTGACCGACTCATCCCTGCCCCTCTCGACTAGGACTGTTGGAGGCTCGGCTGGCGTGTCTGCTCCTGACACGCCTGGCCGAAGTTCATACAAGACAGGCGAAAAACGCACCGCGACGCTAGCCTTCTTGTGGCCAGGAAGCCGCGCAATCGGGGGCCGCGCGAAGTTTGCTCTCGAGTAGATGTACACTGAGGAACTTGAGACCTGGCTGGATTCAGCGGAAGCAGCAGGCTTCCTCCCTCTCGTGGGTGGATCATCCGTCTTCCCATTGTTCGACTTGGACGAGCTTGCTCCGGGAACCACACTTGGGTCCTCAAATTGCCCTGCTGGGGTTACCAAGAGTCCGCCATCCGGACTGAAGGTCAAGCGCCTAAAGAAGTTCGTGTAACCCTCTTCGCCATAGAGCTTGACGGACGCCCAGGATGGCGTAGGATTCATGCGGATTGCTGGCAGGGCTGGCATCGGCGATGGTGATCGGCCATACCGTGCATAGGTCGAAGGGGACGCGGCAGCAGTAGAACTACTGAACGATGACCGGCGTGAAGATGGCATCTCAAAGGACGGAGGAGGGTTCATTGTTCCGGACGGCGTGCTTGGAACGGATGCAGTAGGAGTGAGCAGTGCATTGTTCTGACTTGAAGCAACACTTTCGTCTCTCTCCCGGAGTTGTTCGCTTGCGCTGGTGATAACTGACTCAGTCTCGGAAGCAGCGGATTCGCGCCTGAGCGGCCTGGGCCGGCCATGTGTACTGGGAGTACGGCTATGACGGTGCGTAAGACGCATGTTCTTGCCAATAGCGTGCACGTCGAGGTTTCCTTGCTTGTAAGAGATGCTGTACACGTGCATTGTTCGATCACTGCTCTGTGTGGCGACATATTCGTTCAACGGGTCCCATGCGACACCTTGGACGTAATGATTATGTTCCGCGATCTCGTGGATGCACTTCCCTGAGTCAATAGTGAGTAATCTTATCAGGACCGTCGGCGTCGCAAATAAGGCTGACTAGGGTGACAAACCCTTAATGGTGATAGAGTGACTTACCTTCACTCGCCAAGAATATTCGAGCACAGTTGTCAGTACTTCCAGCAATGATATACTCGCCCGTAGGACTCCACGCCAAATCATACACATTCATGGTAGAGCATCTGTCGTGACATTGGCATTGTCAGATCCGACGTGTAGCTGAACTGTGATTAGCATACCGGAAGGTCGTGCGAGGCTTCCAGTGCTCCTTCTCATACTGCAGCTCCTCCTGGCTAAGATCGCTACCAAAACTTGCACCATGAGAATTGGATGTTTGCGACCAAACGATAATCATTCCATCTGACATCGGAACTAAGCTGACGAGAGCGAACTCGTAGTGAGGGACAAGACACACCATCTCCTGCGGAGGCAATCAACTCGCCTAAGTACGCGTCAGACAACATCCAGGTAGTATCATGCAGCTTCATCCGCTCACCGTTAGGGCTGAAGCGTACAACATTGACTGGGGCAGAGTGCCTGCTCAGAGTCGCGAGATATTCGACGCGCGGCGGACGAGGGGCTGGTGCATCCGCCGCAGAACTTGACGCGCTCTCCGCAACCGATTGCGGGAGTATGTTTGGATGTACCATCCATAGCTGGCATAGACATCGGCAACGGTTCGCGGATCGGACAAATGAGTCTGTTAGACTTACCCGAACATGGTTATCCTCGCCACCCGTCGCAAGCCTGTACGACTGCGCTGCAAAGCCCTTCTCCTGCGCCGGACGCGCCTTCTTGAACGGAATAGGTTGGAAGTCGCACGTAGATATGGGCTTGCTGTCGTGCCAGCGAATCTCCAGTGTTCGGACGCGCATTGTGGGAGAAGTCGTTGCGGGTGGCGGCTGGGCGCAAGCGCGATGGGGTCACCGTGGGGTGTGTTGAATAGTCACAAGAGACGACAATGTCGAGTTTTTAGGATGTGAATGTACAATGAACACGACGGTTTCAGGAAGTAATATACAGTTGTGAGGATACGAAGTACAACGGTTCGGTCGCGAGAGAAATACCCGCCAATGCCGTGGGCGAACTGGCGGCCGGCCACACGTATCCCTGACAGGCGGGTCCGAACGCAGCGCTCAAGCGCCCACCATCTGAATAGACAATACCGAAACAAGTCTACTGCAATGTAGAGCACAGATAAGGAGCCACAGAGCCATAATTGTACTGATTATGGACTACAGAGTTCAGAGCATAGCATCTGACCGAACAATCTCCTATGAGTACACTGAGGTGCCGAGCAGCGTCGATGTCGACTTCAGCAGATTGTCGGGTTCCTCCTCCCTCACGTTCTCGCCCTTGATTACCGCAATGTCCTTCAGATCTTTCTGTAGGATCTTGGTGAAGTGCGCAATCCCAGCCTGCTCATCTGCCAGGATCTAGTAACATGATCGCAGTTGAGTTACGCTCCGGATGCAATCAAAGCGGGCGCCTCACCTGTGCCAGTTGATTGAGCCCATCTTCGTCAACCACAGCCCATTCTACGCCTCCTGTCCTGCGGTCTCTTTCCCTCGCAGCGTTGACAGCCCCAACCAGTGCCCAAAGCTCGTTCAGCTTGCCGCGCAAACTGCCAGTTCCACCTGGTCGCCGGATCTCCTGATCGATCTCCTCCAAAGCTGTCCGGAGTTCCTCTTCTTCCGGTCGTATTGCAGACGAGCGGAGGGTAGGGATGAGTAAATGGAGGTGCTGTATGAGCTTCAATGTCCGATGGACCAATTGTGTCTGGAGCGCCTGAGCACGTTGCAGACGAGATGCGTTCGAGAGTTGATGCCTCTGGGTGAGAGCGCCTATCCGCGTGTGTAGCTCCTATAGATACCAACAGATGTTAGCATCGTTAGGACGATAAGAAATCCATGGCGGACCTTTAAGCGCTCTTGATGAGCTGCGGCTTGTTTCGACTGTGCTTCTACACGTTGCTGGAGATCATCAAAGCCATTCGCGATGACCGGCACGAGGCTGCTGGGTGCGCTGAGATCCATGTATAGGAACCTGACAGAGATTACTCACCACTTAGAGTCGGGATTTTCGCGTACTGCTTTTTGCCACAACGCGTCATTTGTCGCATTCGCAGGACGGCCATATAGGTGCACTTGGTTGGGGTCAACCAGGTTGTAGAAGTAATGCTACATTCATGGTCAGCAAGTTCAGAAGAGGCAGACATTGCAGGACTTGCTTGGAATCGGCACTGAGGGGAGCTGGGGTTCCATGCCTGTGCAACGCTTTCAATACGCTGCATAAGTGCGGTAAATTGCGCTTGAGGGTCCGCCTGAGGTGGCGGAGGTGCAGTAGGGGCTTTCGACCCGAAGAGGTTAGGATTCTGGCCGAGCAGCGTCGAGCCAGTGAACGTGCTGTTACCCAGATTGCTGGCTCCGGGTGGGGCATTCTGCGTCTGGCCGAAACTGCCAAAGAGGGAGGAACCCTGCGCCGGTTGGGTTTGTGTCTGCCCGAAGAGTGAACTGCCGGGACCCTGTTGCTGGGTCTGCGTGTTGCCGAACAGAGGGTTTGACGAGGTACCAGCTTGCGATGCACCGAAGAGACCGCCCCCGGCCGTGCCTCCAGCTGTGTTCGAGGATGTGTTTCCGAAGAGCGAGCCCCCGGGCTGGCCGGTGTTTGTGTTGGCAAAGAGATTCGAGCCGCCGGTGTTACCAAAGAGACCTGTACCAGGAGCTACATGAGTTTTGAGATGCGTATGATCGACACGAGAGGAACAGCACATACCATTGGTGGTGTTGTTTGCAGTGTTACCAAACAGGCTACTGCCACCAGATGTGCCCGTATTTCCACCACCAAACAGCCCTCCTGTGGTGTTCGTGTTCGTGTTAGAGTTGTTTCCGAACAATGAGGCACCTGTGGTAGCCGCGTTCGCGTTGGTGTTTGCTTGCCCACCAAAGAGGCCTCCGGACGCAGGCTGTGTCGTGCTCGCATTCCCGAACAATCCTCCTCCAGCCGTACCCTGTGTTCCTGTCGCCGCGTTACCAAACAAGCCTCCCCCTGCACCCTGCTGTTGCTGGTTCTGCGTGTTAATAAAGAGGCCGGTCCCTGTAGGACCCGCAGGTTGCGACTGGTTCGTATTCGCGCCGCCAAATAGTGACGAGCCAGAGGGTTGCTGCTGTGTCTGGTTCCCAAACAAAGACGATCCTGTTGCGGGCTGACTATTATTCGTGTTCGACCCGAACCCTCCGAACAGATTGCCTCCAGTCGCGTTGCCGGATGAGCCACCCTGCTGTTGGGTTTGGTTCGAGTTTGCCGGATTGTTAAATGCCCCAAACATGGTGGACACGGTCTTCTCCTAGGGAATGTCTATAAGGGTCCCATTGACGCGTCCATTTATGCATTGAGATGACTTACGTGCTACTCACCAAGCCGGTAACAGAGGATAGTGGATGGCGGTAGCCACAGACCCGCTCTGCCCTCTGGGCGCTAAATATTAGACGCGCTATTTAGCGTCCAATCGACCACAGCGCGCGTCTGGCGTGATTGCAACAAGCTGGTGCTTAATGAAGCTGCTAAGTTTCGCCACTGCAGCACAATCGCCATGAATCCACGTCCCTACTGATCCTAACCAAAGGCACTTGTAGGACACTTGCTACAAGATGTGCGAAACTAAATCATATTAGCGCTGTATCTAGTACTCGATCTGGACAATTGAGTCAGGAAGTAAAGGCGGAATCTCCATCGAGCAACCGGAGAGCATGTGTACTGGATACAGTGAAATGGTGAAAAAATGGTCCTCTGGCAGATCACCCGGATACTCAGAGACCTATATACTAACAGCGCTGGTAACCCAATAAAACATTAGAAAGCAATTCGTGTATGGTGCGTGAAGTAGATATGGTGCTCAGATACAAGTGTTGTGTCGGTGAGTGTACGGGACAGTTAGATACCACAACATTGATAACACGTCGCAAAACTAGGGAATGGGACAATCAACGTCAGCGATCATGCGGTGCGAGATTGCGAAACGTTCTGTACCATTTGAAAAATATCATGATTCTGACAGATCGATTTTGGAATTCTCAAGAGGTCTTCAATCATCCTCAGTGTCGTAATCGCTATCGCCAGCCCCGCCAACTCGCATGTCTCCCCTCGTGACAGTCGCACGCGAGGATGACGTCGCCATGGATGGCATGGGCACTGACGGGGAGTGTATCAGGGCCGAGGGCCCGTCCCTATTGAAGACTTGTGCATCATCGGCGTCACCAGCCTCCTGAGTCCTGCGTCGCCTGCGTTCGCTCTCCCTCAGATTGAGCCGGACACCATACAATGCGAGATGCTGCCGCCGCGATCAGGTATCAGGTACTTTCACACTGAAAGACCGATGCACGAACCTTCGTCAAATCCGTAGAAGCACGCAATCCGGGGAATTCCTTCGTAGAATAGATCTTGAAGCGCCCTCCATAACACTCGGCAAGTATCGGAATATTGTGGTCGCCCTCAGCGCGCGAATAGAGGCTAAAGACTCGATATCTAAGAATAAACGAGCCCTCCATCTTCACAGCGAGGTCCTAGAAAAATCAAGCAGTCAGCCAACGAAGGAAAAGGTGCATATAACTAGGATGAGAGCGGCTAGGCTGTGATCAAGCTCGCCGGGGGGATACAGATGAATTCAGGATCGGAAAAAAATACGGACTGAGAAAACGAACATCATTGCGCTCCTGCCCTTGTATTCCACGGAGGCATTTTGTACAAATGTTGCACCGACCAGGGCTTCTGTGCATTTCGATGCTTCGGTGATGGAGAAGTCACCGAAATATGCGACAACGTCAGAGGGTGTAGCTCTGGACGTCGGTGGCCTGGCAGCAGAGAAGTTAGGGAGGCCGAGAGGTGGAGGGCCCGGAATTTGCAAAGACACCGGAGGGGGCACGCTAGGGGGACCAGACACTGATGAGTATGGATGGTACGTCATCGAATGAGAGGAATAGGAATGTATCGTAGGAGACGGTGTCATGGAGTATGGGCCAGAAGGGTTAGAATAGTAATTTGCGGGCAGTCTGTGATGCGACGATGAGGGCCCGTAGTACGATCCGCTGGAAGCTGGGCTCTGGGAGACATCGGACGGGGACACAAGTGGTGGCTGGAAACCGAGGGTATTTAGGTCAGGCTGTTGGGGACTCTCCGTTGGATGAGTTTGCTGCCTCGGCACCTGGTCGCGCGAGGTCACGGGCCCAGGCTCAGCGGGGACGGGGAAGAGGTCGACATGACACAGGATACCGAAGCCCCTGACTTCGCTGTGGCACATAGATCAATGCTGCGAATAATCGGAAATCAATGCGTACGCACTCGTAATTCTCGAGTTCCCTTTCGAAGTATCTGCCCGTACCGGGGTTATAAACTTCAAACAATTTGAGTTGGATGACTGGTGGCGGATCCAACGGTCTTCGATCTTTGCGCGCGTATCTCGAAGTCGAAAAACATCAACACGAAACCATATTTAGGTATAAGAAAGGACATACTTGCGTCCGAGGTCGGCCTTTTGCAATTCATCGAGCTCAGCTCGAAGAGTGTGACCTGCAAAAGGGCCGGCAGCAAACGTGATGGGGCCACCGATATCCGGTTGAGGAGCCGTTGTTGCGCCTAGTCGTCGGGCCTGCTGGGCAGCAATCAGCAGTATTAGGTAAGCTGTGGAGCGAACTTGGTAGTGATACTCACCTCGCTAACTGACATTCAGCTGAGCGGCACCTGAAGGACGTCAAGCAGAAGAACGGCAGGTGAGAAAAATTGGAGTACCGTAGCTGCTGTGGGTTGGTAAACGATGTCAACCGATCTCGGTTACAGGTACAGGATAGATGAAGACGATAGCTTCCCGGGTCTCTAGCTCATGCGAGCTTCATCCCGGGGCTAAGGCTCTGACCGACATTTTAAGGGCGACAACAGCCGCCGGAAGATCTGATCATAGATATGTCTTTGGCGTGTGGTATAGCGGCATGACACCCCTAAAGGCCTAATCAGCGGTCAATAGTCCGTGGCAAACAAACTTTTCTATAAAGTCCGGCATTTCGGGACTTCAAATTTTCCAAAACGGGAAGTGGGTGTTGGATCGTCGCGAAGTGGCGCCATCTTGGGCATAGCGTGTCCGCTTGTCCGGATGCTCCAAATAGAACAAGGATGGGACACGAAAGCTTGCACACGGCCTTCAGGACGGTACACGCAAGCACTGTGCTGTCTACATCCTCGCACACGTCTTGCATGTTCAGAAAATTTTCTTGCAATTGTCATGCTGCTGCGCCGTGCCGCTCATGTGGCGCATGCTACATTCCAGCTGGTTCTCGTAGGTTCTAGTCATGTCCCCTTTGGTAGGACATAAAAACAACTCCGGACATGCTGCACCTGCGACCTGTCGTCGGCTGTGCATCACGGTGGAGCGTCTTACAATTGCTGTGCGTCGCCGGATCTCTCTCTTCTCTGTCTGGAGGCATCTCACCTACGAGGCTACGACGACTAGACCTGTAATTTCTCATATTCATGTACCCACATGTCACCCTGAATGGAAGAGTATTCTTCTACGATGCACAGCCGCATTGTGCAGAGGCCCCTCTCGGCTTGTTCGCCGCTGGCTTCCATTGCTACCGAGAAGCATTCTCCACAGGCTGTAGGCTTGCGCGCTGGCTACGGCGAACATACTGCTTTACGGAAGCGTTATTCTTATCTGAAAACACGCTCCGAACGACATGGCATTTTCGGATGAAAACGCTGTAGGACCGGATCAGATTTGACTGCCGCGCTGGCAGACTCTTCCATCGGCACAATCACACCTCGAGTCCCGTGTCAGAGATTTGGACGCGGAAGGTCTAATTATTACGGCAATGAGAGAAAGCCAGTCCTTCGCACCACGTCGAAATTTACACGAGTACACATCTGTTCACGTCTTGGTAAGCATATGACTCTAACCTTGCAGTGACTGACGTGGCC
The DNA here is from genome assembly GCA_000320605.2 of Gelatoporia subvermispora B. Lineage (NCBI taxonomy): Eukaryota > Fungi > Basidiomycota > Agaricomycetes > Polyporales > Gelatoporiaceae > Gelatoporia > Gelatoporia subvermispora. Next base: position 778,081 of record KB445797.1, read on the forward strand.
GGTGGATCTGGTGAACGCTAATCCTGCAGACGTCCTTATCTTTGGTCAAATTCACAAAAAGATATATTACATGAGTATGCCTCCAATCAGGACAGGTGAGAGAAGCATCTGCGCTGCTGCTCGGGGTCTCACCCGTTCAGGAAGATGAGCGGCTCATTAGATTCTGCAGCATTGATACTGGCAGGCTGGAATAATGGTTTCGTCCGTGGGCCCGGCGCCCTTCTCAGCCAATCATCATACTGGAATGCAAGGTCTAGGACGAATCTCTTGATGACCACCTGAAATTGACGGTGAGCGCGAATAATTTCTCATGACTCCGCTCCCTGACACACCCCTTGAATCGATCAAACTGTAGACTCCAGACTCCTTCCAGCGTCCAGCTCCCCATAGTGATCTGTGTCTGCGGCAGATTAATTATGTCCCCCCTTTTTGGTTCCGTGGCGAATAAAACATTTGTTCGGAGAATGAACGGACGGCACCTATCGGTGGCTACCCTCGCGAATGCTCTGCAATGAGACGTCGCGGTGCCACCACATGTTCTGAGACATCTCGGGGGGTTCCCTCGGCTGCTCGCAGCGCCTCGCCCTCATGGTACTTCCGTCACTCGCGCCATACGGACGGCAAATCTGTACTAAAGTGGTCAAGGCCGGTCCTCCCAGGTGAAAGAACGGCTAGGGCCCGTGAAATTTTACGTTCGCGTTCCGACGGCTCACGATTCACCGCTCGATGTGCGGCCTTCCGAACCCCTTGTTATCCGCCTCGCCCCTTGTTCCCCGCCCACATGAAGCTTCTGCTACGTGCCTCCCTCGACAGTCAGTGGCAAGGATCTCGTCCACTTCTGAACCCTCTCGCCTCTATCGCGTGTCCCAAGTCTGCTCGCCACACGTCTCCATTTTCTACGCCCGCGGTATCATGCTGGTCTTGATATTCGGTCTTGATATTCGGTCTTGATATTCACCGCCTGGATTACGACGTGAAGCCACCTCTCGGCCTCCCGTCCCGCATGCATCGACGCTTTCCCCCGACGCCTAAGTTATGGCCGTTCGCCGTGCCATTGAATGGCTGCAGCAGGCGGGGGTCTTGGCACATTCCATCCGTGTGTCGGCCGTCGCACGGAAGCACTGCGGACGTCATGCGCGCGCCCCACTATCTCTACCAACAACCCCACCTCGAAGGCTGTGCACGTCGTTCAACGGAGTATCCATTATCCTAGTCTACACTCCGTTGACATCGTCTGCGCAGAGCGCCATACGTCCACGACGTAGAGCGAACTACGCCGCTGCGGTGAAGGCCCCGCCCGCGGGGAATCAGTGAATCTGACAGACACACGCAGTCGTGGATTCGGAACATGATGCATCAGGTGTGCGGCCTTGATTGTCCGTAGTAGTCTTTCGGTGTTGTTCGAAAAATAAACTACATGCGTTGTTCTAGTTGTCAAAGGAACCGGGCTGAGAAGTTGCCCGACTCGTGTACATGGCTCAGGGACTGCTCCAACGTTGTGTCACGGCGCATTGCGTCGTGCCAATGCGGGACGACCGCGTGTTCTGACCCTGAAATGCAGCGTGTATTTACTACTGACACAACGGAAATTGTCGGGAAATGTCGGCTACATCGGCCACAAACACGTCGGATCCGCTATAACCTACGAGCGCCGACTTCTCTCAACGATGCTATTCATAGTTACAATCTGTCAAGCTCATTCCGAAGCGGAATACTTTCCATCGCGCCCCTCTTCTGCACGCAAAGCCCGGCAGCCTTCGAGAAGCGCTTAGCGGGGATTCTATCCGCACACACGGACAGACTCACCTCGACCGCTCGCCGGAGGCATCGGAGAGCGTTGTATCCTGAGTGAACACTTTCCCCGGATTCGTGCAGCTCCATGAGGCCCGCGACCAGATAGCCTGTGAAGCAGTCTCCCGCTCCAGTTGTGTCCTTCACCGGACCACGGAGCTTCGCTGCCGGGATGCACAGCGGTTCGGCAGCTTCTGGCGCAGGGACTCCAGGAAGCAACGCGATGACTCCGGAAGGACCAAGCGTGCAGACAATGTTCACCGTGGACGGCAGTTGACGCTGGAGCAGATGCAGCAGGTGCAGAGCCTGATCAGTTGTTGACGGAACAGGCGCTGTGGGCTGCTTCTGCATGACTTCGATCCCTGGTTCCGCGGATATGACGGACAATTTTCCGTGTAGATGATCAGCCTCGCCGGCATTGACGACGAGCCACGTCAGCTTCTCCCAAGGGAAGACGCTGATCTGCTCGTCCGACAGCATAGGGGACGGGTTGAAGATCGTCACTACACCAGAGCCATGCGCACCGGAAAGAAAGTCCACAGTCTCGTCGAACGGTATCTCGTTCTGTAGGAGCAAGTGGGTGAAACTGCTCAGCGGGGGGGTCTTCAGAGCGGGAAGGGGCGCGTAGTTCGCTCCTTTGTGCAGAACTAGAGCAATGACAGCACGATATTGGTCATGTTCCTGATAGGAAGAGTGGGGTAGACTGACTGATGCAATTTTCACCATCATTGGCTAGTTGTATGATGGCTCGCCCAGTGGCCTCCTGTGCTCTTGTACTTAGTCTTGCGATGCTCGCTTACAGAGGTAGCCATGACGTACCTGCACTACTGCAATGCCGTCTGTGTCGACACCGACGCTGTTTAAATAGTCGACGACCCATCGGCCATCGTCGCCGACGGCGCCGACAAGATGAACTTTACAGCCAGCTTTGCTCACAGCCACTGCCTGGTTTGCTCCTTTGCCACCTGCTCGTCTCTCCAGACCGTGGGATGAGATCGTCTCTCCAGGACGCACAATCTCATGCACTGGGCGCGAATGTGGAATCACTCATTCGTAACTGCAGCCCGCAGTATCAGCTCACCGTGGAAGAATTCGTCGATATCTGTGGAAGTACTGGGCGTCAGACGCTTGCCACACAGGAATACACTCCTGCTGCCTCACTTATCGAGCCACGAACCAAACAGCTAGCTTTGCGACCCAACATGTGCCACGGTATCACTTAGACACAAATTCAGTATGTCGGACGAAGGCGGCGTCCGTGACAGTCTGAAATCAAGCAATGGAACCTGTGGCTGAAGAGACCCCAATGGGCCCCTCAAAAATCTGACGCCACAGTAGCCATAGCCGGTCTCTCGATCTCGCAGTAGTTTATCTTCGCAGCTGGCCTCTCACGTTCGTTGTGGACGGTATCTATAGGTTCGTGCTGGACCCAGCAAGTCGGCTCAAATATCCTCAGCACGTCTATCCTGCAATCTTGACTGAGCGGCAATGTGGATCTCACATTTCTGAGCCTGCTCCTCCTGAGACTAAGTGGACTGCGTCCGAGAGTACAACGATGCGAAGAGAGAACGAGGTCTGGAAAACATATGCGATACTCAAACATAGGACATGGCCATCCCGCTGATCCCCACCAACAAAGCCCGCTCGTCTAGAACTGAGTGAGGATATATGAGCACTATAACGAACAATACACAAAGGACACAACGTACGCGGAGAGGCTGGAAGAACCACTTGTTTTTGCCGCCAGTGTAGCGGTCCTCGAGCAGCTTCTTAATCTGCTTCTTGGAGTCTTCCCGCTGCGAAGGCTCCGAGAAGGTCTCTGACGAGACGACGCCCTTGAGACCCTCGAGCTCAAGAGCGTAACGGGTCGGGAAGAGGTGGGAGTAGTTGACCACCTAAGTTGATTACAGCTTTATGAGTGCCTTCATTCGTTCTGACATGACTGCATTACACACCTTGATGAAGGGCTTGACCTTCGACCGCTTCGCAACCTTCTTCGCACCCATGCGCTTGGTAACCTTCAGGGGGTACCGCTCGATGCCCGCAACGATGGCATGGGGGTATGGCCGCTCCTTAGTGCCCTCATCGAGCTGCTTAATGACAACGACCTTCTTGCCGGCCTGACGGCCCTGGAGAACGATCGCGACCTTGCCGGGCTTGTATACTGCAGTCAACCGTTCAATCCACGAGGCACAGGGACATGAACGAACATACTCACCTCTGGGCATCTTGACTGTCGCGGGCGCAGGGGGACTTCACTCCGTTCACTACCTTTTGGGCGCCTATCCCGATTCGGGCGCGCCAGCCACTCGGCTTTCTCCGACAGCAGCTGTACAGTTGGTCGTGCATGAAATTGCGTCACACGTGATGCTACAAATATTTGTTCGCTGTGGCTGTAGACGGGCGCTCTTTCCATGCTCCGTTCCTGGACGTTCCTGCCTCACGAAACATAACACAACGTCCTCCGATTCTTGGATGAGACGCCCAGTGTCGCCGGTCTGCAAGCAGAACTCTATCGGAGTGCATGAAATCTGGAGGCTCTACACCCCTATTTTTTGTGTTATCAGTGATTTTGAAGACCTCTCCGCCTAGCTGCGGCCTGTATTGAACTACATGCACCGCTCGCTATCTCAGATCGACTTCGCCAAAGAGAACTGAAATTCTATTGATAATACACGTAACGTACAGTATAATCCCGAATGCATGTGACAGCGAACATATGCGTAGCCCTCCCCCCGCCCCAGCGTCATCAAACGAGAGCGGCCCTGTCCTATTCGAATTCTTGCTTTGGTAATGTTGGGTCCGTGAAACTATGATTACATTTTGTGCAGACGAAGAACAGAATCATGCGTGTTTCTTTCCGCTTTGACTGGTCCTGGAAGTAGACAGCACTGCAAAAGATTGGCGAGGAACGCGTCGGCGTTAGTCCAGTTCTCAAAACTCTGAGAATTCCTGATTACGACGCACTCGTCATGTCCGCAGCTTGGGCATTGAATGTTGGCATGTGCCTGTACGCCGGTCAGCCGACGTCGCTTGTGCAGAAGCAAAGCACGCACTAGGGTGGGGTCATTCATGAGGTCTGTTGTGACACCAACTTGCTCCCTGAGTGACAAAGTCAGCAACTGTCGACGGTCTCCATGATGGCATATCGTATGAGGGCGAGCGTTGGGTTTGCGATGGCATAGCGAGAGGCTAAGGCAAGGCCGCGCCACCGTATCACGACCACAGTGTACTCACTTTGTAACAGTAAGCAAGTCATTCCTGTACACACACTTATTCTCCCCGATTTCGTCGTATGCGCATATGCGGCATGCGTAGACCATGATGCGACGCTGCTGATCAGCCTTGGGATAGAGCAGGTTGTTGCATTCCTGACAGAAATGTAGCGATGCCTGTCATTGGTAAGCAGAGGTTGCACAGGGCACAATTTGCAGTGAACAGCATCCGGGAGCAGTAGATCAGGCCAGAATAGTAAACAGGTGTTTAGCACGCATCCAGCACCAGCACAGAGGTATACTCGCCATGGCAGCCTGCTCGCGAGATGGTGGTTGGCGGGAGAGGTGAGTTGCACCGCCACCGGTGGCTGCCGCGGGAGTTGATCAACTCGCGAGTCGCCGCTGACCCCAGCTCTCGACCTCCGCCGCGCTTCTGCGCCACCACAACCCGTTGGCACCTATGCTGGCTTGATCTTGAGGTCCTGAAAACCTGGAATTCAAACATCGGAATCGAGATGTCGACCGACTGGGGACCAAATGACGGGACTCTTCGCTGTGTCTACATCGGCTTACTGGTGCTGCGCGCATGCTCTGCATTCTTAGGGAAAGGGTACATACATCCAGACGAACACTTTCAGAATGGAGAGATAATGGCAGGTCTGTGCCTAATTTGCACAGTTCATATGCGAGCCTCATCAACGCCAGGTGATTTTCTTGGATTGCACACTCTGCGTACCTGGGAATGGAACGTTTCGTTTCCCATGAGGTCCATTGTTCCCCTGTGGACGACTACTGGTATCCCGTACTTTCTGCTCCAGCGTACTGGACGTGGTGAGTACTATGGTCGATGTGTCCGACAATGCAAAATGAGTAGTATCAAGGGCATCTCCATCCACAAACCCTCTTTCTTCTTGAACGTGCCACATTCTTACTCCTGTCTATCCTTCTCGGTAGGTTCCATGAAACTCTATGTTACCCCCAACCAAACAGAACCGTACCAGATCTTTCCGTCTACATCCTCGTACCCTATCCCCGCAGGCGGCTGTTAGCCCTGAACCTGTTAGCGTCATCCTATGTTGTGCACACATATCAAACGAGGCCTTTCTCCAATTCCACGGAAGCTGTCCTCGTCGCGCTTTCTTTAGCATGTGGTTGTGCCTTACTCGCTCGTAATCCCTCCATGAGTGTGTGGCAAGGGAACATGGTATCCTTCCGCCTTTCAATGACATGCTGCAATCTAACCTCGCTCCCTCATAGCGGGACAAAGCTCTTAGGCCGCTCATATACCTCACTATCCTGTGCATTGTTGGCATTTCTACGCGTGTGACATTCATCGCATTCGCCTCCCCAATCGCTGTGGAAGTCTTCAGTTGGCTCCTGAACCTGGGCAAAACAGGGCGGCCACTTAGCAGCGTACTTCGTCTCGTGTCTATGTCTCTGGCCACAGCTGTCATCAGTGCTGCACTAGTTGTAGCGGCCGACAGTGCTTACTTCCATCCTGATCGGGATGATTCCTACGTCATAACACCTCTGAACTTCCTTCGGTATAATCTCTCGTCGGAAAACCTGGCGGAACATGGCCTACACCCAAGGTGGCTTCACGTTGCTGTCAATCTACCAATGATCATCGGCCCTGGACTATTGTACTACGCTGTGCTGGCTACCTCGGAGGTATTACAATATGCCTGGGCCGAGCATTCGCAAGCATCAAACGTTCTCCATAAGATCAACAAAAGTGTGTCATGCTAAGAGCCGTCCTGATAGTTTTTTTTGCTGATTTTCCTGTGTCAGCTTGTATCTACATGGTCTTGGCATCACTAGCTATAATGTCTGTACAGCCACACCAGGAACCTCGCTTTTTGATCCCCCTACTTGTACCAATTATCGTGCTTGTCTCAAATAGTGGATATCTTGCGCGAACTGGAAAGCTATTCTGGGTGAGTTATGCTGATCGCATTCAAGCGATGACGCTAACCAAAATCAGGTGACGTGGATCATCATAAACGTGGCTCTAGCCTTACTCTTTGGGGTTCTGCATCAAGGCGGGGTCGTTCCATCGCTCTTGTATCTTCACGATGAAGTGATCCGCGCTATCGACACGACTGAAACCTTCGATCGGCCAGTCGCGGCCATTTTCTACTGGAAGACGTACATGCCACCTAGACGGTTCCTAGGAGTTTTTGAACGAGGTATGTCGCAGAGCCGAGTAGATGACAACAACACTCAAGGTGACCTACCTTAGACGTGTCCGAAGGGCTATTTCACATCAGTGATCACGCCAGCTCACCGCCTTCGACCCTCCTGCAGCATATCGTGCATTCGCGAGGTACCCAATCGACGATCCTGGTCATGCCCGTGCATGCGTTTGATTTGATACCACGCGAAGTACATAATTGCTTCCACATTCGGCGGAAAGTCTTTCCTCATCTTGACTTGGATAATATCGCGGAAAGTATGGCGATCGGTGGAAAGGATGGCATGTCTCTCGGCATATATAACGTCGATACATCATGTCTCGCATCATGGGAATTCGATGTTCGGGATCCCATGTGAGTTCACGATCAGGTGTCCAAGTAGCAATAATTAACGAACCTTCACAGAGTCGACCATCGCTGATAAACTTCACGCCCGTTTCAGCTCGCGCTAGTATAATAAATGTGTTGCATGGCATCCACTATTACACAGGTGTCTGCCTGGAGCGGGACGTCGACTGAAGACCAAGATTAGATTCTACTCCTATTGCACAGCCCCCACGTTGACGCAGAGCAAAGATTCATGATAAACGTGTTCAGAAGCTTCTGTTGGCAACGACACGCGCCCACGGCGCACTTCCCAGGTGGTTTCAGCTATATGGTCGCGGAACTGGCTCGTCTTTGGTGTGCAGCACCACTGTGCTTCCCGCAACCTACTGAGGACTGAATCATTATGGCCGGAGATCCTCTATCCTCGCAGGAATGCTCACGTCCTAACTCGGACCCTGGTAGCCCAACCCTTGGTTTTGTAGCTCTACCCCCCCACCGCAGCGTCTCATGGTCGTCGCCGAGTCCTCCACACCTTCGAGTCACGATACCGCAAGCTTTAGGCACTCGACCGTCCCAAGTTGCCGCAGAGGTCTTGCATGCGTTGTCGACGACCTCGGTTCCCCTGGACATTCCCCGTAGCGATGATGACAGACCTACATCGAGCCTCTCCCAGGGAGTATTCATCGACCAGCAATCCCACTTCCCCCTCACGTCACAATCATCGCCTGAGCAAATTCCTAGTTCTTCTAACCCTCAACAGCAAGAGCAGAGTATCCAACAGGTCGCTCGTCCTCCGTCGAAGAGCCCGGACTCTGCAGAGGCGCTTTCTGCCATGGTCGTTTCAACCGTCCCGGCCCGCCGTCACATGGGGCACTGTCTCAACTCTTCGAAGAAAATCACCGCCTCGCATTCCACGGCCGGTAGCACTACGAGGCATCCCTCATTTTACTTCAAGGAGGACCTTGTGACAATCAGTGTTAGCTAGCTTCACCGACTTGCGCAATTTCTTATTGGCTGATGAGTTGCGTGCAGGTAGATGGCTGCATCTACAAGCTACATCGATTTATTCTAGAGAACAATTCCCAGTATTTTCGGAGTCTTTTCGCTGCCATTGCGAACAGCGATGGACCGGGTAGCGGAAATTCCGACGAAGATGCCATTGTTGTCGAGAGCCTCGAACAGAGCGACTTCGACTGTTTGCTGGAATTTCTCTATCACGGGTGACATGTCCGCATAACGATGTTGCATAATTCGTTCTAACCTGGGCAATGCAGTGCTTACAAGCCCCATTCACTCTCGCTCGACACCTGGAAGACCCTCTTGGCCGCCTCGACCCACTTGCAATTCGTGTCCATTCGCGAGCTCTCGATCCACGAAATCACTTGCAGGCGTGCCTCTTTGAGCGCAGTCGAAGCCGTTGTGCTCGCAACCGACTATGGCGTTCCCCAGTGGTTGCCGGATGCTTATGCAGAATTGTCTCAACGACCCCATCCCCTCGATGACCACGAGGCAGAGCAGCTGGGTGCGCGTGTAGTCGCGCGCATTGGGCGTGCTCGCGAGGGTATACGGGAAGGAATGTTCGCACAATTCCAAATGAAGCGGTATGGTCTCCTCTACGCCCCATCGGAACCTCCTGAAAAAGAGCTGGTCACTCGGGTAGTTCGTGACGTCTTCTGGCCAGGATCGAACTGAGACATAGGCGGACGTGCTGCAAGCTCCGGACGATATCTCTCCATGGATATATGTATGTGGGAACTCCTATCTGTTCTTTACTTGCCTGTGATGTACTTGCCTGTGGTGGATCTTTGTAACTTAGTTGTACATATGTAGCACCTGGTTTGCAATCGGAGATGTGACATCTATGTCAAACCCATCGCGTGCAATCGATACAACGTGCGGAGAAATGCATGGTAGTGCGAACGGATACATGATGCAAGCAATACAGAGCAACGTCTCTGAGTGGGGCGAAATGCCTAGGCAACGCGGGTTCTGCTTCTCTTCCCGACCTGCGCCTGGAAACCGGTCTTGATGGCGGCGACGGAACGTTTTGAACCACAGGATTCGCACGACATGAAGAAGATACGATTCTCCTTCGTAAGAATCGTGTCCGGAGATTTGCACGTCTTGCAGGTGACGTACTCCACTGCAATGCGAGAGAGCAGGGTGGTAAGAAATCGCCCTGAGAATGTCAAACAGACACATACCAATGTATCTTCGCAGGACGTGCTCGATCTGCTTTTGCTGGAAGCGACCTTTGATGACGAGTCGGCCAGAACCGTCCACAGAGCCCGTGGTACCCATTTCCGCAAACATGTACTGAATAATGTGTTCGGGCTGCCTGTGCATACGCTTGCAGATGTCCGATACATTGGCGAAAATTGTCTTCTTGTTTCCTTCCCTCATGATCTGCGGCGGCGCGATCGTGTAACGCCTACCAGCGGAGTTGAGTAATGCAGGGTTCGAAGCGTGCAGTTGAGCATAGAATCGATGAAGTAGCTGTGAAGCCGAGGGATGAGCCATCTCCACGCATCACAGACTGCGACAGAATGCACCTCGGGATATGTATAGTCGCGGTCGCTCTTAAGCCAGGGCTCGTTGCCCGCATCCAGGCTGACGACACCCTCCGCCCGCGCGAACGGATCGTCACCAAGCTCAGCCTCATCCATCTCCAGCATCTCGCCCTCCTCGCCCTCCTCATCTTCCGCATCCTTCGCTTTTGCCTCGTGAAGCTCCTTCTCAAACGCCTCCATGTCCAGAGCAGCCTTCTTCTTGGATGACTTCTTTTTCTTCTTCAGATCCGAGAAATCAAGGTCCTCAGCTGCTGCAGCAACTGTCGGAGTTGATGTACCAGAGTTGTCCTCAGGCTGTAGATTACTGCAGTTAGCGATAGGCTGAAGGGTGCGGGAAGACACACCAGCCCGTCATTACCCATCTCCTGCATGACGTATCTAACGCAGAGGATGGGTAGTGCGGGTCTATCGCAGCACGCGATGGGTATCACGCAGTCCCAGAATCCTGTCCAACAACATGGAGTCTGTGACACATACCAGGTCCATTGGGATGTCCTTCTTTTTCTTCTTCTTTTTGAGATCGCCAAACATAGCCTTGAACTCATCATCCTCCGTCTTCTCCTGCTTCTCCTCAGCACCATCCTCGCCCAGGCCGTTCTGCTTCATCTGCTCATGGACAGTTTTCGGCCCCAGGTCGATAGCCTCTCCATTAGTTGCAATGTCCTCGATGACGGCAGGTGCGGGCGTGGTCGGGTCAGCATCAGCACCGAGAGGGTCCTCAGAGAACGCGACGGTCTTCTTCTTGCGCTTCTTAAGCGAGGGATCAAAGAGAGGTTCTTCAGAGGCCATGATTATATGCGAGGAGCGGGATAGAAAGTCTGACGATATACAGGAGTCGTGCTCGCCGTTGTGCACGATGAGCGCGAGTCACCGGGCAGTGCACAAGCTCCGCCCCAATCCAGCGCGCAGGAATTGGAACTCCGCGCAAAAGTCGTCCCGCTCTGTCCCGCTCGACGGACACGACGTGCAGCCCTCCCCAACCGTCCTCGTTTTCTGAAATGCTTGCTCGGCGCACGCTCGGTCGCATCGCTGCCCAGCCGCAGGTGCTGGGCGCAGCACCTTCTGGTGCTCGCAACATGGCCACTCTCCGTGAGATCGAGTTGCGCCTCAAGTCTGTGCGTAACATCGAGAAGATCACCAAGGTTCGTCACAGCACGCGTATCTGGTCGTTTGGACGTGAATGAACCTTGTGGTGATGTCGCGAACAGTCCATGAAAATGATTGCGTCGACAAAATTGGCCAAGGCGCAGCGCGCAATGCAGGCTGGCAAGCAGTACGGTATTGCCAACTCTGGTGCGTACCGTACCTCCGCAAAGACTCTTCACCTCGTGACGTAACTTCTCTTTCCTCTCGACGCACATTGTATACAGAGGTCTTCGAGCACTCTCCTGCGGAGCACTCCGGCAAGCGCAAGCTTTTCCTCGTCATCTCGTCCGACAAGGGTCTTTGCGGTGGTATCCACTCCTCCGTCTCGAAGGCGACCCGCCGCGCCATCGCGGACAAGGATGTCCCCGTCGAGGCGGACTCGCCCATCATGGTCGTCGGTGACAAGGCTAAGGCCCAGCTGTCCCGCGCCCTCGGCAAGAACCTTGTCTTGACCTTCAACCAGATCGGCCGTGACATCCCGACGTTCGCTGACGCTGCGGGCGTTGCGGACTTGATCATGAAATCCGGCGTGCAGTACGATGGCATCACCATCGTCTACAACCAGTTCGTGTCTGCGATTTCCTACGAGTCGGCGACCATGGAGGTCGCGACTGAGGCCTCGCTGAAGGAGTCGTGTAAGTTCTATGTCACTCATATGGTACTCGCATTTTCAAACGCGTTTTCAAGCGGGCTTCAAGGCGTACGAGATGGAGGAGGATGTCACCAAGGACCTCGCTGAGTTCTCGCTGGCCAACGCCATCTACGCCACTCTCACCGAGTCGCACGCTTGCGAGCAGAGCGCGCGGTGCGTACCTGAGGTATCCTCTGACGCAATCAAATTGACCTTGGTTCAGCCGCAACGCCATGGACAACGCCTCGAAGAACGCGACGGACATGATCAGCAAGTTGCAGATGCAGTACAACCGTGGTCGCCAGGCCGCCATTACCAACGAGCTGGTCGATATTATCACTGGTAAGTTCTGCTACTATATCACGAGGTCTCTGTCTCACTTGCCATCCAGGTGCGAGTGCGCTTTAGATTGTGGTCGATACGGAGGAAACTTGAGGGCCATATTGATTTGTGCCGTAGATAGTACAACTGATTTGACACTCTTAGTGAATTGCGTACCACGTGGACTAAAACTGCAGAATGTGTGCTTAAGAATGAGGAAGAGTGTGCCTGATGATGAGATATATCTGGTACCATGTACTCGGCTGTGGAGGATGAGTGATGTCCGACTACCGAGGCGACGCGCCCACATTGGTCGTGTCTGCTCCACTCACTCATCCACTTACACTTTCCACGCACCTTCACACCTTCAGAGTTCCTAAGTTACCACAGATCGCAGAGGCGTAGGTCCTCGCTCGTGGTATCTTGAACTCCCCAACAGTTCGTCACCGTGTCGCGCCCCAACGTTGCCGTCATGGCGGCGCATAACTCGCCCATGATATCCATTCCGAAGAAGACGACAGAAGAAGCAGACTGGACGACACCCATCCGGAATGCTATCTCGCGCTCTTATGGCGAAGACCCTGACAACTACGCAGCCGAATGTGCTAACCTACAGCGATGTAGGCAAGATGCGGTGAAGGGCGCAGGGAGCGATATGACCGGTGCGCCATATACATCGTCTGCGTAATGCCTCTGCTCACACGGTGGTCTATTAGCCAGAGACCTCTTGTACAAGTACTTTGGGCAACTGGAGTTGCTAGAACTGCGATTCGCCGAGATCCGTGTCAACTTCCCGTGGCGAGATGCGTTCACGAACAAGCTCATCATGCAGACCTCGATAGCGTATGAGAAGGCGTCCATCATCTTCCAGATCGCAGCGACACACTCCGCAATCGCAGCCTCGCAGAACAGGTCCGATCCTGAGGGGCTCAAGCGGGCCTTCTACTACTTCCGCACATGCGCAGGCATGCTCAACTACATCAACGACAACTTCTTACATGCGCCCTCAACGGATCTAAGTCGCGAGGTCATTAAGTTCCTCGTTGGGGTCATTATGGCGCAGGCAACGGAAGTATTCTTCGAGAAGTGCACGGATGAGCGGAAAGGCAGCGCGCTCGTCTCCAAGATCGCTGCTCAGGCAGCGTTCCTGTACAACGCGCTGAGCGAAGAAGTGAAAGAGTTTATGGGAAAGGGGATCTTTGACCGAAATTGGGTCACGATTGTCCAGGTGAGCATCAGTCTTGAGGCCCAAGGCCAGCTTACTGATCATATGCACAGACGAAAGCCAAATATTTCACTTCTGTGTCTCAATACCATCGTGCTCTTGCAGATAGCGCTGCGGCCAAGCATGGAGAGGCCCTTTCTCGCCTGAATATCGCAGAGGCCGCGGCAAAGGAGGCGAACCGCACTGCTTCGTCCTTCGCATCCATCTTCGTCACACAGATGTCCCCTAACCTGCCTCCAGACGCCGGACCAGCTTTGCTCGAGCTCACGAAGGCGCAGCTCGCGCTGTGCACAGAAAGGCGCAACGAAGCGCAGCGTGAGAACGACCTCATCTACAACGCGATCGTCCCCAACGCAGACACACTACCGCAGATCGACAAGGCCTCCGTCGTCACACCCATCTCGATCCAGGAGGTGTACGCTGCTCCGGATGTCCAGAAGGTCATTGGGCCAGACCTGTTCGTGCGCCTCATTCCGCTCAGCGTACATGAGAGTGCGAGCGTGTACTCTGAGGAGAAGGCGAAGCTGGTGCGCGGCGAGGTTGAGAAGGCAGACGACGCGGAGGTTGAGGTCAAGAGTGCGCTCGACGCGATGGGCGTCAAGCAGGGACTGGTCCGGTTCAAGGCCATGGCAGATGGCGGTATGGGAGGGGAGGAAGAGATCCCCGTCGAGGTGCGCCGGTGGCGCGAAGATATCGGGTTGATGGAGGAGAGAGAGGGCGTCGAAGGCATCATGGCAGAATTAAACAGGCTCAAGGACACCGTCAAGAGAGAGCTTGACGCCATCAGCCGAGACTTGGAGCACGAAAGCAGGGAATGCGAAGCCATGCGCGTGAAGTACGATCACCTGTGGACGCAAGAGCCTTCGGCGTCCCATACCAAGTCTCTCCGCCAAGACCTCAAATCACACCTTACGGCTCTGGAAGCGGCTGCTCAGTCAGATCATCAGGTTGATACACTTTGGGAGTCTATCAAGGGTGAGATCGCCCTTTTGCTCTCGCCTCAGGTGGAGGAGGTATTCCGCGCAAGCACAGAGCAGGCGGGAGCTGGCTCCGAGAATCTCCTCGACCTCGACGTCAACAGCGATATGAACGGCGAGGGGGAGCGCCTGAAGATCGCACAGTTCGTAGACGAAATCGAAGAGCGACTAGGTAGGCTCAACAAGATCGGACATGAACGTAAGGAGGTTCTCAAGGACCTTAAGGAGAAGGTACATATTCGTGCCCTTCAGGCTGCAATATAGCTCATTGTAAATGCGCTTAGGTCCAAGCAGATGATGTCTCGCATCTTCTGTTGCTCAACAGGCGCAACACTGGGGCCGAAAATAGTCTCTTTGCAGGAGAATTGGAGAAGTTTCGGCCGTACCAACAACGTCTGGCGGCTACTGTGCACCATGAGCAAGTCGTCCTACAAGAGGTATCTTCCCTATGGCGCAGCTTGCGCGACCTCGCTGGACGCGGGCCAGGTGCTAGAAAATGGGAAGAACGAGAGCGGAGGAAGAAGGATACCATTCGTCGCTTCTCGCGAGTGAGGGATCGCTACATGGAAGTACGGGACGGCCTTGCGTATGTATTATTGTACGATCCCCTGCACCGCGGCCAACTGAGCATTATATTGCAGGAAGGGATTGCAGTTCTACACCGACCTCACCGAGCTAACGGTTGCACTCCGTCGCAATGCCAAGACGTTTGTGTCTAATCGTGCAGTTGAACGAGAGGCACTGGCTACACAGGCAGAGACAAAGAAACGGGCTGCAGCATCACCGCCTTCGCTCCCTGACAAGCCTCCACGCCCCCCGCCGCCGCTCTCTCGCCCGTCTCTGGACAACTCTCCTGTAGGCAAGTTGGAGTCTTCTCTTGCTTCAATGAACCTATATAGCAGCAATGCACCCACGTCGCCGCCGCCGCCAAGCCAGCAATCATGGGCATCATCTCCTGCTCCATCCGCCGCACCGGCACAGCAATACTACTCACAGCCCCAGCAGCAGCCGCAGCGCGCGCCATCTTACCCCCCTCCCCCTCCGTCTGCTCCCGCACAATCATCCTATCGTTCTCCGCCCCCTCCACCTGCTAGTGACCCGTATGCTTCCTTGGGCATGTTCACCAACGGACCAAATGGCAGTTCGCCATATTCAGGTTCTGCATCGAACCCTGCACCTGCGCCATCTCGGCCGCCCCAGCCGCCTCAACAGTATCCGTATGGGGGCCCTCCCCCATCACAGCCGTCTGCCCCTTCGCAGTACCAGCCGTCATACCAGACTCAGCCTTCTTATACGCCTGCGTTTCAGTCAGCGCCTCCACCTGCCACATCCCCGCTACCGCCACCGCCTCCTCCTATTCAATACCAGTCGCAATACGGATCGCAGCCCCCACCGCCACCGCCCCAACAGTCCCAGTATCAGTATCAAGGTTATCCCCCGCCCCCGTCCGCTTCGCAGTACGGGCAGTACCCACAAGGATATGGACGGTGATAGGAACTTTAGATGAAGGGCTGTGTAGGCTTCTCGGACTGTTCTTGAATCTTTCGGCGGAAATGTAGTTGTGCATTGTGTTGTATCCCAGCTGCTGTAGATCAACTTTGTCTTCCAAGTGATGTCCTTAGGCTGCGAAGGTTCATATTGTTGCTACGACCAGCAATGGGTCTTGTGCATACAACTTTGCGCTGTTGTGGGCCCACGAAGCTCGTGCAACGGTAGGAGCTGGACACGTGACGTACGCGTCCTTACCGCGATGCTGGACGCGCAGTCAAACCCGCCCAATATCCGGGACAACCTTCACACACGACGTCTTTAATCCTTACAAATGTATTGTAATCATTTGTATTATGCGCGCTTTCTCATAACGGACTCTCTGAGACACACACTTCTCACTCACCATGTGGCGAAGATTCAAGTGCAAGGTCAATGAGTTAATGTACATATTAGGAAATTAGATGGAAGCCAATGGCCTCTAATCCTAACAAGCGTAAACAACCCGCGACGCGTGCTGCACCAGTTGCGCCAGGCGATTGCTCAATACTTAAAAACCTGTGGCACACAGTCTCAAACACTCAGGATACCCTGTTTGCCGGATAGCTCGCCATAAATCATGTCCTTCGTGCTTGGCACAATATCAGGTGCTCTCGCGGCTGGAGGGGTGAGTCCTTTCGACACAGGTCGTACCCAGCGTGACATGTTCAATCACGTCTAGGTCTATTACGGCTTCTCAAACCTGATGTCAAGCAGGTGAGTAATCTTATTGACGACATGATGTTCTTAACATGACACAACAATGCAGGACGGAGATGCATCGCACAGAGTGCGTCACAATGACTCCGACGATCTGACGCGGCTGATCATCGGTTTGGGACTCAGTCTCCACCGTCTGTCTCAGCGCCTGCTGGAGGTCCCCGTTAGCCCCGAAGCCTTGCCCTCGGCATCTCAGCGCATTGTGCATCATCCTTTCACTTCTCTCATGAAGGAACAGTGGAACGCTGCAATCGGGACGGCCTTCAATAGTGCTAGAGACTTAGAGCAGGAAGTATTCCGATGGGGCAAAGTACTTCTGTCTGAAGGGTTTCCCGGAAGTAAACGCGAGTAATGTCTACTGATATGGCGCACCCTGTTCGGTCACACACTGCCTACCGACACGGTCACTCTTGAACCGCCTTTGTGTTATATTATAGACTGATGATCGTGATGCCGACAACGTCGGATCCTCCGTCCAAATCGCGTGCGAGTAATCTCATGAACGACCTCAAGTAGCATTGGCAAATATCTAACGTACTTCGCGCTATTGAGGCTTCGCTTTCCATGTGATTGATGCAACGCTGACGTCTCTCCCTCACTCACACATTCGTATACTACGATCAATGTTGACGCCGGCCCACTGTAGGTCACTGTAACGATGCACACCTGTCCTGTCATAACGATGCGCACAAGGAAATGGGCCCCTATCAATTTCCGGTATGAAAGTTACCGACCTTCGTGAGTATATCTTAAGTCTAATAATGAACCTGCATTTTCAACGATGGCGGTCGCCGTGTATATTTACCAGCTCTCTGGAGTCCGTATTTCAAAATATCAAGCATATTCCAGATTGGCGAGCGTTATCTTCCACGGGCATCGGTCTAACAAATATACGAGTGAAATTAAGAAGTCCATGCTCTAGAACATAACTCTAGCTCTCCATCGGGCCCCATGCAAGTGCGACGACCGTCGATTCGTCATCGGTGGATAGGACAGACCAGGACAGACCCCTTTCTGAAGGTTTTCTAGACGTCTCCAGGACTCGGATAAACAGAGACGCTTGGATGATAACGTGCCGGAAAGACGCATCGTGCCGTGCGTTGAGGCTCAACCGGGGGTCAAGCTCGGACCTGGCATGAACGGCAAGACGTGTCAGGACGTGTCCTGTGCGTCCTCTCCGTGATCAGCTCCCGTGCGTCGACCAGAAAGGAAATCCTCTGAGTAACACCTCCCGCATAGCTCACGTGATGGTCGCTTGATTCGTTGACGCCTGCGGCCCTCGCTTCAGATTCTACCGCCAACCGCGGCCATGCAGACGTGGGGGGAGCTAAGCAACAAGCGGCACGGACAGATGTCATTTCGAAATCACAATTGGGCCACTTTCCCTTCGTCGTCGAGCGCAATCCGAGTTATGTTTTCACCGATACTATTCACGGACATTCGGAACGGCCAAGCGCCACACTGCTGACAGGAGGGCAGAGACAAGACACACCGTTCTGGAGGTGTCATCTCCGTGCGCAGATGCCGCCCACCACGCCGCGCGCTCAGGCCGCTACGGCAAAGACATCCTGCCGACTATCGCGAACCCGGCGGCCTCAACGTTCGAAAACCTTCCGCGCATCATCTGAGCCAGCTCGGCTCGGACACCCGACGACGAGTCGCTAGCCTATAAGATGTCCGCAAAATATTGTGCTCAGTGTCCCTCTTGTGTGGTGCATCCTGCGCTCGATTCTCGATGGCCAACCCAATGTTCAGTGCCCTCCTGGCAGCTGTCTGGCTCGCGCTCAGTGTGTCTTCGAGGTCATTCCCTGGCATTAACGCTCCTGGGCTCGAAGGCAGATATGTCCAGACGCCGGAAGTGCCTACGTTCCCGGGATTCAATGCTCCGGGCTTGCGCAGAGAGGATGCAGCCACCCCTGCTTCTTCGTCTTCAGCTTCAGCTTCCCCTGCCTTCGATGTTGCCTCTGGCATCGAAATGCAACTCCAAACCTCGGAAGAGGATGCAGCGGATGTCGTATACACTACAGAAAATGGAGCACCATATTCGAATCCGTACGACGCACTGCGGATTGGCTCTAATGGTGCGCTTGTTGGCATTCGCGCCCTTGCGAATCTGACGAGACCGAAATCAGGACCACTTCTGCTGCAGGATTATCACCTTACGGAGATATTTGGTTCCTTTGACAGGGAGCGAATCCCTGAGCGTGTTGTGCACGCAAGAGGAGGTAAGTTGCAGAGAATTTAAGTTGTTCCATTTCTCGAAACCTGATTGGCCAAAGCCGGTGCGCATGGTTACTTTGAAACCACCAACGCGGAATTCTGCAAGAATTACACTATGATGTACGTATCTGATCTCTCTGGCCGGTTTTGAGCACGAATAACATACGTGCGATTATCCAGGGACATGCTCAGTGAGGTACTATCGCATTGCCGTCTCTCGGATTGCCTGACGCATGTCGCTAAATAATAACTTCCCAGAATGGGCTGCGAACGCCTATCACGCGTAAGTCCTCACAAAAGTCGGAAGGCTCATAGATTGACGTACTGTAGTTCGTATCAGCACTGTTGGCGGTGAATCAGGATCCGCAGACGAGGCACGCGATCCTCGCGGTTTTGCAGTCAAGTACGCGATTCTAACAGAATCTGTACAATTTTGCGTGTTGATATTCCACAGGTTCCGTACGCGCAAAGGAAACCTCGATATTGTTATGAACAGTGAGCGAAAGATGCCCACAATCTGTTTTATGGTGCCTAAGCGCCTTCGTCTTAGATACGCCGGTGTTCTTCATTCGCGATCCTGCCAAGTTCATCCACTTCATTCATGTGTGTGCTCACTCGGCGCCATTCGGGTATATTTTCCAATAATCGCATGTTATTACAGACTCAAAAGCGTAATCCGCAAACACATCTCAAAGACCACGAGTATGCTGTACAGTGACCCATACATGCAGCATGACATCTCACATCTTTCACAGCATGTTCTGGGACTACCTGAGTTCCAACCCAGAGTCAAATTACCAGGTGATGCGCCTCTTCTCCGACCTGGGTACGCCGTATGGCTTCAGGCATATGAACGCATGGACGGGGCACTCCTATCGGTATGTGCGCTTCAATTTCGTTATGAGTTGAATTCTCATAATCGTTTACAGGTGGATGAAGGCAGACGGTTCCTGGGTATACGTCAAGCTCTACTGCGAGAGTATGCAGGGGGTGCGTAAACTCCCCACGTTCAATTTCGCATAGCTGTAATAACACCCTGCAGGTCAAAAACTTCACCAACACCGAGGCCACTGCAATCCAAGGTCCTACATTCGTTTGGGACATCTGAGACGGCACTGATGCTGGCTCATCAGGGTCGAACCCCGACTTCGCAACCCAGGATTTGTTCGAGGCTATCGAGGAAGGCAACTACCCGGGCTGGACCGTCTACGCTCAGGTTCTCACCCCGGACCAGGCCGAGGGCTTCATGTAAGCCGGTCCTTCCTCTCTCGCCAGACTGTTCACTGAATTGGGCACTTGGAGGTTCAACGTCCTCGACCTCACCAAGTGAGCCCTACTTGCCCCGACTCCCGCTATCATTTTCAGCTGAGTTCTGTAGGGACTGGGGCTGCTCGCTTGTTCCCTGCGTCGAGATTGGCAAGTTTTATCTCACACAAAACCCCACAAAGTGAGCGCCGGTGTGGGCCTGTGGATCTGTAGGCGTGTGGGAACTGATGCTCATCGCGCATCGCGCGTCTTTCACTAGCTACTTTGCCGAGGTTGAGCAGGCGGGTTTCTCACCGTCTCACGTTGTTGATGGTTGGGCGGCCTCAGCGGACCCGGTCCTGCAGGCGAGGATGTTTGCATACTCGGGTACGCTATCACCCGACCGCCATTCTCGCAGATCGTTGTATTGACGCGGAATTGTAGATACCCAGCGATACAGGCTGGGCGCGAACTCGCTGGTATGTAATCGATGGCATATCTCTGGATATCCCGAACTGACCACTGTTTGTTGTCAGCAAATCCCGGTAAGACTCCTTTCATGCTCATGTTGGATACCATGAATTTACAACGCATCCATCAGGTTAACGCTCCAATTGTGCCTGTAGGTAAGTCGAGGCAGTGCCGTATCTCGGAACACCATTCGCTAACGCGCCATAACCAGCGAATTTCGAGCGGGACGGCTACATGAACGTGAATGGTAACCAAGGGTCGAGACCTAACTATATGTCGACGACTAGCCCTATTCAATTGTACAACCGTACTTGGTCTTTCGACTCCCATCAGCAATGGATCGTGAGTGTTTGACATATTCGGCTTTGCGTCCGCTGAAATGGTCGACTTGATGTGTAGGGTGGCGCCGTACAATCCCTGTCCGCAGTGACAGAAATCGACTTCCTTTGGTCCCGCTGGTTCTGGAACAACCTCACCGAGACCGACCAGCAAAACCTCATCAGGTACGTTCCTCTCTTACGAGTCGCGGACTTTCGAATCCCGAGCTCACTTGTTTCAGCAACGTCGTCGGGCATCTCGGGGAGGCGCCCACCAAGAGCATCCGCGAGCGCGCTACGGCCATTTTCGCGCACATCAACATCACGCTCGGGGAGGCGATCGCGGCGGGCGTCGGCGTCGATGTCGTCAACCTGACGTTCCCGGAGCACAGCGCGGCGCACCCGACGTGGTTCAACCACACGATCCACAGCGACTCGAGCACGCTTTTCTACTAGAAGGCCTCCAACCCGGCCGAGGGCAAAAACACTTCTGCTATTACGACTTGTACGATTTATAGATGCCTATGGAACAATTTATGAGATCCGTAGAACGTTCGTCGGGACCCATGTTCTATGCTCTTCTGAGCCGGCAGATTTATATGCATATCTGCGAAACTCGAGAAGATTGCGCTTGTCTGCGGTTCTGCGGCACTTTACGGGTACCTTGAGGTACCTTGCATGGCTGAACGGACGGGCCCGGAGGCTAGAGCGGGCTGATTTCGCCAATGGATGATGGGAGATTTCGTGCTGAGATCCCGGTGTAGAGGTCGATCGATCGAGGGGCGGCTGCATCCGCGCCACCAAGCCAGGCCGCCGCAGGCCGCCGCAAGCAGACGCGAGTGATCGTGAGCTCACAGCATATGTAGCAATCAATCAGCAATTGATTCCGGCAGGTTCGTACAATCCACAAACAAGAGAAGAAAATGCAGCTCTGTGAGTTTTGGAATGCAGAAGCATGAGATCCAATGATTGATCAGGACTGTTCCAACCCTCTCATTGAGGATCCTTCACCCTCACAATTCCGCGTTCCACGGGAGCAGAAAGTAATAGAATTCCCCTCACTCATGAACCACGCGCGACTCGCAGACTAGGCACAGAACGGTGCGATTATGCTCTGGCCGGGACACACTCCTCCGCCCACCAAACGCATACAAAGGTACGTATATATACCCTCAACCCAGCCACCGCGCTCGCGCGTACCTCTCCCACCTTCTCAACCTAAGCAGTGTCTCGGAAGATCGGTGTACACTTGACGTTCAGAAGTAGCCTATCAAACGCATCAGCAATCCACTCGTGCGCTCGTGGGCATGTCATCTCACCTGCGCCTCTTCCGGAAGCTCTGAGCACTGAACGTCTGGCACTCGCGGCTAGGGCTTGTTCTCGCACTGCGCTCTGCATTTAGACCAGGGCCTGCCTTGATATTCGCACGTGGAGTCGGAGGTCTCAATCTGACAGGACGGGGAGCCGCGCAGTGGGCAAAGTTCAAACAGCCGCCCTCGCGGGAGAACAAGCCGGTCGCGCCGATCGATTTTTGGGGGAAGACAGAGGGATCTGCACCGCGGCCCTGGAAGGCGCCACAGAAGGCGTAAAGCAGCGAAACGGAATCCTGGCTACGTCATCAGAACTCCTTCCATCATACCAACCAGGACATGGAAACTGACCTCGAACGCGAGCATCACCAGACGTGCCGAGGGCGAAATAATAGCGTAGGCGAATAATGTAGAGGCATTATCGTGGGATTACGGTGGCCAAGGCCCAGTAGACAGTAGGGGAACGCATTAGGATGTGTTTGTGATGTGTGACGGACCCAAGAGACCATATGTGAAGTGGACCGAACAATGTCATCTCCGCAGACATGAATGCATGATTCGAGCGTCGTAAGAGTCAGAGAGTCAGGGTCGGGCACAGCGCCGTCTGCGCCCAGCACAGTAGACAGCGGCCGCACCTCGAGCCGGCTAAGGACGAGCGCACTTATCGCTCGGCACCCGACGCACGGGGCGTCTTTTGCGCACGCGCGATCGCCCGCTGCGAGATGGTGACGTACGTCCCACCAGACTCGCCGAGGGTCGTCCCGGAGGCGGCATCGTGCGCCGGTCCCGATGCGTCAGCGAGCCAGCCCTCGTCGTCCTCATCAATCTTCACCAACAACGCGCGGAAGCGAGGCATCTTCACGAATTTCGGAACCGAGTCCGTCGCCATGAGGCGGAAGACGTGCTCCTGGACGCGCTCGTAGAGCTTGATCATGTTACGGAGGAGCGTCGGCGATACGAGCTGCGCGTGCTTGCGGTCGACCTTGCGCAGATCTGCGCCGACATGGCGCGCGAGTGTATCGCGCATCGTGTTCACGTCGTTCCGCAGCGTGTGCGGGATGTTGAGCTCGCGCGAGCTTGCTGGTGCGAGGTACGTGTTGTATACGCTCAGCGCAGTCTGCACGAGGTGCTCGTGGTGCTGCTCGCTCAGCGTCTGCCCCGTCTGCGCCTGCGTCTGCTTCTTGTCCTTATCCTTATCCTTGTCTTTCTCCTTCCCTGTCGGCGCTGATGCGCCCATCGCCGTCGACGTCTTGCTAAACGTGCGCTTGAAGTCCGACACATCGAGGTAGAACGCGAGATTCTCCTCGCACAGGTGGTCCGTCAAGAACTCGCGGAATAGCGCACGCAGCTGCGGCTCCTCGATAATGTACCGCAGCCGATGCGTATTGCTCTCCTGCTGCGTTGCCCTCTTCTCTGCTGAGTCCACCCCCGCGGACTGCTCGAGCGTCGACACACGGCGTCGGATCTTCGCGCCCTGCCCTGCGGCGGTGGCCTCAGACGTGCGCCCGGAGCTGTTCGTCTGCGTCGAGCCCCGTGCGCCGTCGGGCTGGTCCCACTTGGCGACGCGGCGGCCCTCGTCCGTGATGCCGTAAATCGCCTTGCCACTCACGCAGAACTCGCCGGTGGGCATCGGGTAGCCGTCCTTGCCGTCGCCCTCCGAGCCCGTGACGGAGACGATGACCGCCGAGTCGTTATTGCGCCGCTTGTCGCTCACAAGCACGATGAGGCCGAAGCGATTGAACTGCGCGCACACCTCCGCGGCCTCCTCGCGAGAGTTGACCGACGTGAACTCGCACAGCCATGACAGCGCTGCAACCGCGTTGAAGCAGTGCTTGTGCACGGCCGTATCCTCCAGCGCGCTGCGGTCTGCGTAGTCGCCCAGCCAGATGCCGCGCAGGCGCTCGTCGAGCTTTGTGTGCGCGTCCATGTCGTCGACCTCGGGCGGGTAGTTCGGCCGGCGGCCAACAAATCTGCGGAACAGTGCGGTGATGACGGACCGCGAAAAGATGATCTCGTCGTCGTCCGCAGTACGCTCGAGATTCAGCATCTTAGGGAGGATGGGCTGCGAGGAGAAGACGTGTTGCAGGTTGTCTGCTGCGATGCCATTGTCGGTCACGAAGCGGTCGAGGATGTGTAGGCCCTTGGGCGTGAGCGTGTAGACGCCGCGCTCCTTGAATAGGTTCGAGCGCGGGTCCGCAGCGTTTTCGATGAGGGAAGCGTCCATGAAGTACTGACAGATCGCCTTAGCGGTATCGCGAGTCATGGTGAATGTCGTCGTGGTTGTTGTAGTCACGATTCGCGACGGATCCTTGGGGTCCGGGCCGCGATTCGACTGGGTGAAGCGCAGACGGGAGAGGTTGCGCACCGCATCGTCTGTGATGAAGGAATCTGGGAAAGTGCGGAAGAACTGCCTGTTAGTCGCGAGCTCGAGCGAGACGATGAGGGTGGCAAAGACGTCGAAGGTGTCCTTTGCGAACAGTCTATTGCGCTTGGTGGTCTTGAGGGCGGAGGAGGGCTGGGCCGCCATGACGGGAGGAGGACAGGATGATGATGTGCGTGGGCAGTGATCTGGCGACAAAAGCTGGGGTGTGGGAGATCACCGGGCGTGGACAGGCATTGAAAAAGAGAGAGGGTGGGGAGCGAGAGAAAGCGGGATTGATTGTGCTTTGTTGGCATAGTTATATCAATGATTGTCCTCTCCCAGCCCGATATCGAGTCGCTGCGTGCCGGGTCCGCCGGTCAATGTCAACCGCTTGTCGCTCTCCGCCCGCGCTTGGAGGAGGAGCCACCTGTCTGCCGCGCTTGCCCACGCGAGCTGCCCAGCGCTCCCGCTCTCTTCCGCGTCGCCGCCACAAGCGCCCTCCCCCACGCGACTCGCCGCCGGGATCGTGTCCGACATGTCCGACCCTGCCCGACGCACGCCCGACGCCCCCGCCACCACCAGCCAGTCCCCGCCACCAGCCCTCATTAATACCCCCTGCGCTGTCTACCACGCCCTCGGAGGCGGGCCTCCCCCGCCTAGGGTCACTTGCGCTGCGGCCAACCCCGCCCGCTATCACCACCGAGCGGTCCTAGCCCCGCGCTTGCCCTCGCAGCCCTGGGGGCGCGCTCCGACGTGTCTCGCCCTGGTCGCGCACGCCCCGGACGCCCTGTCGCAGTGCTGCCGATGATGCGATCCATCCCAGCTCCGGCCTCGCATACACCCTGCCCGCCGCCCGCCGTCACGCGTCATCCTCAGGGACGCGCGCCCGACACCCGCGACCAGGGCCCGATGCAGCAACGCGACACGCTTCGTGCCACCACTGCGCGTCGTCAGCAGATAGACACAACGCTACCTCGATCTGGGCGAGGGTGCGCAGGCTGTCAGCCACTGCGTGCTAGCAGAGCCACCACACGCCGCGCGGGCGGGAGCTTGCAACAAGCCTCGTGCCGAGCGGCGTGTTGGGGCTCGGCGCCCTGGCAGCGCAGTAGTGTCACCATGTTCCTGGGACAACAACGATGAGGTGACCCGAGGACACCGCGTGCGAGAAGCCAGCCGAAACGCCTCGTGGGGAGCATGTTGCAGCCGCTTCCGTCATGCGACAAATTGCTGGCCGAAAACAATGGTAAGATGTGCCACGCACAATTATATGTTACGTCTTGGTGGAGGAGTCATCTTTCCATTTCGTGATAGATGTTACGAAGGAACGAATTCCTTGATGGTCCCCAAATTCGGTGCTGCGCTTCAGCATGACTCAGATGGATCATTACCGAAGATAATGACCGCGAGACATCGCAGGATCCAAAGACGGTCAAGCTCACCTGGCTACCTTGGTAAGTTTGGTTTGTTTATCATCCTTGGGTGCGTCTCGTGTTAGCGTAGCATATAGCGACCTCCGGAAGAAAGAACGGGGAGGAAAAGCGACGGTCTCTGAAGGAAGACGAAGCACGCATATATATACGATTCCGGCTCACCCCTCGAAGCCCCGTCTCGAAATTTTTCGAACTCACTGACGTCACGAGAGGCAGGAAGTCAGCTCGGGGAGCCGATCGAGGGAGAAGCATCCGAATGAACGCGCCCGATCGAGTAAGTGTCCTTCCTAAAATGTATACTCAGAATAACCTGGGAAGGTTGAAGGCGCTACATTTGGAACCAGTGATTCCCTTAGCAAAGGCAGCATGATGTCATGACCTCTTGTGCAGTGCCTTCTCAATCAGAAGATGAGCTATACACAAACGAATGTACACGCGCTCACCGTGGATGCACGAGCCCCTTTTGACTCGGCGCTGAGGGACTTTCGGGCATGGCAACTCGATAATGACCTGAGGACTTGAGAGGCACACGAGATAATAAAAGATCAGAAGAGTAACTCGTCGTAGAGACTCGGGAAACGCGTAGTACAATATAGGAGACGCCGAGACAGAAGGTACAAACGCGTCATGTCAACAACTGCCATATATGGTAGGTATGTACCCGAATCGGGTAGCCATGAGTGCCGGGATCTTACCTGGTAAACACTCTCAAAATTTCCCGTACGAGTACGACCGGCAGCACATCCCACATGAATAGGCAGCATGCTCTGTGAAAAGGTGGTATGGAGTGACTGGCAGGCAATTAGCTTAGTTAGGAGGTCAAACACTTCATTAATTGGGCTCCTGCGACAGTGTCCGGTGACTTCTAGGTCATCCTGAGGCCACAGTCGTGCGACGCAATGAGCTGTAAGAAGATTTATTTTGTCATTTTCCTGAATATCCTCACATAGCTCCACGGCGAACGAGGACTCGCAACAGCCACACGGATATGGGCCGCGGACGCGTTGTACGCGTGTTGATCCTGACAGAATCGGTAACAAATTCCCGTGTAAATATACATCGTTTAGCGAGATATTGCCCAAACGGTGCTGCCCTTTATCCTAAAGTAGACTGTAATATTTGGAATTGGCCATATTTTACGCTGTTCCCGGTAATTTCAGGCCATTTCAGGGCAGAAGCGCGTACATCGCACGCGAGAACAAATTCGGCGCTACATCCATACTAGCGCTTTCCCCACTGACGCAACACCTCGGAAGCAGCAGAGAGCAGCACGCGAATCCTGACCGTGCCTCATAGCAACCTGAGATCGAGTCTCTGTTTTCTTGGCTTGGAGATTAGCAACGACCACCAAAACGTTGCAACGAGTCTGGTAGTGATATTGTCATCACAATAACAGGTATCTAGACACGCACAAAGCAACCTCATGTAGATGTCGCTGACGCACCGCTTGCACAAGGCTCGCCTTCGCCGACTCGTGGACCGCTCTCGCCAGGTCTAGCGCAACATCACATTGCTAACAAGTCGCTAACATCCCTAGAACACAACGCCTACTTGCCCTGAGAGAATGATCCTCGTCCTGTCCACCGCCGATGCAATCTGACAAATCCAAGCAAGCGTATCCTGCTGAACTTTCTTCATACCCTGAACGACGGCCGGCACGCGTTCTCGTAACGCCCACACCGTCCCCGACAACGCGCCTCGCGATCGCCTTTCTAGCCTGCCTCGCCTCTCTCGTGTTTCTCCTCTCACGACGCCACGGCCCCATGCAGATCACCGCCCCTACGCCCGCACCGCGGACATTCCGTGTCGCGACGTACAATCTCCGCTACGACTCGCAGCCCGACAACAAGTCCGTGGCCGAGTCGCTCGCGGAGCTGCCCGACCCGCTCGCCGCACCGCGGTTCTTTGAGAGGCGCGGGGAGCAGCCGTGGAGCCTGCGCAGGCTCAAGGTCGCGCAGCAACTGTTGAGCGAGGATCTGTCGGTTATTGGTGAGTTGCCGAAATTAGCGTGGGAGAATGTGTGAGGGGACTGATGGTGGAAGCGGGATTCTAGGCTTCCAGGAAGCCCTTGTGAGACAGGTGCATGACTTGCAGGAGCTGCTCGGAGATGACTGGGCTTGGGTGAGCGCGATTGCACAGTATGTGGCACGAGAGAGCTAACAGACCTCGCTCAGATCGGCGTCGGACGCGATGACGGGGTCGAAGCTGGAGAGTTCAGTCCGATATTCTACAGAAAGTGCGCCCGCCTGTTCCCCGCCCAGCTCTCCACCTCTAAGCATCGGTCTCGTATTACAGGTCGCGCTTAAGTCTTATCTCACACGAGCACTTCTGGCTCTCGTGCGTCCGCTCCCCTATCTATTCCAGTTCCCGCGCTAACCCCACCCCATCCTAGAAACACGCCCTTCGAGCCCTCACGCTACCCGGGCGCGGGCTCGCACCGCGTTTGCACCGCCGCGCACTTCTCTCTCCATCCCCCGTTCGCCTCCGCCTCCCGAACTAATTTCACCCTCCTCAACACACACCTCGACGACCGCTCCGACCCGCAACGCCGGCTCGGTGCCTCGCTCCTCCTCGCGCGGGCGCGGCACGCCGCACACAGCACGCACGCGCCCGTGCTCGTCCTAGGCGACTTCAACAGCCCCGGGTCCGGGTTCGACTCGGGGGCGTACGCGATCGCCACCGGCGCGCGCGCGCCTGTCTCTCTCCCGCCCGCATTTGCCGCTAGGTATACGGTGCCCGATGGGTCTCTGCCCAATTTCGTCCTGAGAGATATGAGGGCGGAGACTCCGAGATTGAGTATTGCGGGGCATTGGGCGACGTATACGGGCTTTGGCCGGCCGGGCGAGGCGAGCGGGTGGACGAGGATTGATTTTGTGTTCGGCGGGAGTAATGGAGGGTGGTGAGTTTCGTTTTTATGAGTTGATGAGGCAAGTGCTTATACGAGGACGGGTTGTAGGACGGCGCAGGCGTACAAAGTTGGAGATGCATTGACGGATGATGGAGTACTGGCGAGCGATCATCGTCCAGTTTTTGTTGACATATCATTCCAGTAATGGTAAGCGTAAAAATGAGTGCGGCGACCGCATACTGATGTTCTCGTTCGACACCAATTCAGCTGCACAATTGCCAGAGTTTCAGCAATGTACACAATGGACTACCACACCAACCTCACGCATTTCCCCGTCATTGACTCGGATGGACTACTACATGGTTTTGGATACCTTGATACCACGAAGATGAGTTGAAGATCATTCGGAATTGACTGTATGGCCCCTGCCGACGCCCTCGAGTGTGGTACGATTGACAGAATATATGACATCGAAGCCACACGGGTTTGGTGGCAACGGAACCACAAATGTATGTGTGCCCTCGATAGGGTAATCGCCGTCATCACAGAGATTCCGATCGACCGGCTCGACGCTCTCGTCTGTCTGTTCAAGCCTCGCTTCGAATTTCCACCACGTCGGATATGCGCGACTTTGATATCCTGCCAACTATTGCAGACTCGAGGCAGCATTTCTCGATAGAATTCGATCCCAGCTCTATACATACCATCTGCGCGTAAATTCTACAGAGTACAATCGGACCGGAACCCACTCCTTGCAACCATCGACAACTCTCATTTCACCAGGATGTAGAACCGAGTGAGGTTGCTGATATTTAGGACTAGTCCACCAAATCACACCCATACAGGAGAAAGCCTTCAGCTGCAAGACAACGCGTGAGCACGCCCAGACAACAGAATTGCAAACGATATATCTGCAGCTGCGTAAGGGCTTACCAGTAGAGCCAGTGCAACCCGTGACCATCGTTTCCGAATCGCTGCGGAATTCGAATCAGCACGAGCGCGGTCCCTAGAAGGATAGCAGAAGCGTACCATACGCCCCCGGCGGCCGGCGTGCAGTCGACGGCGAGCATCGAGGCGTTGCCTGCAAGACTGGCGATGTCGGTCACCAGGGTGATCACGTCGTTGACGATGCCGAGCACGTCGGTGATGATGGTGGTGATGTTGGCCGCATCTAATACGGACAGGCAGCACTGTGCGCCCGAGAACGGCTGGAGCACCGAGGTGGCGGGCGTCGGGGTGGCAGCAGCACAGACCGCGAGGGCGGCGCAAGCGGTGAGAGCGGGGAGCTTCATGGTGAGTGCGTGTGTGGTGGCGAGGAGACGTCGGACGGGTCTACGTTGGTGCTTTTGGGAGCTGGGACACCTTATTATATGGCTTCGCCGACCACCACATTTTCTGCAGCACACTTGAAAGGCAGAGAGCAAGCAGCAAGTCAACCGCTGCATCTTGCGAGATGCATGCTGGTTCTAAAAGAAGGCAAGCGAGCGAAAAGACCATTGACATCGTGGCGTTAGACGTTGTCGAACGCCACCATAAATTTAAACTCCCCACAAAATCCGCGCTCGTACTACTCCAGTGTTTCTAGTGTATGATGATGGTGTCCACGCTGCAATGGAACCCGAAGACATAACCTTAATCGATTGGATGTCGAGACTGCTGCTTTCCATATGTTTTCTCCGGGTACCACGAAATGGTTTTACGAACGACGATCATGCTCATGGTGACATTGGTACCACTCGAATGCAACCGAAGACGAGTCAAGAATCCTAGCATTTACATAGCGAGAAGGGAGTCAAGGTCAGCAGATGTGTCATTCGTCAAGTCGTCCTCATCCGCTTCGCAGCTTTATCCGCTAGTTCCGCTTTGGACACCCTAATATTGCAAGGGAAATCGAAAAATCGAATACAATTCAAATTTGACTTAACAGATCCCGTCGGAGTCTCCGAGCGAAGTACAGTTCGCAAATTGCAGAGCATGTAATCTGCATTGGTTTCCGACTGTTGTGAGTGTGCCATGACCCACGTAAAGTATCTCACCTGTACTTGGAGAAAGATCGCAGGAATTCGGGAAAACTACACATACACATAGGACGGCGGAAGCGTACATAGTCGAAGACGCACTCACGGATGACGGAGTGCTGGCGAGCGATCATATCGATCATCGTCCGGTCTTTGTTGACGTTGTTTTTGATGATGGTAAGCGTTAAAGTGGAGTGCGGCGGCCACGTCCTGATGTTCTCTCCAGAAGCCAGCGTACTCCCTGACATTGATTCGATTCACTGCGAGAGCTTCGTAACTTCGAAAAGAATGCGCAATTCTCCCTAAAGGACTATTCAAGCAATCTCATGCATTATCTGGCCATGGACTTCGACGGAGCACTGGATTTACCTCGGATATATTGATATCACAAGGATATGCTGGGTTTCATTCAAGGCCGATGTCATGCCTCCAATCTAAGTCTTCGAGCGAAACCTCCAAATGCATATTTGCCCTCCCCCGGGCCCGTGTACCCCTATTTCTCACGGACATACCGATAGTTCGTCACAAAACACGAGTATACAAGCTTCGTTGTGCACTCCCAGTATAGTCAGTCTACACAACTGCGGTCTCCTGCCAATCATTGTCAACTCAAGGCACTTCTCGATAGCATCCGATCCCAACGCTCCGATACTGGTACATTCCACCTGCGCGTGAATCTTCAAAGTACAATCGAACCGGAACCCGCTCCTTGCAGTCAACGAACACTCTGAGTCCTCTCGGATGCAGCGCCGATTGCGGTCGCTACAATCTAGGACTGGTCCACCAAGGCACACCCAGACAGGACGAGCCCATCAGCTGCAACACAACGCGTGAGCATGCGAGCACACCAAAACCACAAACCATATGTCGGGCGCCGCGTAGGGGCTTACCGGTGGAGTTGGTGCAACCCGTGACCATCGTCCCCGAATCACTGCGGAATCCGAATGAGCACCAGCGGGATCGCCGGAATAAGACCAGAAGCGTACCACACGCCGCTGTCAGCCGACGTGCAGTCGACTGCAAGCATCGAGGCGTCGCCCGCCAGCTTGATGATGTCGCTCACCAGGCCGATCACGTCGCTGACGATCTTGAGCGCATCGGAGACAACGCTGGTGATGTCGTCCGTGCTCCCGACGACCGCGCAGCACTGTGCGCCGGAGAACGGCTGGAGCGTCGAGGAGGCAGGCGTCGGGGTCGCAGCGGCGCAGACTGCGAGGGCGGAGAAAGCGGTGAGAGCAGGGATCTTCATTGCAAAGCTGAAAGACGTGCTTGGTTGGCGAACAGACAAGCGTGTCTTGGGAGCCTCATGAGCTAGGAGACCTCGTTATATGGCTGCGACGACGACCACATCTACTGCAGCACACTTGAAAGGCAAAGAGCAGGTAGCAAGTCAGCCTCTGGCATCTTGCAAGGTACATACCGGTTCTATAAGAGGGCAAGCTCTCGAGAAGACCACTGACATCGTGGCGTGAGACAACGTTGAACGTCACGCCCACCACCATGGACCTAAACTCCACCCAAAATCCGCGCTGATACTGCTCCAGAGTTTCTAGGGTATGAGGGTGGTGTCCACTCCGCAATGGAACCCGAAGACATGACCTTAATCGAGCAGATGTCGAGACTGCTGCTTTCCGTATGTCGTCTCCATATATCACGAGATGGTTTTGCGAACGACGATCATGCTCATGGTGACGTTGGCACCACTAGAATACAACCGAATACGGGTCAAGAATCCTAGCATGCACATAGCAGGAAGAGGGCCAAGGTCAGCAGATGTATCATCAGTCAGGTCATCTCCATCCGATTCGCAGCTTCATCCGCTAGTTCGTTTGCCTCAGCATCGGAGGTGCGTCAGACCGAGGTCTGTTCTGCGTGTCTCTTACGCAACATACCTCTTCTGCACGGCACAATGCATGTTTTTGGATTTGTTGATACTGCAATGACGGTTGAATATCCTTCGGAATTGGCTGAACAACTCCAGCCGGAGTCTCCGAGTGAAGTACAATTTGCAAATTGCGTGGCATCTAACCTGCACTGGTTTGCGGATAAACGGCTTTCGCAGATGTAACTATGTCATGACCTACAACAGGAATCCCGCCTGCACTTGAGACAGAGGGTAGGAACTCGAGGGAAAAATATACAGACACATCGAATATTGGGCTCTAATAATCGCCCATATCGAGCTTCAGCGCCTTGTGCGCATAATGGTCCTCCTCTCTCTGCTGCTGGCAGAACTCATCCCAAACGCGCTGCCGTTTCTCCTTCGGGTACTTCATCAGCTCCTCATTGTCGTAGATATCCCCACGACCGAAATCGATGATGCGGAAGCTTGGAGTCCTGTGGGAGCGTTCTGAGGGAGGTACGGTGAGCGGGCCCCGCTGCATCAGTATATTTCGCGTGTAGAACGAGTTCTGGATGAACCCCGCACGGTGCAGGCGGAGCACGAGGGAGTAGCACTCGGATCTAGTGTACCGTTAATTTCCGACCGCGAGCCTCAGACTTGCTGGTCAACGCACCTATCATCAAGTGAGAACGTCGACGGGTTGATTGGCTCGCCGCACTCTTCCATAAGGAGAATCGGACTCGGGCCTTTCACCGTGTAGTCCTTGTTCTCTTCTACCTCGCGATAGCTATTATCGACCGCCTCGCCTTTCTCATTTGTCGGCACGTAGTATCCATAGAATTTCGGGACGACAGGGCCCGTCGGGACAGGGTGCTTGATCGGCCGGATGAGCTGGAACCCGCAGTACTCCTGCTGGATGTGCCGCGGGAAGCGCCCATACATCCTCGCCTCCCTGCGCAGGAGCTTCCGAGCGTGCGCGCGGGACTGCGCGGTCTTTGCTGCGACGGTGACCTGCCCGCTGCACGAGTGCCCGCACAGCGGCGAGGGTAGGGTCAGTGCCGCACGCCGCGCGAAGGAGTGATGACCCTTCCCGATCGCGTTCCCCGCGTGCGTGTGCAGGTGTGCGACGCGCTCGGGCTCTGATGAACCAGAGTCGGATTCGGATTCGGACTCGGAGTCCCGTGGGAGATGGGGGTAGATGCGCACGTATTTCAGCGGGCGGGCCTCGTCTGCGTCGTGCACTATGAGGGTGTCGGGAAAGTGCTCCTCTGGGATGAATTCCTCTAGCTTGGGCAGATCGCCCATGAAGAACGGACTACCCCGCTCGGGAGGCGGACACTTTTCAGTGCTGTCCTCGTCGGAGCTGTATTCGTCACAATCGTTGGCGGATTCGTCGCCATTCTCTAAATTCATTTCCACATCTTCTTTGTCTTCGGTATCCGCTTGTAGGGAGCCTGATTGTGAGCTCTCCTTCGACCCGGACCCGGTGCTGTCTCGGATGGAAGCTGAGCGCGTATTGTAAACTTTGTTCAGTACAGAAGGCGTCGGGTCCCTATTGGCAGAAGAGGGAGACGCCTGCTTGATAGCGTGTACACACAGATCAGGTTTCAGGCCGCAGTTCTGCGGGTTATCAGTGTAAGAAGTGGAAGATCTCGAAAAAAGAAGGAAAACTCACGGTGTCTTTGGCCAGCGTTTCTTTCACCTTATCTGGGTGGATGAAGCGTAATATGGATCGGACGTGCCCATCATCATATGCGCGTTCCGCAGGGACAGAGACAGCCAAGATACCTATCTCATCAGCAACCTTGCGGAAATCCTTTCCCATCAGACCGACGAAATCCAGAGGCATAAGCAACCCATTCTCGAATAACTCTTTGACGAAAGGTCGGAATTGCGATGCCCATAGTTGCATGTAAGTGTGCCCGAGATCAGATTTGACAGGCTTTTCAGGATCGTTGTCCACCAGAAACTCCGAGAGGTCTAGATCCGCAATGACGTCGACATCGAGCTTCATGGACTGTGCCGATAGCTTCATGTCCAGCAGAGTGCTCTTCTGATTTGGCTTCAGAATCGACTCTTCTTCATCCTCATGATCAGAACCCGTATCTTCATCATTGAGCGTCCGAGTAGACTTGAGAACCCGCCTGCTGCAGAGCACAGGCCACGGCTTGCGCACACGCGGTGGCGGCTCAGGGTGGTCGAAGTCGTCGTCAGAGTAGAGTTCGCCGAACTCCTTCAGCATGCTACGCGAGTAGACCCTGATGTAGTTGACACCAGGAACAACGCGAATCCAGTAGAAGCTCTCGAGGCGATGGCCCCATACGAATCCTTCGGGCGTGCGCAGGCCGGGAGGCCCAGGATTCGAGAGCGGCTTGCCGCCTGGCTTCCGGACCCACTGGTACGCGACCTTGCGGGAGCGGTCATCGTTTATAACGTCGGCGAGAGGCATTGCTGCGAGAACAGAGAGGATGAAGAGGTTGGTGGAAGATATATGTGGTTCAGATCAAACCACATATCGCCGTAGTAGTGTGTGGCTGCGCGATCGAAACGTGGCCCGGCATGCGGCCACACTTCGAGTTCCTTACGTCCACAGCCGGTCCAAGCCATATCTGTCAGCATCTCGGGCAAAAACTGGCTGGATCTGTGGCGGGAGATTTAGAGTTGCGCCTACAGAGAATCGCAAGCCGAGTCAGGCGCGTAAGGTCGGACACGTCTTGGTTCGAATTTGATGTCATCATCACAGGTGGTAGCCTTTGGTGTGTAGTTGGCTGTAGACATAGCTCTTTACTTGTAGATAGGATATTGACGGATACCGGAGTCCAGACTATCACAAAGCCGTCGAGGGGGCTAAATTTGTGGAATGATGGGGGGTTGTACAGTTGAAAGCAAGTAAGCGCTTACGATACTTACTCGCTGACGCTCATTGTATTGATTGCGTCATCGCTCTCTGAGACTTGCACGCGTCGGTCGAACATCCCTTTTCCAGGATGTTTCCATAAACCTGTCGTGGAATCTGAGTTCTGAGTTCTGTATACTGCGCATCACACCTGGCAATTTTCAAGTATATGATGGCACGACCAACCCAGACTGTAGACATCGAAGAAAGCGTTGAAGTTGAACCAAGAACCCACTCCGTCGCAGTCACCAGCTGGTAACTACTCTGTCTACCTTGTACACACTATATAACGCTCATGAATTGTGGCTTTCATTCATTCGAAGATTCAATACCTGATATGACCGCGCGACTATCAAACTTAAGGATCCAATCCTCTGAAGCAGTGCCTCAGCAAGGTTCAAAGAGAACAAAGATGACCGTGCGGAAGACGCAAACTACTGGACTCGGTGCATCATCTGGTCAATTCTTGGAAGCAGTACCCAAGCAGGGTTCAAAGAAGAGAACGAAGCTGACTGCACGCAAGACGCAAACATCTGGACTTGGCGTAACATACTCTGGCCAAGATCAGGTCAAGATGACATCCAATGCGCAAGATGCGCCCGGTAGCGACTCAGACGACGGCTCTACTCTAGACTCATTCGAGTTCTTCAACAAGGATGTACTCCGCGAACGGCTCCCCCCTCTCGCTCCAGCAACCGGACCCCCACTTGAGGTCGAAGCACTGCTCGGCGGTACATGCCTCGCACCTCCTGACGTGGACCCTCGTCTATCCGCAGTCTCGACGGGCTTCCCGATTTCCGTGTACTCACTGCGGGTGCCTAATGCGCGCGGCTTGCTCTCCACTGCCAGCAACTTCTCGGTCATCGACTGGCGCTTTCTGCGCCTCTCCGGGCTCCTCGCTCGCATGATCCCGCTTCGTCCCACCCATCGACAACGTCCGCATACATACCGTTTCAATGACGCAAGTGAAGGTCTACGGGCGCGTAGGGGTGACGGTCGACGCGTTCGGATACCAGTTCACGATCGTGTGCTGGGTGGTAGATCTGGACTATCCCGTGGACATGGTCCTCGGCGTGGACTGCATGACGCTCTACGAGACGGTGTTTGCGTATACCGTGCTCGGCCCTCAGATCCTGAATGCGGAAGCAAAGAAGGTACGGAATCTGGCTGACAAGTATGTGACAGAGTGAGCCAGAGATGTCAATTGTATTTTCCCAGTTTGTCGATGTACTCTCAAACGCTGTGTATGAACTATGCCTGATTCCTTGACCCCGACCCCTGTAGTGTTAGCTTCCTTGTAATGTTCTAACTTTGTTGATTGTAGACTCATCGCTACGAGAAGAGTGCAGACGAGATTCAGGATGATTTAAGAGATATATGCATGCGTGTAGGGCTGATGCGATGGCGAGATACACAGTGCCTTAGGGCGTCATCAAATTGGAGCTTCCCCAAGCTCGAACTTTTCCTTCCTCAAAACGGTATCGTAAAAGCTATAATACGAACGATGTTTTCCCTACATAAAGAAACTACGGCGGGACACGAAACATCGAACCAGCCGATTATCCTGGTAAGGACAGATACGCCAGCCTCAGCTAAGAGCTTCCGTTGTTTATCTTGTTGATAGCAGCGTAAGCCTGCGTTTGGGACGCGTTGAACGCCGGGCAGCCAAAGTCACCAAAGAGCGGATCGATCAGGTCGACGACGGACGAGATCACCTGCTCCACGATCTCGATCGGCTGCGAAATCGACGTCGGGACGTTTGCCTGGATTGCGTCGCGGAGAATGCACGCGAGGCCGTTCACGTTCGTCGCCGCCGCGAGGTCGAGCGGGAGAAACGAGTTGACCTGGCCCGCGTTTGCCCCGAAGACGATGCCCGTGGAGTTGAGGAGGTCGAGCGTAGCCTCAAAGGCATCGCTGAGCTGGAAAGGCGTGCCGCGACGGTACCAATTATCGGGGAACCGCTCGGGCACGGCTGTGAACGACCCGTTCGGGAGGAGCTCCGCACCGAAGAAGGCTGAGATAGACGCTTCATTGGGCACCCCGCCTGCCCCATACGTGCCGTTCGAAAAAAATGCCGGAATGAATGTCTGTAGGTTCTGAAGTTAGCTCTCCATGGCGGCTGAATGTAGGTAGGCCCGCGTACCTTGGCGATGACGTTGAGGGGCCCTTGGAGAGGCAAGAGGTAGAAGGTGGGGTTTGTCGCGATACTCTGTTGATATCGCAGAAGCTGCAAGTCCTTCATTGCGTCGAGATTGTACAGTCCTCCGTGTTGTGCCGCGATGCTCTTCATCTGGGCATACAGGTTCGGCATCATGGTGTAGTCGTTCCCAAAGAAAGCATCGTCACGCGTAGCACTCGTATCCGCTATCGAGAGGTGTTATCGGATAGTTCAGAATATAGAGAAAAACGCATGGCTACTCTCAAAGGAAGCGTGGTGGTCAAGGCCGCCTTCCACTCCGAAAATGTTCTGCAGGGATCCGAGGAAAGAAGTGCGATTGTCGGGACCACCAATAGATAATCTACTGGTGATTCTACACGGAGGCGGCTTGTGAGAAGTTGCGGCGTGAGACCTCACGGGGCACACCTACAAGTCCCCATCATAGGCAATGGCTATTGTCGACACGACCTCTGCGAGGTCAGCGCCCATGTTGAAGCCTGCTGCTGTAGCTGATAGAATGTCGGCTTGCGTTACAATACCGTTTCGAGGCAAGTAGCCGTGGTTGGCCAAGCTGGTAACCAATCAATTCAGCAATTCAAAGAAAGTGGCACCTAGTAGAGACTAACGTGTTCAAGCCGGGGCAAGGTCCGCGCTGGTCAGTAGGACCTGGTGCCATGAAAGGGTGGTCATCGTCTGGGATCTTCGTCAGCCCGTCGACGACCGCGAGGGGCTCCGGGTCCGATTGTCTGACGTGGAGGCCATTCCGTATGCGACGCTCGTTGAAGGTTTCAGCGAGCTTGCTCCAGCTCGTGGCTGGGAAAGCGTAGGTCACAGAGGTTAAAGCAAGAATCGCGAGCAACTTCATCGTGTTCTGAGGATATATGTGCTAGTGATTCTGCAGCTTGACGCAAGTGCAATGTGTCCTGGACATTGCGAGTTGACTTTATATGTGCATCGCAAGACCCAGGTCCCATGTGACACCATGATCGGTCGCGTTTGGTTGTTCGGAAAGAAGGGAGGTAGCCCGGTAGAATAAACAGGCATTTCAAACACAGATCTGGGCTTGTGCGAGGTCCTTTCAAACTGCACGACAAAAACGATGTGTCCATTGCAGGTAATTCGATGCATGGGCTTAGGCGAACAGCGTGGTTTGAGTCGCCCAATGAGCGCTGATGCCTATGCAACGAGCGCGTCGAGGAAGTCAAGTGAAGCGCGCTGATCATATGATGGAGCAGACCGTACATAGGAAGTCCGCGGATGTGTCTGGTCAAAGCAGACTTAGGTCACCTTCCGACCAGTTCAAATCGTCACATACCTGACTGTCTCATCAGATGCAAATTTAGCTCTATCTTGTAGAGGTTCTCGATTCTTGTCCACGATCTCGAATTAGTATGGCGAGAGCAGTTCGACTAAGCCTCCGTCTTCTTCCCCAAATCTATTTCCGAATCGAACAGACAAGGAAACTTCGGGAGCGTAGTGTCGATATTTTTGCGATGCCGATGATGTGGTCTCGTGAGCCTGCATGACTGGGAGATGTCAAGAGTCGGTATGAAGGGCACCAAGCTTACAAGTGAGACGCCATATCTCTCCAGCGGCCCATGTGTGGATCACGGCTATCTCAGGACCATCCGGAGTCGACGATACCCTAACACCTGGATGATGCGTCGAGCACGGCTATCGAGTGCGGCGACCAACCGTCAACATACCTTGTATGATTTTGCCTAGCCTGCTCCGTTGTTGATGAGATAACATGAATTCGATGCCCTGCGGTATCGGCCAATGTCCAAGCGCGCTGCTTACACAACTGCTCCAGTTCAGCTGATACCAATTCAACTTCCTGACCTGACACGTACTCCAGGAGGTATTCAACCAAGTGAAAAGCAAAGCAGCAATACGAAGCGTCGGAAGATAGAACGAGCTGAATGTCTGTGAGTTGCATGTGACTGAAAGCTTGGCGCATTTGAACAACGTGCGGCAAACGCCGCGCCCGCGGAATGGTGCATACCCGAAACGTCGCTCCGAACAGCGCTGAACTTGCTGACCCGTCTTCCTACGGGACAACATTCTCGAGAGTTAAAACTCTAGTGTTGCATGCGCACTTGTTGGCCCCGAACGTGCCCTCACACAAGAAAATTGTCAAATGCGTTTGTTCCGGGCGACCGGGTGTCCGAATTTCCTACCACTGTTCATTTCCGCTTTGTGGGGCCTACGGGTTTCTACCTGCGGGGCTTCGGAGTCGAGAAAATTTCGGACAAGAGCATGGAAGCCCGTCGAGGAGTCGCTGCAGCTCGCGGCCGTCTTGTGCATCACCTACTATACGTCACCGCCTGTTGAGGCCACGTTGCTCTGAGTCGGCTTCGCCGCTCCATGTTGGAAGTGATGAAAGTTTGTAAATGGACTCATTACAAGGAGGACGCAGACGCTTTTCG
Source organism: Gelatoporia subvermispora B (assembly GCA_000320605.2). NCBI lineage: Eukaryota > Fungi > Basidiomycota > Agaricomycetes > Polyporales > Gelatoporiaceae > Gelatoporia > Gelatoporia subvermispora. The sequence goes on from KB445797.1 coordinate 818,273, forward strand.
GTATTGTATGGTCAATATATGCGTGCAGTGTGATGTGATGGTGGGACAGATATTGAATGTTGCGTATGTGAGGTATGCCAATAATGATATAATGCTATAGTAACGATGTATGCGTGTAGGGGGCCTGAGCGTATGGATACTCGATCAAGTGGGAGTATAGGGGGTCAATGGTTGTAACAAAGGCGGATCCGTGCCCGCGCGGATGTCAGCCTTCGTATATGCGGTGGTAACTAGTAGTTGCGTGGATTGTCGTCAAACTGGTCCAAACATTCATCCGGGTCACGGTACGCCTCGAAGACATCGAGTGAGTCGTCCAGCTCCAGAACGAGACCTTCCTGCCTTAGAATGTCAGGGAGGATATTCGGCAGGTCGTTGTGATTTTTGCCGTCCGTGGCCCAGGCAGATTCGTTGAATTTTGTTTGGGGGCAAAGCGTGAGACCGAGAGCTGTGTTGTATCGTGAGATCAATAACGCGTGGAACGTTGCAACAGTGGTCTACTTACGAGGAGGTACCCTCTTTTGCCTGACCATTTCCCAGTCACTACGGCACGGATGAGATCGTATCAAGCCACTGTCGAGCGGGACACGTACAGTCCCCAGAAATAGGGCTCCACTTCAATGGAGATTCTCCCTACTCGTGTGAGGTCGCTGACACTCAGCAACTACCACGTCATGTAAGTCGTGATGCTACCGATGATTTGAAAATACGTACATCGTATATGAGCCACATCAGGTGTTGAGACACCTTCATGGCAGCCAAGTCCTGACCGAGCTTCTTCAGGTCTTGCCTGAGCGTGTCCAGGCGTCCACTGAAGTGCAGCTGTCGCTAATGTCAGGAAACCCTATATGTCAAAAGCGAAAAACGTACCTTCCGTGTGATCAGAGCCGATATGACCGCACCCAAAGACCAGTAATCGACGGCCTCCGTGTAGTACGAAGGCCCCATGACCGGAGCGAGTAGCTCAGGTGCCGCGTATTGTACCGTCTTAATAATCCTGGTGTCCCGGTCGCGCATGAGCATGCCTACTCGTTGTCCTTCGGTGAACATCCTGCGAGCACCACCGAAATCGGAGATGACGCAATGCCCATCCGCGCTGATGAGGATGTTGTCCGGTTTGATGTCATGGTGAACGATGCCGAGGTCATGCAGGTACCGTAAGCCAACGACCTTGAAAGCCAATATTTAGTACCCTTTGAAACATCGTGGGACCGTGTCACGCACGATTTCTGCGATGACGACTCGCAGTTGACTGCGTTTGAGTCCCTGCGGGTATGTCCGCAAGTCACCACCGGGACATAAATCCTGTTTCGACGTCCAAGGCCATACGTCAAGATAGGAGTAAACCGACATGCACGACACAACTAACCATCGCGATATGCACAAAGCCCGCCGACGATTGCCAAGCCCATGATCCCGCACTCTCGTGCGGCAACATGAGATACCGTGCTGATGCCTGTGCCCTGTGCTTCGCCAGTGTTGCTAATGTCTCTAGCTCGCTGACAACGCTACGACAACTATGAGCAGACATCCGACAGTATATTACCTTCAAGGCAGCTTGCTGGCAATGCAAATCGTCTTGTACGAGAAACACGTGACCGAACGCGCCACCGCCGAGGTGGCCCTCGACGGACCAGACATTGCCCGCGGGTGCACGGGCGGTGTCGGAGCCAGAGCTAAACGGGACGCCAACTTGAGGGGGTAGACGCGCAACCGCAACATCCAACGAATGTACTCCATTTACATATTCTTCGAACAACCGCGGTGCTTCGTCCCGTGAAGGTCTCAGAGGCGCGGGACTGCCCAAGACAGTCTGCGCATGTGAGACATCGGGGACGCCGACTTGATTATCGAGCTGCCTGCCGACAACATCATTTGAGTTGTCGGGCTGGGCAGGAAGGGTTTGTGAAGGGGAGGCGGGCGAAAGATACAAGGTGGACGACGGTTCGAACGGGGGAGGACCTCCGTTGTATGCCGTGCCATCGCTGTAGGTAGAGGTGACAGGTTGCGCATTGCGCGCATGGTCCTGCACTTCTCCGGTTACAGCGGGATGCAGCGGAGGTCTGAAGAGGTTAGAGTACGAAGAGGGCGCTCGAAAGGTAAACGAGAAAGAGGCAGCATGAACAGAAGGCACAGCGGGGGGTGCACCCGCCGACGGTAAAGCAGAAAGTGCACGCATATTGCGCGCACCACCATCCATCGGCGTGGACGCGCCAAGTCCACCATGGGCAGGTGGACGGGCGCGTCCCGCATTGCGCTCTGCGCGGGCTGTATGGCGTCTCCGCATGGCGGAAAGCCACAGCAAGGTGGTGGTCAAGAGCAAGAAGGATATAGCGCTCAAAGTGCGTAGCTGCCGCCTTAAATACTGGCAAGGAGCGGTGGCCATAAGGTTGTGGCTTTCGTCCTGGCAGGCCAAAGCGGACGGCGACCGCGCTCACGCGTCGGTATGGTCGAATATGGCAGGGGACCGCCCCCTCGAGGCCCGGGAGGACGACCCGGGAAGCCGAGTCGGAGAGACGCCCAAGGGAATCGAGAGTGCATATCTTGATCTGCAGCGACCATAGAACGCTCAAAAATTGTCTTCATTGAAGCTCCATGCAAGGGGAGATGGTGGTCGCAGTAGAGGGCGAAAGGGGAACTCGAACCCTGTTGATGATGGATTCTATAGTGCACGACGAGGAGCGTCCTCAAGCCTTGCACGAGACCGAGGGAACAATCGATGCAGGTTTCATTGTGCTGACATAAAGCAGGATCTGAAAGGAAATCGGAGGGACATGGGAAAGGATCCGGATGGGGTACTGCACCATGCGGACAGCGTGTCCTGATTGGACGAGAAGTCACAGTGGACGAGTTCTTGACCAATAAGGCAGCTGTGCAAGTACCAGAGTGCAGCAGTTTCATGCAGTCGCATGGCATTTGAGAGGTCAAAAGGCATAGATGTTCGTGATGGTCTGATCAGTGGAATGCTAGGACCAATTGACGGAAGACAGAGCTACAAGGTCACGCTGAATTGCTGTAAGCCTAGGCTGCGCGATAATTCGAAAAATTCCAGCTCGCCCAAGCTCAGACTCTGATCGTGAGCTAGATGTCGGTAAGCATGAAGCCTGAAAGCAATTACAGGCGACCGTTATATGATTCTGAAGGGCTGTCCATGTTGAGACGTCATGGCCACACTTGGATGACTGCGATCAATCCCAGAAAAGGCTGTGCGTTCCAAGGCTAGTGTCGCTGGGGAGTAGACAGCAGTTCCAACGTGTTGTGTTTCGAGTAGAACGGTAAATGACAATTCGTGTGATGTGTTCCAGCAGTATCGGTCGCCAGGTCGAACAGCTCGAACGCACCAGAGCCACAAGCCTGCAAGGGTACACATTTCCCGGAAGCAATTGTACATAGTTCTGCAGCAGTTGGCTTGATTTCTAGTGCAGTTAAAAATTCAAAAGAAGCGTGCACATCGTCTCACACGATGTCACTCAAGTAGTTCGAGCATGCCAGAGGAGCAGATGATGGACGATGGAGACCACGCGAACCCGAACAGGCCCCGTGATGCTATTTGTGTGACAGTCACAGATATAACGTCACTGCCACTGTCACTTGCTGAGTGAGCCGCGCGCCCGCTCGGCGTCCGGCACGCTCCATTTGACGTTGTCCTCGACGTTGCGCGCATCTTCCAGCCCTCTATCACGTCGCTCTCCTGTTGTACAGTACTACCATGACCACGCCACCAACTGTCGAGGCTCTCCGCCATCTCTATGCTGCGACGCTGCGGAGCTCGCGCGCGTTCAGCTCGTACAACTTCCGGCACTACTTCCTGCGGAGAACGAAGGGGGAGTTTCGGGATATTCAGGTGGGTCTCATAATGGTTTTGTCCCCTTTTCTCGACTCACGATTCTTAAGGCCGAGACAGACCCATCAAAGCTGTCTGCGTTCTATAACGAGAAGACACAGGAGCTCGCCGTTCTCCGACGGAGCGCAGTCGTGAACCAGCTCTATGGTGGTTGGCGGCTTGTCGTAGAGGAGCAGAAGCCTGAGAGGCTACGGGACGATAACTGATATGGACTCAAGCCATATTCACCACTTCCGCCGGCCTCAGCCCACCTGCAGTCTCTACCGTCACTACTCCCCACCATGATGGGAACTGCCTGAGACGATCTGATCTCGAAGGATCTTAGGGGGGATGTTGCCGAGCGTTGAAGCTTTTCTGAAGCGGATCTGGAGGGGAGGAGAATAGAAAAGCGTACCTCACGAGGCGGGTATGACTGTCGTCTCTTTGCTGTATGTTTGTAACATTATAATCCTTCACTGCTACTCGACCAGGGCGGTGTCGCGCGCAGGCCTCATCGTGCGCAGTAATGCGCCGGCCGAGATGATTACACGGTTATACTCGTGCAATCTCGCTCGGTATGATCGGCGTCGCAGGCGTCTCCGCAGGTCCCCGGTGAGGGCCTCAAAGCGCTCAACTAGAGACTTTGTGGCGCGCCGCAGATCACGAAGTAATGTGAGTCTTAGAAGACTACGATAGAGAGGTGAGAACGTGCTGCTATGGTCAGCAAAACGCAGTGGGAAAGTAGCAAGTTATAGTCGTGCTGCATTCTGACTTTGTAGACACGAGGATGAGTGACATGAACTTGTGTGATGCCGGCTGCCAGGTTGCCGTGCCATCTCCGTATGGGCGGCTACTGGGGCTGTACAGGTCGATTCACTCATCCGGTGCAGTTGCGACTCGCAACCTCAGTACATACGCGAAGAAACCTTCGTCTTGTTTTCGATGCTAAGCGGGTGGTGCTCCTGACGTTGTGCCTGGTGCAGTGCACGCTAGCAGCATCGATCCGTTAGCGTCCATCATTCATCCACTTCGGGCAATTACCCCGGAATGTGAAGTGTCAATCAAAAACCTGTGGACGTTGTCTATCTCTGCACTGACAATGCTGGGAGGCTAGTCTCTCGATGGACACTCAGAACAAATATCTCCACCTTTCCTAAGTTACCGCAGCCACCGGGTCGACACAGGCCTGTTGCACAGCGAGAAAGATGATTGAAGTGATATGCCAGGATGCGTTGCCGGGTGATACGGAAAACCATTCGCTTACACGAGGGCGCTAGCGCCTGCACCGCCCACCAAATGTTGATGGATGTCGAGGCCATCAGGTAACGTACAGACAGCTGCGAGGATATAAGGTCGGACAACATGTGCTCAGACATCCAGTGCGCCCTCCCCTTCGTCCAGCATGCGAGGAACCCTAGCTCGTTCGCCTCTGTGCCTCCTCGTGGCTTCGGCAGCCGGATTCACCATCCCGCTCACCCGGGAACTTATTCGTAGGGACCCTGCACACTCGACCTCGGTCAACTTTTCTGCGTCAACAACTTCTGGCGACTTTCAGTTTGGGAACTTGGATGGAATTATCTATGTCGGCACTGTAGTGATCGACGGCCAGAGCTTCCAGGTTCGTCATATGGGTCCTATGATTCTGCTCATGGCAGCTGAAACTCTGTGTTGCAGGTGCAACTCGACACTGGCAGCTCCGACCTGTGGCTGGATACAACGAACGTGCAATTTTCCTCCAATGTTTCCGCCACTGGACACAATTCGAGCGTGACGTACCTGTAAGTTCTACTTCCTGGGATCCTTTTCCGATACTGATGCTACTGCTATACATAGCGACACGACGCAAGCTGCAGGTCCTATCCTCGTCGGTCCAGCGCAGTTCGGCGACTTCCTCGTGGAGAATCAGGCGTTCCGTAAGCGTCTTTGCATCATCGGACCTTACTGTTCGTTAACGTGATTTTGCGCAGTGAGCGCTCCGGGTACGAACGCTACTACAGACGGCGATAAGGGTCTGTTTGGTATCGGCCCGTACGTGATTTCGCCAGAGCTTGTAAATTTGTGGCACTCATAGATCCCCCACAGGCCTTCATTGTCTAACATCGCACAAACACTCAATGGATCGGATTATAACGGAAACACCCTCCTTGCCAACGTTTGTCTTCCGAGCTGTTACAGGGAATATCCAATGCTGAAGCAACATGTCCACAGATTTTCAGCTTCTACCCGGATGAACCCAACTTCATGTCAATCCTGCTGTCCCGTGGTGACGAAGGTTTGACAAGCGGAGGTATCTTCACCATCGGTATGTCCAGCCAATATCACCCACAAGTAACATTTTCTCACTTTCGAATATCATAGGCGAATACCCGTCTCAGCTGGACCAAGTCCAGAATGAGCCTCCGTTCCCGTTGCTCGGAACCGATGCTTGGGTCACCGCTATGGACGGTGTAGCAATTAACGGGTACTTCATGTCTGGAGGCGCGCAACCGTGAGTCTCAAGATTAGATTCGCGATCTTCGGGATTCTCATTCTTTCTTAGCGCGGATATTCAGACTGACAACCCTCCCGACGGCCAGGTGTCAGCTCTCCTCGACACCGGTACCGCTCTTGGTATGTGCATTGCTTTCTTTGCTACCGGCGTCCCGAAGCTTATGGAGGTTTAGCCCTGGCTCCTCCCTCATACGTCCATGCCATATACAGTGGTCTCCCGGGTGCTCAATACGACAACGGCCAGCAACGTTGGTTCGTGCCATGCGACAGCAAAGTGAACGTCACCATGGTGTGGGGGTACGTGAACTACCTGCTACTTTGATTTCTTGTGCTTATTATCTGCCTGACAGTCAAAACGAGTACCCCGTTCACCCCATTGACTCGGTCATCGTCTGGACTGTCGAAAATGGCCAGCCCATCTGTGCCGGTGCTATCACAAGCAGTTACGAATCCGGTGTTGGTACGTCGGCACCCGTACACCTGCCATAATTCTCTTACCAATGTAGCCCCCAGACTTCCTCCTGGGTGACACCTTCCTGCGCAACGTCCTCACTGTGTTTGACTTTGGCACACTTGTGAGCGACGGGACCAACCCGCCCTTCGTCCAGCTCCTCAGCATCACGGACCCCGACCAAGCCTGGGCTGAATACGACTCGATGAACGCAGCGCGTATCGCACTCGCGCTGAACGGCTCGCTCGATCTCTTCGGCGGCCCCTCAGACTCCTCGAGCTCGAGCTCGTCCAGCTCGCCGGGTAGCTCTCCTGTCTCCGACGCTGCTGCCGTCGCGCACGACGCCATCTCCTCTCCCAGCTCGAGCGCCAGCAACGGCTCGTCCTCATCCGTGGACCTGAGCGGCCTCACGCGCAACACCTACATCATCATGGGCCTGCTGGGAGGTGTCATCGTCCTCCTGCTCGGCATCGCGTTCGCGCTGCACAAGGCCTCCCGAGAGAAGCGCGGGTACCGCCCCGTCATGGACCCGCTCTCGAAACCGTACGAGTCGTACTCGGAGTCGTATTCCACGCCATACGCCGATGGCGGGCACTGAACGCCTTGCGTGCGCTATGTAAAATGACAGAGGGCCACTGGGGGGCTTGTGTACTATTTATCGCCGGGTCATCTTGCTTGCATTTCGAGTCTTATCACCGTGTTGTTGCATACCATCGGACACTCATAGTACAGCCTATCTGTAGATTCATTGTACTCCATATCCTATACATCAAGTGCTCATATACATACTCCGGAATCAGGGGCAGAACGTGACGGTGTAGTCGGCAGCAAGGGTGGAGTCGCACGTCCAAAGCGCGGTCCCGCTGCTCTCGTCGTATGCATATGCATATGCGTCGGGGCAGTTGCCCTCTGTTGAGGTCAAGTAAAATCAGTTTTCGCATGAAACCGCGTCGGAGTCACGGCGTACTAAAGAACGAGTAGTAGTCCACGTCCGAAGGCGGGCAGGTCGCCGGAGTGTTATGGGAACCGGTGCAGCAGTTCGGCGAATTGCCTATTTCAGCGAATACAGCGTCAGTCATAAAGACAGAAATGGCTGGAAGATGGTACGACACACCGTTGTCGTCGTCGATGCCGGCGGCACAAGCCGACTTGCACGCCTCTACCTTTGCATTGACAGTGAGCGCCAATTCCGAGGGGCCTGCGGAATAGATTATAGGTCAACTTGTCAGTTCGCATGAAGGTAGGGCAGGAGACTTACAGCTTGCGTCAAGGTCCACAGGGCAAGAGGCAGTGCTGCAGCCGGCATTATTGGTTACAGTGATCGGCAGGTTGAACCCATCAACAACAGAGACTGTCGTTGACGCGTGAGTCCACGACCATGTCGAGAACTAGCATCTACTGACCATCATAGTAGTCGGGCGAGCCGTTTGTGCCTAGCGTAAATTCTGCAAGAGTCGCGGGGGCGTCTCCCTATACTGCATTCAGTCCTCTGCTGTTGATCAACCGTAGAAAAATACGCACAGTGCCGTTGCATACAAGACCTCCGGGGCAGCCACCAACGGGGCACTGAGTTCCGGGATCCGGGTTGGAGAAGTCACAATCACGGCGACCCTAGGGGGTGCAATGGTAAGACATTGACCGCCGTGTCCGACACTTTTGGAGTACGAACGCACCCAGATACGCCCCGCGGACCAGTTGTCAGGCACAGAGAAGGATACTGTATTGCCTGGTGCGGCTTCCCACCTACTCAGAAGTGAGACACCATGATGTACGATGACAGGAAGCATTGATAGCGCACCCGTTTGGCTGGTCAGGGTGAGCAGAACCAACGTTAGGATCGGTGAAAATCTGCCGGGATTAATGGGTCAGCCAAATGAATAGTCATCGTGCAAAATGCAAATAATTGGTACGAACAGCGGGCCTGTCGAAGGTCGGGGGTCAGGTGCTCAGAACGTCTTATGCGAATATTTGCACATACCAGACGGTGTAAGCACAGTTGTTCGTCACCGTGAATGTGCGATCGCCCTGAACACTGGCTGCGAGGAACAGAGAGATAGCAGCAGTCAAAGCGATCATGATAATTTCGCAGTATGAAACTCTGCACAGCAGATGCGGTGGCCTACAGTCAACTCATTCCAAAGTCACCTTTTAAGTTTTATACTTGCACTGGACTGCACAAGTTCCGCTGCGGTCGTAGCATAGCACGACGAGCAACACATGCTCTCACTCTGGAGAACTGGCAGTAGCGAACCCATGTGACGGCCGTAGCATACGCGCACTCATGTCGCTCGCAGTCGCGAAGCGCAAACCGCTCGCCTGCAAGCCGCACCAGCATGGTCAGATCGGCTCAGAACTGGACGTGATCTCTCGGCTAGCGTGCATCGATCGCATGACGCTGTGGTAAAGAGGTGGTGGCACCAGGTGAGCGTTGTCCAGCATCGAACATGACCGCGGAACCGTTCTTACCGATGTGATGCTAGGGCGGGTGCCAACGCAACCGCGGTCAGGCTCATGCTAGGACGGTGTGGCCCTCCGCGCAGCACATTGCGACCCGGGGCTTTTGACTTGACGCGGGACTGCATACGTTGATGGGACTCTGCCATCTAAGACAGAAGAACAGTCTTGCGCGGGACAACGGACCTGTTGCAGGTGCGCGTTACCTACTCGATTGGAAAGCACCGAGAACAAGAGCTAACAAGCATCCGTTGTCATGATATTCGCGGCTTTGCTATTTCAATTGGCTCTCTCCCAGAAGACCATTGTGCGTGAGAGGCGAACTGAACAAGGCCTCGGACGTTGTGCACTCTGGGAACGGCCCGTATGCTCCCATCTTGATGCCAAATAAGCTTGAACCCGTGACGACGATCTTCGTCTTCCATTTTGCCCTGTCAAACCCAATGGGATCGGGCCCTATTGAGTCTTGACGTACATATGCTGGTCACTTGAGCATGCCCGAAGATGAACGGATGCTGTCTGCGCAGAGTCGCGCGAATGTTTGATTCTAAAGTACGATAAATAGATGAAGTGATGAATGAAGAGAACTTGTAACTAAAATGGTTAGTGTGAAGGGCGAAGGGCGATTGCTCCGTACAAACAGATCATCAACAAGCTATACCACCAGCTTCCTAAATCAACAGTGTCCGGTACCGTATGCATAAAAATAAGTAAGCAAACAACAGTTGCTGCGAGTCCGGATAGAATGTCAACATGCATGCGGCATAAGCAGGCCGCGGGTGCAGGGGTATGAGCAGAAGTGGAAATGCGGGTTTTGGAGAAGAATGCTAGTGCACAAAGGTGGTTTGTCGGATTCTGAGGGCTAGTGCACAGGATTCACATGTGAGTCATTATGACGTGCGTGACGTGCGGCGGTGTTTCGTAGGGGTAGCGTCGGACGTGCGCGAAGGCGCAGGAGTATTTACACGGCGGATTCAACCAGTCGTGATGGTGTCGTTGGACGGGGCGATCCTGGGGTGTACCGTTTTGGCATGCGGTAGGCTTTGCGCTGCGTCTGTTAGACAATACGACGGGAAACGCCAGAGAAGCCGTCAGTTCGCGAGCGTTTGGGTCACACGATATGGCACTGACGTGGCGAGTCATGATGAGCTTGGCCATGGACGCTGGTTGCCGCGCGTCGTAGGTTTGTAGTACTGCGTGTGGCCGATGATGGATTGAACAAACGACGGGGGAGCACAATGACGTGAAAATGGTCAATCGAGACTAACGATAACCAGCTGACGTGATTACTCACGGGGTCGTTGCCTGCCAATTTGCCAGTTCATGCGCATGAGCTCGCCGCCTCCAACATAGCCTCCCACAGCATGCTTGTCCTCTTCATGTTCGTCCTCTCCAATGAGTGCGCCCAGGGAAAATGACACTGGTAGACCGGTCCAATTCCACAATTGTGACTTTCCAGAGCCGATGCCGATGTGGGGCGTCTGATGTGTGACGTCTCCGTCGAGATAGTGAGATATCCGGTTGAACGACCCTGCTCCGACACGAAATACGGCGAGTAGTGACGTGAGGAAGGATAGGATGGACAGGAGCTGGAAGACCGAGAGCGACAGGAGCTCGCTCATTGTGGGCTTGGTCTTGCGAGTACGATATGCTTGTGCCTGTGCCGGGATCGAGTGAAAACCGGGGTCTGTCGTGCGAGAGCCTGCGTGCTCGATGGCGACGACGACGTTGAGAAGGGCCGGGGACGGCGTGGAGGGAGACGGAGAGGGCGGGGGACGTGGGGGAGGAGATGGAGGGCGGGCGTCTGCAAGTGCGAACAGATGGGCAAGTTGGTTGCCACCGTCGCCGGCAACGGCCGGTCCCAGACTCGTCGCGGCCGACATTGCACCGCTCGTCCTCCTCGACATCCAGAACCTGTGCATCACCGTCTGTTCCGACGTAACTCGAGCTTTTCACATTATTGAAACGGACTCTTTCTGCCTCATGTATTTGCGCAAATACGTGGACAGTGACCGCACGGTCAATGCGCTGGCACAGCTTCCCCGGGCAGCAGTCAGCCGGACGCCAGCCTCGCCTCCTCCAGCCCCTTCTTAGGATCCAACGCATCCTCGTGCTTGTGATATGTGAAGACGTGATACTATAAAAGATCCAACCGTCCGTGGTCGTGCTAAGTTTAGGCAAAAACCAGGCTCTTAAACCATCCGTCGCTATAGAGTTCTCGCTCCAATCCTAGACCTGTATGCAATGTTTCGTGTTAGGCAGTCTTTCCGATTATAGCATCATGGCGTCTATTTTCTTTCTTTTTTTGGACAGCGAACAAGTGGGGCGAGTGGAGGAGAACTCTATAGGACGGCTGGTCCAGAAGGTCGAGCGCCCGGAGGGCGCTTGTGGCTAGGCTCGAGAAACCTTGAGCGTTGGGCAGCGTGAAGTAGGAGAAATTTGCACGGCACACTCCTGATGTGCATTGCGACCGGATTGAGAATCGCAGCACGGAAATTCATCGCACAAAACGCACGCCGCCCCTCACGCGCCTCGCGAGCGCTCGATGTTCTGGGTCAGCCGTCCTATAGAGTTGTCCTCCTTCTCACCAGCCTTCCAAATTGAGACTGCCTCGTACGAAGCGGAACATGTGACCGCTCACATAATCAGTCTCGCACACGCCCCAGGAATTGTGGAGGGCAGCTCTATAGCGACGGCTGATTTAGGAGCCTGGGCAAAAACGCGACCTCGTAGGATTCATCGCACATCTTTCCAGATCGTTGTCAACACTGCGGCAGATACTCGCACGCTAATTAAATCAGCACTTGATGAACGCTGATGAAAGTCTGTCTTTACACCTAATGTACGACAGTACAGCTGATGAGATCATCTTTGCTTGAATCCGAGCACAATCTCCGCGCAAAGACGAATCCCCCGAAGTACGGCTCCGCGGAGGTCTCAACCCGCACCAGCCCCAGCCACGTCTGTCTGGCATCTGACCGAAACTGAATTCGGATAAAATCGTTTGTCCATATGACTCTTTAATCCGAACGGAGGTTTGACCAATTGTCGCGGCGCGGATCACTCGATATATCGTTATTGATCATTTTGGAGCACGCGCCTGGCGAATTCTCGCCCAATTGAAGGATACATCTCAGTGACGCCGAAGGGAATCGAAGGTACTTGTAGGTCCCAGTCATAGCGTTCTGATCGTGCCCCGTAGGCAGCAAATGTATTAGATTGGATCCGATCGAGAGGTTGTCCAGTCGCCCCATGGGAGCCTCTGTGAATCCTACATTTCATATCGTTAAGGAATGGGTCCTAAATTCCCCGAACTGGCCCGGGGTGTTCGCAGATGGTCTGTAGTCTGTCCGCCCGTTCCCGGTACTAACTGTAATAGACGTGGCAAGATGTGTCAAACTGACGCCCCCACTCGAAACAACTGTGCAAGTTCAACCATGATATTACCAAAATTATACATCTGCAGAACTCAAGATAGGAACAACTGTCCTCGACGGAGCAATGAGGTAATAATCCTTAGCTGGGAGGGCAGAAGGTGACGGTGTAGTCTGCCTCCAGGCCGGAGTCGCAGGTCCAGAGCGCGGTGCCACTGCTTTCGTCGTAAGCGTACGCGTACGCGTCGGGGCAGTTGTCCTCTGTTCAACCGTCAGCGTTGCAAGCATCAGCCAAAGTTACTCTGCACGCACTGAAGTAGGAGTAGTACTCCACACCAGACGGGGGGCAGGTGGCGGCAGTGTCGTACTGACCGCTGCAGCAGTTGGCGGAGTTCGCTGGAATCGTCATGGTCAGTATTCTGTCTAATATATACTGTGGGATTGGCTGGACTCACTCGGATCACCGTCCAGGTTCGCCTCGCAGGCGCTCCTGCAGCCGATGGGGAACCCGGTCGAGTCGAAGGGGCCTTGGATCGCGGCCGGGCCTACCCACGGTTGTATCAGCATCGGGATCAAAGTCTATGTGAACGTTGTCGCACAGTCCGGGCCTAAGTCGACAGGGCACGATGCGACGCCGCAGCCTTGGTTGTTGTCAATCCTCACGGGCAGGTTGTACCCATCGACGAGCGAAACTACACACATCATCTGCATCAATACGTTGTGCGACCTTCGCAGCGACATGGAGGCATACCATCGTAGTAGTCCGGAGCGCCGTTCGTGCCCAGAGTGAATTCGGCGAGAGAAGCGGGCGGCACGCCCTACATACGATGTCAGCTGAGTTCCAGTATGTTCGAAGCTCCAGTTGACTTACGGTACCCGTCGTAGGATCACACTCGAGGCCTCCATTGCATCCGCCGTCACCACATTGGGTGGCAGGGTTAGTGTCTGAGAAGTCGCAGTCACGACGACCCTATACCAGATTCGGCTCGCATCTTAATTATTAGTCAATTAAACTCACCCAGATCCGCCCCGCCTGCCAGCCCTCACCGACAGTAAAGCTGACAGCGGTGTATGCATCGGCTTGCCACCTGTGGAGACAATGAATGGGGAGACAACTCCGCCGAGGAGGCGACCTTACCCAGTCTGATAGTCCGGTTTGACGCTGCCAGCTCCGGTGAAAATCTAGACGATATAGGCAGCCTATTTATGACATGTTCGGCAGAACGCATGGGGAGCATAAGCTTACGGCGGGCCTGAGAGGTGTGTCAGTTTAACATACATCCAGTCTATTCAGTCACTCACCAAATTGTGAAGGGGCAGCCATTGTAGACCGTGATCGTGCGGTCGGCCTTGACGGCCACCGCTGCAAGCACTAACGATAGTGCAGTGTAGGACTTCATATTCGTGAGCGAGTGAGCTTCGGAGTCTGCGAGGAACCACCGACCTTTCCCCCCGCTGCATACTCCTTTTATATCTCGAACATCTGACAGCTCAGCATGCTGAAGTCACCGCCAGCAACACCCGGACGCAGTGCGCGTGGAACACAATTCGATAAACTGCCGAGGCAGGCCCATGTGATGACCGAGCAGCGCATCGAACACGTCGCCAGCGCGTAGTTGCTGTTCCAATCCGTCCAGTTTGGAGGGAAGCTGAATCACGAGCATATCATCAGCTACCATAGATGCTGATGCGCAAGTCGCATGATGCACTTACATCGGAGCAGTTATGTGCATTCCATATCCCTCTGATCTTGAGCAGTCGCAGTTCCCTCTTGAACTCAGGAATGTAGGACACTGTTGTTATGCAACGTACTGCGGTCTCTTGTTGTAAGCCGAGGCTATTCATTCGCATTGACTGGATCCGCTCTATCCTGCAGTACCTCTAGAACTTTGTTGGTGGAACAGATGGTGACCTGCAGGCCATGGCATAACCGAGATATACCTCATCACAGGGTTCGCGACCGCTCGACCGCACTCCAGCATCAACGCGGTCAAGGCCGTTTTGGGAAGCTTTGTTTGACGTGAGCATGCGGTTGAGTTTTCTTGGGAGGCGCGTTCACGGATCACTGGGGGACTCGATAGTTCAGTCACAAGGCAGTAGAGAATAAGCTCCCCTCCAATTGTAATGCTCACCCTAGACTCGAGGCTGGTTTGCGAGGTGGTCGTGACGTAGTCAGGCCTGCAAACGCGCGGTAGTAGTTCATGGCACAGGTGTGTGCCTGGAAGGTGATCACGATCACAGCCACCCGCGTTGTATCACGATCGCGCTGCGGAACCGACTCGCGTACCGTTCACCGACGCATGCTCTCGCATGCCCTATTTGGGAGTATCTAGACTGTGCTCTGCCGTCGCAAGCGCGTGCATCGGAGGAAGAGATACACTCCACATTTACAGCCATGCATGTGCAGCTTCACATGATGTGCCTTTTGCACGTTCGCCTTTTATTCAATCGCCCCCGAATATACTGGGGATGCTTCGACTGTCGTCAGCAGGCTCGCATCGCATGTGGTCGCTGTGACTTACGTTTCGATGTGAGCCTACCACAGCACCTCATGATATCTCGGGCATGCGGTCGAGATTGATGAAAAGCCATGATGTCACCTGTCTTAGTTGCCATCGGCAAGTTCTTCCCCACGATTGTCGACAATATTGGACGTTAACGGTCAAGGGTAGCTCACTAGAGCTACCTTCGCAGTATGTAGAAACTAGAAATCTCGAGAAAGGGTACCTTCGCGGATGCTCAGACCTTCAGTAGCAGCCACCGGCAGTACTCCATGGATGAACGTAGTGCTGTGGAAAGAAAGCGCGCATCCGATCGAGAAGCCTCTGGTGGATAATAAATACATAATACACCGAAGGCGAATTGCGCTGTTGGCACCGAACCCAGCTCTAGCCGAACATAAGATGTCAATGAAACTCTACGACCTCGATTCTGGTATAGTTATCCGGGTCCGAGGCTTGGCTGGTACGGCTCCACCACAACTCGACCGTAGACGGCCCGAACAGGAACCCCGGAGGGAATCTTCTCGAACATAAGTTCGTTGCCACCCTCAAATGTGCAGAGCTATTTCAAAATCCCAGAACGACGAACCTTGAAATCCGAAGTCGCACCTATCACTACGGGTACATTAGCAACCACGCCCGGTAGCTCGGCTTCAGCATTACCAGCAATGGCAGTGCCACAGCAGCGAAGTGGATATGCCCGGACGTAAGCGCATGAACGGTAATAGCAGTACCTCCCAAGCAGTCGGTATAATACCGACGCAGGGAGGCATCATAGATTACTATCAGAAGGGCCTCCGATGTTCCAGCTCTAATACCGGAGAGGACTTGACGGAGCGTCAAAGAAGAGACCCGGAGTGGGCTCCGGGCCTGACTGCTCAATGAAAGAAGATCCTGATGCAATATAACTCCCTAAGCGCAAGAAGTGGCAAGGTATCGCCACTCAATAATTCGATGCTTACAGTGCATGAGCGTCCCGGAGAATGGGGTGGAGGACCGTGGAGCAACGTGCTCAGGCAATTCCCCATAGATGAAGCTTTGAAGCCTGGATGATCCGGAGATGGCCGTGACGCTGTTTCGGTGAATCGGGAAAGTTACTTGCAGGATCACACGACTCTCGAAGACCGTACAAGCAGATGGCGATCGACCACATCGGAAGGTTGGATGCCTACCTGCACAGACAGCGACACACTGGGGTCAGACCTCTTCGATAACGTAGATACTATGCGATCACGGCTCGCGGAACAAGATATATATCAATATTTGATTCATAACTCAAAGCGATCCAATACAGTACGCACAAAGCAAATCCTGGCTTCATCTTCCAGCCAATTCCGACTATTGATACACTGAGTGGACTACCGTGTCTTCACATCCTACACCGCGCACCGCGCGGTCGAAGGATATGTGGGTCGGGCCGTTATGTAAAGTAAGCGAGTTCCGGCTGAGGGTGCGATAAGGCACAGAGCGCGATCAAAGAACCCAAGAAGAAACCAGTGAAAAAACAGGATGCGACACGGGTCAGCGCGTCAAGATGGAACTGGTGGGCCGATTTCGATTCTTCGTCGCTGGCCCCCGATAACGGCATGAGTGGTACCACTTCCACTTTCTTCTCGTCCACCTGTGGAGCCGCAGTCTTCTCGCCTTGCGTCTGCACAACAGCATCAGCAGAGGCCGGCATCTGGGGCGGGCCTTGCACACGTTGCTTCTCTGCGATCGCAGGTGGCGAGACCGCGGATGAACGTCGGCGCACGAGGGCGCGCGCCTGGTGCAGCTGTACCAGGCGCTCGAGGCCACCGACAATCTCCTCCATCCGGTTAGTGTTTGTCCGGGTCTGGGTCTTGCGCGCCTCGCGCACCTCCTCGGCGACGATGTGGATCATACAGCGGATAAGGTCGCGAATCTCTGGGTGCTCCCGCACCCACCACAACCCTGGCCAGCGCGCGATAATGTACGCGAGCTCGCTTGCGCTCACAGTCGCGGAAGACAAGTCGTCCAGGACAAGTTTGTGGAACCAGGGGCGCAGCAGGCACAGGGCGAGGCGTACAGCTCCCGCGGTTGAATCACGTACTCGCCTGTCGACGTTCAACCGCAGGAAGCGGTCCGCCATTTCCTGACAGAACTGGCGGTAGCTGGGCTTCTTCCGTGTGTAATCCCATCCTAGGCGGCTCATTGGTGAGTCTTTGGCATCAGGGGCGTCGCGCAGGAGGCAATAGGAAGGAAGTTTGTTGAGGATGTGGGTCAGCGGAATTGACGCGAGGACAGCGGTCTCGGGGATGTAACCCCATATGAGCACGTCTTGCGATTCCAGTGCAAAACGGTACCATTTCCAATGGTCTTTGTGACGCCTGATGGACAGCAAAAATGATGAGACGATAACAGTCATTTTATGAGAAAAACTATGACTCACTCCTTCGGTCCAGCTTGTCGCAGCAGTTCGACAGCAGTCACCGCCCGCCCGGATACGGCTTTTGCGTCAATAACCGCAATTTCGACGGAATGTTTCAGGCTATGATGATAACGCCGTGTCGCCTCCCAGATCGCCCAGGCGAAACTGAACGAAGTGGAGACATACGGAGATGTCGAGCGCGTTGTCCAGTCAAGGTGATTTGCGACATCCGCATACGTGCCCGCTGATGCGCTCCGGTGGGGCAAAGGGGATGATGGCGACGCTGCAAGGAATGCTGAAGATGTGAACGACTCCGTAAACATCTGTCTGATAAAGCAAGACTCCGTGGCATCGCGAGATGTAGGTTTGCTTCTGGGCGTATGGACCCGGAATAGGAATGGGTTGCTGTCAACCAGCTTCTCAAACGAGACCTCTGTGCTGAAACCATACTGCGGGAGAGCATTGCGATCCTGACCTGCAGGATCTATAGGCGAGGTAGGTGAAGTAGGGCTGGTGATGTAGCTGATTCCCATCGTAGCAGCGTCGTCTTAGCGAGGGATTGCTGCGAGCACGAGAGTAGGTTGCAGGTCCACGCAAGCATAGTGCCCCCCTTAAAGGCTGCGAGAACTTCACAGCGTGCAGCTCGCAATGTATGAAGTCCTCGAGTCCTCCATGCGGTCGCAATGAGGCTCGTAGGCAGCGTCAGGACGAACTATGCGCCGACGAGTTCGAGGGTGCATTGCACAGCAAAGAGGTAGCATAGGGTTTGCCTTGTCTGATGAATGAGTTCCGACATCCAGTACTATGAGCAGAAATGCGAGAGCATTGCGGTAGACGACGAGGAGAATGATGAAGAGCGAGCTCGATGCCGGATGAGGCAGTATCCGGGGTCCCACGCTCCCACAGGTTCATGAGACCTCCAATAATGCCCTCCTCCCACTGACGACCAACAGCGGCACACAGAGGCTAGCATCGGTGTCCAGGAATAATTCTATGACTTCGAACCCTGGAATAACTGTCTTACAATCGAGATGCACGAATTGCCTCGGCTCTCTCTGGGTATCCGGATAGTGATTTCTCTGGGATTGGATTAAACGTTAAACGACCTCGGTCAACAATTTGTCAAAGCTTCAAGCTTTATCGGCCACGCAGATAGAGCGAAGATTCGCCACTGTTCGGTCACTGCAGGGAATCAATAGTAGTCCAGCGTTGCAGCACTTAGCTGGTGCGCACCATGTGTCCGGCCGATAAATGACACAAATATGGTTTCTGCTGCGCGAAAACCGGTACGGCTTGACGTGTTCGCAGCACCGTTCTATGGCTACTGTGCTGCCTTGAAAAGTATCCCAAATTCTTTGCCGTCGGCATCGTTGTCCGTTCCGACGTAGTCCACGCCACCATCATCTGAAATACATTGATATCGAGGCTTGGGACCACATAGCTAGACCTGCAACATCGGTGATAGACCGGAATACCGTAAAGGAGGCAAGCTGCTCATGATTTTCTCGTGGACTCGATCATTGGCTTCTAAACTCTGTTCTCCAGACACAAATTCACTGATACGGTCCATCAACGACGATTGTGGCGCGATTCTGTATAATCCATAACTAGGCGCTCTGGTGCGTAGCCATGCGCAGTGGCTTACCGTCATTGCTTCCCCCAATTTGTGGACTCCAATAGTGCCAAGCCGTGCCTATCTTACGTGATCTTTCTCGTGGACTCGTCTTCCGAGTCGAACTGTCGTGACCAATTGCCGAGCAACCCCTGACCCCGCATTGCTTCGCAGGTGTTGTGGAGGAATAACAAGGCGCTTCCCTGAGCCATATGCGTAGGACTCGACAACGTTCTCGACGGACCGCTGCTTCCCCCCTCCGAACAGAACTGCCAATTTGCAAGATCTGTACGTATGTCTAGACGTCGGTCATGCAACATTTGACTTGCGAACGGCATGCTCGAAGAGAAGCCGTTCACAACAGCGGCCAGGTTAACCCGAGTCTGTGTCAGTCACACCAGATGGCCTTCTGCGACTTCGTGTGCCTATCAGATACCTTCACTGTAGGCTGTTTCTGTATACAGTCCCAATGCTGAGGCGATTGTGCGGCAACGGCGCACACAATCCTCTCCTGATTGGTCTTGTGGCGCTCGGTCCGTGAGTAGTTTGATCATCCGTGTTGATGAGTAGATCCTCACCTACACCTCAGTCGAGCCGAACATTGCCCCATATCCATGTTTACATGTCAAGTAAGCTTCTGTGGAGGATAATCTACAAGTCTATGCTTAATCTGGCATATTCTGTATTCTAAGGGATGTCTTCGTCATGTAGCTGCGTCACAACGGGCCCGTTCCCCGCATGGCTCACCGAACCGACGTCGGCGTCCGAGTATGCGTGCTCGGTGACTGCTTCGTGCGGTGCTATACATACCGAGGCGACTAAACCCGCATCAATGCCGCTCAGTACTGCCAGACCGATGATTGATCGTGGGCACTTCCCCGGCGTTCTGGGACAGACGCTCGGAGTATATAACAACTCGAGGCGCGGTTCTGGTACCCTTGGTCTCAACACCCCCTAGAAAGCACATAAACGAGTTTCATCATGCTCGTTGCTGAGTGCACCCGTCGGTCCCTTTTGGCGGGGTCCTTCTCTGCATCGCTGCCCCTGCGTCGGTGCATGTCCACCGCCGCGCCCGCCCTCTGCCTGCCCGCTCCCGACGCATCGCCGACATTTGTCGACTTCAACATCCTCGACATCTTCGATGCCCCCTGCAGGCTGGGCGAGTCCAGCAGGCTGCTCGCCATGTCTGCCCACGCGGCGCGTGCGCGCGCGAGTCGCCCGGTGCGCTCAATCAGCACCGCATCCCTCCGCAAACGACCCACCGTCAAGCCGCTCCCTCCTCCCGTCACATTCGACGGCCCCTCCCGCCCTCGTTACATAATGTCTACCCACCACAACCGCCGCACTCCCAAAGGCAGCGTCGCATTCGCCGTTGTTCCCCCACCCCCTCTGCCGGAGCCGCAACTCTTCGACGGTCCATCGAAGTTGCGCCCATACGCTCCCCGGGGTTTCAGGACGGGCAGCGGAGTAAGTTATGCCGAGCAAATAGAGTTTCATTTTCCCTGACCTCCTCCTGCAGGTTCTATCACAGCCATCCCTGGTGTCCCTTATCTTGGGCCTATCTGGGGCTGCCTTTGTCTATGGTGTGAATAATAAGTTAGAGGGATCTTCTTCCTCGCTAGATCACTCTCTGAGTAAGCCCTTGTCCCTATGTACTACCGATCATGTGGCTGACGTCCGTCAGGTCCGTGGAACCAGAGCAGCGACTTCCCTTCTCTTGTCTGATTGGTTTATGGTCTATTATTATATCGCATTCATAGACTTGTAGGTGCCTAGACCGGAGGTGGAGGTTTGCATATATAAGGAATGAAGATGCTATTTTGCTTGCTGTAAACATAGACTGTACAGTTATTGCCTCCCAAAATGTAGCCAGAGTAGTCGTATCGACGTGTCTCAACTGTGTGGTCGTGAAGACCTACGTCATGAGCCTCCGATTGCAACGTACGCGATCTCCCTTCCGAGCTGATGGCACTCAGCAAGCAATCGGTATGGAACGGGGGGTTGCATGGGTCCCGAAGTGCTACAGGGCGCAGCGGCCACGCTGTGCTTTCTTTCTTCCCCCTTTGAGGTGGGCGTCTTTCCTTATGAGTGCAGACACTGCGCAAAGGCGCCAGCGAATCACGGTCAAAGCGAATATCAGTCATCTGAACGCCGAGATCGAATGCATGAGAGGCGACGATAGTAACATATGAGATAGATACACGTGGACCGAACGCGAGCGACCGAGGCCGCAGGGAACTGGACAGCTTGCAGGCCGCTTTGCACGCACGCCATCCGAAGCGACATAGACGCCACCGCGCGGGCAGGGTCCAATAATGACACAGGATCTGCAGGCGCAGACGTTATGACTGCTCCGCGATAACGACCTTCTTTTTCTCCGCTTTCGGTTTGTTCTCTCCCGCCCGCGTGTGCTTCCGTCTGCGCTCCTCCTTGACGCGCTGCGCGTCGAGCATTGTGCGTTTGAGCTGCGCTGCCTTGTACACAGGTTTGGGGATGTGCCGACTCCTGCGGGATGTCTCTGTCAGAACGACCTACACCACGACGTGCACGTGAAAATGTACGGATAACGCACCGTGACACCTTGCCAACCTCTGCGTCCATCTTCCACTTGTCCTTGAGCGCGTCGCGATACTCGATTGCCGCCCGCTCGCGCGCGGTGATGACGCCCAGTTTGTCCGACGAGTGCGCCTTCCAGATGCGCACGTTGCCATCGTCAGAGCCGGATAGCACGTAGCGCGCGTCTGCGGTATATAGAGTTGACATGACTCTATAATCGTCGTCCCGCTATCAGGCTTCTAGTTCGGACGAGGTAGCGAGGCACTGTACCTTTGCATGCGTTTGGTGTGATATACCTCAGGGGCTGTGCCAACACCTTCCTTCCATATCCGCACCGTACGATCCCAGCCACCGCTAACGAATTCGGTGCCAGTTGGACTCCAATCACAGCTCATGACTGCGGCAACATGCGCCTTGTATATTTGGGTCGGTGTGTTCAGCGAGCGGATGTCAAAGGTGTAGAGGTTATGGTCTTCTGAGGCAAGAAGTACCGTCGTTGGGAAAGTTGGCGACCATGCTAGCGAATTGCTGCGCATCTGAACAGCCATGAGCGGCTTATTCAAAGATAAAGACAAAACAAACGCACCTGCATGATAACGCGGCGCTCTGCCTTCCCTGTCCGAATATCATACAGTGTGAATGTCCTGTCGGAGCCTATACTGGCAAGTACTGATGGCTCCGATAGGTTGAACCGGACTGCTGAAATGGTCTCGGTTGAAGTCGGGAAGGTTAAGTTCGAGACAGCTGCGCTCCTAAAGCACCGTCAGTCAGAAAGGTACATGACGAATAGCTATTTGATCAACGCACTTCGTTTCATCCCAAATTTGCACGAGGTTCGATGCGGTCGCGAACAATGGATCTGACCTATGATGATCGATGGAACTGAATGGAACGGGACAATCAGTTCTGTTACGAAGGTATTGGATGTGAAACCACATACTTAAACGCTGATTTGCCGGGGTATATACTTAGAGGCTTCCGTCCCTGAACTTCAGTGTCAGCGGGCGACAGAACGACCTCGACGCTACACTCACAGAGGAAGGTCCAGCCCCACGTTCATCTTCCTCCGGGACTGATCGGGTATCCCACAATTTGACATTACGGTCGACACCGCAGCTGAGCAGTCTGTCTGCGTCAGCAAAGCAGATCCCTGTGATTTTCCCCTTGTGCGCTTGCTCGACACTGAGTAGCTGCGATCTCCGGGAGATGTCGTGGACGATCAGGCCTGAAACGAGCAGCTGCAGTGAGCACTCACGCCCGGACGAGGACGCTCAGGTCAAGCACACGCACACACCTCCGTCCCAGCTGCCACTCGCAGCGACATCAAGAGTTGCTGGCTTCCGCGCCATCGTCTCTACAGCGTCTACGTGACCTTCCAGCGCGGCAACGAAGGGCTTGGCGAACATGCGCTCCATTTTCGCAGCATTCAGTGCTCGCATGCGTTCTCTTGCTCGGGCGAACGGGTGCATGAGAGGGTCAAGGTTTCGGGATGTCGGAGTGGGGTCTCCTGGGCGTGCAGGTAGATGTTGTGATGGCGCATGTTGCAGAACAGAGATTTTCTGCAGCAGAAACCCGAGCCATTCAGTGGCTGCAAACGGCATACAAGCAAGGGAAAAGACGGACCACCATGGTCCTTTCAGCCGGCGGAGCAATTCAAGAGGGGTTTCAGGATAGTTCGTGACAGTACTGAGTTACGTTTCGAGACCGTCGTAGAGTAGACAAGCCAGGTAGTGTACTTTTGAAGCTGAGAGTTATGAGAGCTGACCTGACGAGCTGGATGCGTTTTAGACGCCGGTTTGTTCGATCCAAATTTGTGTATTGACCGCCCATCGGTAGCCGGCCTTTCCGGGCCGCTATCCTCGACTTGTCATTAGCGCCGAGTCGTACTCTTGCATCGATCATGGTGCGTATTTTGTTTTCTTCGGCGACATCTCGAATTTATGGCCATCGGGCGCTGATACATGATGTTCCAATCCATAGCTCTCCGTACTTTCCATGTTCATTGTTTGTGCTGTGTGCACTCCACGTCACATGGCAGAACAAGGTCATGTGTCTACTGCTACTTGCGGACACATGTATTACTCGGATACATGAGGTGTATATCATCTGGGCCAATATCCCTTGCTCCTCGGATAGGTTTGAACTATTCGCACAACTAAATTAGATCCTATCATGCGATACGCGATGTATGCAGAAGCCGTTCTGCCTGCTCATGCGACAGCCTGGGCCATGGTGAGTTGATTCGTACATGACACACATGTGCATCGATAATTAGGTACAGAAAGCTTCCGTAGGATATTAAGGGACATACCATCGCAATTTTGATAGATGCCCGTCCATTCGGACATAGGCGGCCGTACTCCGCACAATGACATTCTGGCCGACTCGATTCATACGTGGTGGTCGGCATCGATGGCAGCCGCGACTTTTCTCCTTCTGTGATCATATTTCTCACCACTAGTCTGTGCCAGATAACCAGGAACGCCTTCCAGGCTCTAGAGCTACACGAAGCACGGTGTCACCCATAGGAGGTTACAGTAATGATGCGGGGTAGGTGCCATGTCATACTCATTACAACCGAGGAGTATCGCATTTATCATCACCATCTTGCGGTGTAAGGTACATCCCAGAATCTAGATAGCAGAATTGAATGATGTGGCGTGAAAGTCTTTGAACAAGGCCGCACTCGAGCAGCAAATGTGGAGCTACCCTTTGTCATCCAGATCTAGGAACGTCCCAGTGGCAGTCTCGGACATACGCCGCCGGCAGTGGGGCCGGTTGTTTAGGGAAGGGAGACCACCAGACGACATCGCTCGAATCCGCCCAAAGCGTTTGATGTATTTTGGGCTTCATTGACTCAACGAGGTGAATGCAGCCATTGAGATGTCGCAAACGATCTTGAAAAGATCGCATCTGCTTTTCAATCGCCCCCCCCCTGCTTTGAGTCATCGAAGCGGGAAAAGCAGAAAAAGCCCCGTCCCCTCTGGACTGGGCTAATTGCATTTCTGCAGTTGTTGGAACGCTTTTCAATTGGGTCAATTGGGGAAGTCGTTAGAAGTCAAAGTAAGATTCTCATCTGCTGATGATTGGACTCAATGGAGTGCACATACTAATACGTCATACGACGTCTTTGGTTTTTATCTTAGCCATATCTTGAGGGAGGGACGGATTCACTTTGACATGCCGAGGAAAGTGCAATCGAGCATTCCCATTAGTCCAATAGCTTCCCTGAGATGAGTACTCGGCCGCCGTGTAAGTTCTGTTTCGGAGTTAACAAGTTGTGCCCGCTTTCGCGCAGCATCGTTTCCGGAATTGGCCTTCAAATGCATTGCGAATATTGGCCACGCTACTGTTGCTCCCAGGGCACATATTCAGCCAGGACCAGCCCCTCAACTTGCGCATCACCCCCGCATTCAAGAGAACGCCGTCAGTCATGAGAGAAGCCCGTTACAATCTAGGGGCAAAGATTGATAAGAAATGCTGAAGCGGCAATTCAGGTACTCAGACTTCCGAAATGGGTGCACATGACACTCAAGACATATGGTGGCTTGAGGTCTTTGGAATAGAAGGTTGTCAAGCGAATGCTTCGTTCCAGCTGATACCAAAACGACAGCGACTTTCGAAAAGAAAAAACTCCGCTCAGGGCACCGTATTTACTTTCGAAGCTGGCCAATCACAGACTAACTAAATCAAGTGGAGGACCGACTGTGCCTATGGAGCCGGCATAGCAATGACCACTATTGGCTCCGCCTTCCAGTGGTTCGCTGCTGAGTATCAATCCATCCTGAAGAGCTGTCATAGAGCTATACGGCGTGAGCGGAGTGTCTTGTATGCCATTGAAGTCGTGGTCCAGTGCAACAAGGTATGTAGTACCAGTTACGACATGATGGCGATCGCATTTGGTTCATGGTCAGGATGTGATACGGGTGGGACTGCGAAGATTACGCATCGGGCGAAGATCCCTCACTCGGCTTGTTCGCGGCTAGCCAGCTCCAAAAGTAAACACGGCGTCTTGAGCGTGTGTTTTTTTCGAAAGTCTATCGTTATGAAACCAGCTGACACAGCACGGCCAGACTCGCCCACTTGCCGAGCAAGTTCGAACATGTCATATACCTCTTTGTAACACCCTAGAGCTTCATGGTTAAGAACACAGATAGCTAACACTAGCTCTCTCTCATTCACGTCTCGCAACCGGGGCGTGTCTCAGTAATGGCCAATGCGTAGATGAAGAGCAGACTGAGAGTAACTTCGCGGTTAATCGTGGGCCAAGACAAGAGGCGTGAGAGATCTGGATCAGGAAGCACTTCCAACGAAATTGAATTCCCTAGCCTCTAGCTCTGCCTCATTCACATCAGTCCTCGTGGAAGTCGTGCTAACACTACTTCCAGATACACCCTGAAGCTTTTGCAGAAACGCGCTGTCGTTTTCCGAATCAGATACCGGCGAACATCTGCGGGAACATCACGTGAGTCGAAACACGATCACCAGACGCATCATGGCGGCCGCGTTGTGACCTCGTCGTGGCCTTCATAACTCGAAGGCATCGTTTCGGCGCGACCTGATCAAGAGGGGGATATGTACACAATATGTTGGAAGGGTGGTGTCTGACAGTCAGGCGCTGCACACCTATTGGCCATGATAATGCTCAACCCGGCCGGGCCGTTGAACAGCGCTAATGGTAGAGGCGAATCTGGCCATTTCTCTTCGTAACTCAATCGTAACTGTTGCTGAAGCTCCTGGCCAGGTCTTACCTAGACTCATACTGCTTACACGTATCTGTCACTTGAGATGGCAGGGCCGACACCTACAGCACCCCAGAGCTATCTGCAAATCATCGAGGCGTGTGACAATTTCCGGTTGCCAGTCGCGAGTGACTTGAAAGCAGAACGACTCGTCCCCTGGCGTCTCTCTCCCGACTTTAACGCGCCCGCCATCGGCCTCCTACGCCCTGAGATCATTGAGAAACTACGCTTGGAGAATGTGCGCAGGCCGCAGGTCCCGGCGTGGGACATTCGAGAGGGCGCGGTGAGCTTCGCGGGCTTCTTGCGCACGGCGGCGGAGCGCACGCACATCATGAACGAGATGTGCATGCGCTGGCGCGACGAGGGCCTCTTCCCCAATATCATCGGCCCGAAGAAGTGGCGCGGGGAGATGTATCCGGTGTATCGCAACCCGTTTGGCAAGCACGACGCGCCCACGCAGGAGGAGTGGGAGGTCGAGATGGGCGAGGCAATGAACGACGGACCGCCCTTGCGCACGGACGACGAGGACAACAGGAACTACGCGTTCATGATGGAGCGCGCGGCGTGTGCGCTGTTTGGTGTGGTCACGTATGGGGTGCATCTGACAATCTACGAGGACGATGTGGAGAGGAACTCATGCAGGATCTGGGTGCCGACTCGGTCGCGCACTAAACCCACATGGCCCGGATATCTGGACAACAGTGTCGCAGGAGGGATACCATCTGGTCTAGGCGCCTTTGAGTCACTTGTTAAGGAGGCTATGGAAGAGGCCAGTATCGGGGAGGACGCTGTCAAGGAACATGCAAAACAGGCGGGAAGTGTGACTTACTTCTTCCGGTAAGCTCAATGCCTCTCAACATCCCGAATCAAACGCTCATCAGTATGCAGCACTGACGCTGGCTGGCTGCAGCCTGAAGTGCAGTCAGTGATAATGTCGATCCACATGTTCGTTGCCCTACTGAACCCACGACAGGTATATATACGACATGCGCGTTCCGCCCGGCGCGGATCCCGAAGCGTTCAGGCCAAAGCCATTGGATGGCGAAGTAGAATCATTCGAAGTGCGTGATATGTCAAATGGGAGGCGAGGAGTCTGACTATTGCATGCTCAGCTGCTCCCACTGTCTGAGGTGATAAATCGGATGCGCGTAGGCCTGTTCAAGCGCAACTGTGCTCTTGGTGCGTCCAGTACTTATCCGGAAGCTGCCTCGGGCGGAGAGCTCACGCTGTCTCTTGCGTAGTGCTGGTGGACTTCATGGTTCGCCATGGCCATCTCACAGCGGAGAACGAGGCCGATTACCTGGAGATCGTATCGCGGCTTCATGGGCGCTTCGAATACGAGAGATGGTAGTAGGACTGCAGAAATCGAAGAAGCCGGATATGAAACAAGGCCTAGAACGCCAAACATTGGTACACGTTCTGCAATGCAGGTACAGTCGCTGAACATGGCTTAAACTTACACTAAATAGTAAATTACTTCGACTTTCTATCAGTAGCTTGATCAGCTTGATGACATTGGGATGCCGCAACAGGAGTGCTCGCGTACGTTTTCCTTCGAGCGCGGACAATTTAGCAGAGTTCGACTTTCCTCCAACTAGGAATATTTCACCTCTTTGCTACTCGAAAAGGGAACTTCCCCGCCTGAGACAACCACTAAGACTTCGAGCGACAGCGCTGATCAGATGGAACATCCTTAAACTCCGAGTTCGGCCAGAAACGTTCCCTAGCATTCAGCATGTCAAGCGTGAAGCGATATGATCAACATGCTGTAACTCTAAACACCGGTAAAGCGCCGCCAGAGTCGCGTTGATATAAGAATGGCCCCTGCACGTTGGCGCGAGCCTGATCCCTGTCCACCTGCGATATCGCCGCGTCATGTACGACTCGTTCGCAGTCATCGCCTTGCGACGCATTTCCCTGGGCCTGCTCGACGCGCTATACAACGTTGTACTAAATGCCGGGGTAATGATATGGGATGTGGGTTTGACGCTAATCAACGTAGTGCTGCCCTCGCGCCCTGCGGGTAGAGTCGTGCCCGCAGGCGCGAAGGGTGCAGGCGGGGTATGGCCTGCGTACGAGGCGCCGGCCCCCAGCGATAGCAGATGTTCATGTCCTGCCCTGAACGCGCTGGCCAACCACGGTATGGGGCCCAAATCTCTTGAAGTGTGCCTGACTGAACTTTGAGAACTCGCCTGCCCCACTGTACAGGGATTCTGCCGCATTCCGGACGTGACATCACCTTCCGCGAGCTCAACGCGGCTGTACGGGCCTCGTACAATTTTGCGCCCAGCTTCTGCTTCTTCGTACCGAACTACATTGCCGGAGTCCTCGGACGCAGCTACTGGACGGGCAAATTTGATCTTAGCGATATCGACGTGCATAATGGAATCGAACATGACGCGTCGCTAGCTCGTACGTGCCTGGTGGCCGATTTCGCCAATTTGGGTTTTCGTTGACGCACATTTCAGGCGTGGACTCATTCCATTCGAATGACCAAGGGAAGGTTTGCGCAACGCTCGTTCAAGACCTTCTCTCCTCAGGGACTGGCGCAGGGGGCAATCTCACCACGCATGACCTTTCGCGAGCCTTAGGTCGACGACGTACACATGCGCGGAACAACAACCCTCAGTACAGTTGTTCTCTGTTTCACAAGCTATTCGGAAGTTCCAAGTGAGTATAGCAAGCGATATATGGTCGCCTTAATTGACGCGCCGTATAGCTCCGCGACATTACTGAGGATCTTTGGCGGTTCCACAAAGGACCTACAACCGATTTTGCTTGAGGAACGTCTGCCGG
The DNA here is from genome assembly GCA_000320605.2 of Gelatoporia subvermispora B. Classification (NCBI taxonomy): domain Eukaryota; kingdom Fungi; phylum Basidiomycota; class Agaricomycetes; order Polyporales; family Gelatoporiaceae; genus Gelatoporia; species Gelatoporia subvermispora. The sequence goes on from KB445797.1 coordinate 847,458, forward strand.
ACGGCTGGCAGCCAAGCGAACGCCACCAAATGGGCTTGACCCTAACTGCGTTCCAACCGACTGTTCTGAGCATCGAGCTAGGCATTAAGGAAGAAGTCGACGGCTCTCTCAGCGGCCAAGGCACAGAAAAGGCCAAAGTGCAGTGAAGGACTGATGGAAACGTGGTGTAGAGTACTGAGATACTGTCTCCAAGCGCGTGTCGTTGGCGAGGCACGTCATTCCTCAGTCTTGAATCAATAATATGGACACACGGGCAAGGAGGCGCGAGGATAGATGAGCAGATCGATGCAGATGAGTAGATGATCATGTCTGCTGTCCAAAGCTTAGTCATGTGACGTTCGTGTTATTTGTCTTCCTGCAAACCCGACAGATATATGTATGCATGACATGCGCATATCATTTAGCACACCAGTTTGACAGCAAAGTCTGACATGACTTGTTACCAAGACCTCCCGCCCACCACTCACGAGCACCAGTCACATCGGAGGAATGCGAACGATGTTGGTTCAGGCATCTGAGGCGCCCATCATGCAACACGTCACCGATCAGACGTTCGAATTCGCAATGGTACGGTCGGACGGACCGCGATCTCGCATCAATCCCAATACAAAGAACCATTCCAAGGTCAAGTAGAGTGTCCCTCCTTTGATTTCGAAAGTCAGATAGACCCTCCGAGATCTTGACGTTAAAGTTTCGTCAGGATACAGGGCTGTGTAAGTGTAACTGCGCTCTTGGTGTGCCTACTGCTCAGAAGTGTCTCGGGAGGTGAGCTCAGGCTATCTCCGTTGCAGTGCTAAGGGATTCTTATGATGCCCATGGGCAAGCGCGCTCTACGCGCGCACTTCAATGCACAATCCAGCTGAGTCTGGTCTTCTCTCACTCGGGGAACCACATCTCCTTGTCGCCGGAATAGACATCTTTGCTGCTCAAAGGACGCGAAATAGCTTCGTAACAGTATGCCGACGCTGGCCGGGGCTCTCAATCTTCGATATTACCCGGAAACGCAAGCAAACATTCAGTTGTCAACCACACGGGGATAGCATCAGCGTACTGTGAGATAGATCTCGAGCGAAGCGCCGTTGGAGCTGCACGACCATAAATTGGCCCCCGCACACTGGTCAAGCAGTTTTATCACCCTCCGTCTGCGATACCCCGAATGCTACGCACGACTCTTTCCTCATTATCGCCGTGCGACGTGTATCCCTGGGCTTGGTCGACGCACTGTATAATGTGCTCCTCAATGTGGTGGTCCTCGTCTGGGACATAGGTCTGACGCTGAGCAATCTGGTACTGCCAACGCGCCCCGCTGGCAGCGTCGTGCCCACGGGTGCGAAGGGCGCGGGCGGGCTGTGGCCAGAGTACAAGGCTTCCACGCCCGGCGACAGCAGGTGCTCCTGTCCAGCCCTGAACGCGTTGGCGAATCACGGTATGGACTCGCACGTCCTGAAGCACGCCCGGCTGACTTTCGGGACGCGACTTTATTATGTAGGGATTCTCCCACATTCAGGGCGCAACATAACCTTCGGCGAGCTTAGCGCGGCCGTGCGCACGACGTATAATTTCTCACCCAGCTTCTGCTTCTTTGTACCGAATTATATCGCGGGTGTCCTCGGACGCAGCTACTGGAGGGATAAATTCGATCTTAGCGACATTGACGTGCACAATGGCATCGAGCATGACGCGTCGCTCGTCCGTACGTCTTCGGTGTTACATCCTGTCTAGTTTGAACTAATGTGAGTCGTTTTCCAGGCGAGGACACATACATTATGAACAACCAAGGACAAGTTTCGGTACCTCTAGTCCATGAACTCCTGGCGTCGGGTACTGGCGTAGGCGGCAATCTTACCGCGAGTGATCTTTCTCGTGTCCTGGGCCGACGACGCGCAGACGCTCGCAAGAATAACCCGCAATACAGCGACTCGCTGTTCCACAAGCTATTCGGCAGTACCAAGTCAGTAGAGACAGCAGCACACCGTCGAAGCCACTCACGCTCCATGTAGTTCAGCGACGCTGATAAGGACCTTTGGTGGGTCTCGAAAAGACCTCCAGTCATTCCTGCTTGAAGAACGTCTTCCGACGGGCTGGGAGCCCGTAGAACGACATCCGATGGGCTTGACCATAGCTGCGTTCCAGCCAACAGTGCTGAGGATCGAGTTAGGCATCAAGGAAGAGGTTTATGGTTCTCTGAGCGGCAGAGACCATGAGGAAAAGATGAAAGTGCTGTGAGGGCAGTGGACACATGGACGGAAATGAACAAGTGCTCTACACTCGGGCCTGATGCTGACATGCATGCAAAGGTAGATTGTTTGGAGCGACATAGTGTAGAGCGATTTACGATACATAGCAATTTGAGGTATACTAATCAATGGATACAAAACGAGGTACCAACCACGGCAGCCACAAGCACTCACTCAGAAGTCTCCTAGGTCCAGTTCTACAGACTCAAGCACTGCTTGCTCAAAATTGCTGCTCTCGTTAAGATTTGAGGGCTTCGAAAGGGTAGATGCCGGGAGTAGCGATGACGGTAATGGGGACACAGATCGGGGTGTGCCAGCATCGGTTTGAAGAGCAGGCGTCCCAGGAGTTCCCGGTCTGTTGTATTTGGTGTGCAGAACGAGGTAGGAATGTCAACATTCAGATCACGGCAAACAATTTCACACAAAGCACGCGCGTAACGAAAGCTCAGACATGAAAAGGCGACGAAAGGAACAGACCTTGAATTCGACACCTTCAATCCAGGCTTCAGCCGCGCCCCAGGCTCGGGTGTCCCAGGCGTTACAGTGCCGCGTCCGCCAGCGGCGAGCAACTTGCGTTCGCGACGCTTGCGCTCCGCCTCAAGTATCTCCGCGCGCCGGACAGCTTCCATGTTTGCCTTCCGGTTCCGCTCGTTGACCTTGGCAAGGATGTCTGCCTTGTCCTCCCTGTCCGAGCGCGCAGGAGTGAGCTCGGCAAGCTGGGCATCGATCTGCTTGACCTCATCGTAGTCCTGCCGCCGCAAAGCCAGTGTACGAGCCTGCGAGAGCCGCGAGCGCTCCATGGTCATCGATGCAGCGCTCTGCTTACCCTGCATGTTGCGCTTGCGGGCGAGCATCGCAGACACGTCGCTCTGGAGGCGAGGCCAGGTGTACGTTCAGCAGCGGCTCAACTACCGCTATGGAATTCAACAGACCTCGGTCATTGGCCTATTAGGCAGATCGACAATCTGGGCACGCTTTGTCTCAAGCTGCCGCTTCGTCGGGACGGCCGCCCTGTCGTTCGTCAGGGTTTTGAGAAGGTGCTCGTACTCGGTCTGCAGTATAGGGCCATCAGGATGTCACGATGTAGGGATATCGACGGACGAACAGTTGTGAATGGGCCATTGGACGCCTTGTCCATTGGGAATCTCTTAACGGCACCGCCATACTTGAGCTCGATCTCCTGATTGAAGACTCGGCCATTGATCTCATATGACTTGGCGCCGGTCTGCGACACCTCTGAGACGTTGTCAACTCCATGCTGACCGTGGGGACAATGCAACTGTGCAGTCCTTACCAACGATCTCGCACATGCGATACAATGGCCTGTTCTCGCGATCGTTGCCAATCAAGTATCGGACCCATGCGCCTGCAAATGTTCATATGGCCAAGAAACATGATAAGTGGCGAGCAGCATACCTTTGCAGTATTCTGAGAACCATGGTGCCGCACTGTGCTTCACGAGTAGTTCGCGTGATAGCCGTACGTTCTCGAAGTCTTCCAGCATGGACGGCGAGTCGTCGCGGCTGTTGACCTTGTCCAGGATCCGTCGCTCCTTCTCCTCCTGCTCATCGTACTTCGTGATCTGACCGTCTTCCTCCTCATCGTCGGACATATCCATGTCGACAGGCGAGGACGACGCTTCACGCTTCGGGGACATGTCCCGCGTCTGCACAGATCAGTTTTTGTGAGGGGACAAAAGGGAGGGGCGACGTACCCGCTTCTTCTCATCCTTTGCTTTCCGCCGTGCCTTCAGCTCATCGAGCTTGCGAGTCTTCTCCTTTGTGGCGCCTCTTACAGTATGTTGTCCTGCAAGTACGTGAGCATCGTAGCAGCAATCTCATCGTTGCGCCACACACGTTTCGCGGCCTTGGCGACGCTCTCCTCCGCGCCGCGCCCGCCACTCTGCGCCTTAAGCATCTGATCGAGGTTGCGCTGGTCCTGTATGCGCTGCATCTCCTCCAGGCGCTGCTCGATGATGCCCTCACGTTCAATCTCAGGCATCTGCATTAATCTGCGCGGTGGTCACCGCGGCGGCCTCGCAGCACGGCGCAGGCAGGCACGCACCGGTTCCTGTCCTCCTCGTCGACATACTTCCCCTCGAGCGGGTATGGGTTTGCCACATCGTCTTCTTCGCTCTCCGGCTGCTCCGAGTCCGAGTCCGACACACTACGGGAGGCAGGCATCGGGAAAGGTGCAAGGAGTTATCAACACATCAGTGTGCTTACTCTGCTTTGCGGCGCTTCACAGCCGAGGATTTAGACTGGGCCTGTCGCTGTTTCTTGCGTTTCTTCTCCGTCTCCCCTGCAAGCGCGAGCAACTCGTCGTCGATGTCTCCTTCAGTGTCAGACATGATGTTCTAGGTCGCGTTCGGCGTGTAGGGAAGGTGCGAGTAAAAGACAGGAAATGGGTGGCAAGTATGTCGGTGCCACCGAGTCTGGTCCAGTGCAAGCTGTGCGCGCGCCTAGTATCATACATACCGGCATTTGCCGGGTGGCCTCAAAGACAAAATGTTCATTCTGACGATCGTGCAAGAACTGCTCACAATCCTATCCTACAGCTTTTGCAGCAGCAGCACTTCGGCTACTGCCATGCACAAAGTACATTTATGTGCAACCACTCCCCATGTACACCTGTCAAAATTGGCAGCTATCGTGGCATGAACCAGTGAGACGTTGGCGCCGGTTTTCGTGGCTCCAGCGAAACGCCAAAGTCATCGACGTCGTCGCCGAAGGTATGCCTTCGTGGTGTCCGCTGAGAGGGGGGGAAGTCGTTTAGGACGTCATCATACGAGAAATGAAAACAGAACTCACGCGCCAGACACGTTCATCGGTGATGATCTTGTCAAGTGTCGGGACGCAGTTCATGAGCAGGCGGATGTCCCCTCTTGCAAGGAAGGGACGTGGTCCATGCGTCGAGTGTGTATCATTAATGTCGCAGAGCGTTTGCAACGTCTTTGACTCTTGTAGCGCTGCAGCCCACGTGTACTACAGGACCTCATGAGCGACAGGAGATCCTGAATGAACGGAGTATAACGTACAAGTGGCATTTCTTTTACAGGTATGCCCACCGCGAGCCGCTCGAGATCATTACACCGTGCACAGATGAGGCGCACGCCTTCCACACTGATCCCACAGTTGAGTAGCGCGACATGGGTCAGCGTCGCTTCATGCGCATCGAGAATGTCGCGGATGAATGTGTCAGCGACCACCAACTTTTCAGAGAGCTTGAGCGTGATAGAGCGCAGTGGACAAGACCATTGACGCGTCAAGAAAATTATCGACGTCCATAGGTTGGGTGTTGCTGATGGTGTGAGCGTGCAATGGGTATCCACAGTCAGATGGCGCAGCCGAGAGAGCGCGGGTAGACTCGTAGGCAGAGGTCGAGGCGACTCCTGAGATAATGGTCAGCGTTTAGCATATAGGCATAGATAGAGGACGTTGGCATACCCAGCTGGTAAATGATAAGCTCTCTAGGTTTGGAACTTGAGAAGTTAGACGCATGACCGAGAAGTGGTCCACTTTGGAGCACCCAATAACATGTAGTCCGGTGAGATTGGGCAGGTCGGAGAGAACGGTTTCGAGAATGCATTCGTGCAGATCATGCATTGCCTGTGGATGATGTCATTATCTGCCGACACATGGGAATGTCCACCTTGAGTCGTACATATAATGTCAAGTCAGTGAGCGTTGTTTGGAGCGCTGATGTCCATCTTGGTAGCGCGTCGACCACTGTCCAGCTGCCGGCATCAAGGATGACGCGTCGTAGACCCCTAAGCCTTGTGAGTTGCTCCGTCTGGTCGGTTGTGAGGTTCGCGTTTACACGTATCTCTTCTAGACACTTTTTGTCCTGCAAGGAATTGAGGAAGGAGGGCAGAATATGTGGCGTGCATGTAAACGAGCCGAGGTTCTTGCACAGAGCGATAGCACACAAGCAGTCGTTCATGACAACAGGACTGGCAATACCCTTGTACATAGGTATCATCCGTATGTCTGCACATGGTGAGTACCAAAGCATAGATGCAAACCAAGGAACGCACCGATCGCACGCACATGTATGGATAGACCTGGATGCGCCACAACAGCAGCAAACGGCGACATAATCTGTTCAATGCATGATGTATCCTGTCAGCCCAGCGGAGTGGATTAAAACGTAGATAACACGACGTACAGCAGGGAACCGCTTCCCATGATGCAACTTGAATACGAGAGTGCGGTACAGCCGCGGGATGACACCCGCGAGGAATGACCGGCTCACGAGCGCGATAGAGACGAGATCATTGCCGTGCAGATATGCAAAGATGAGTTCTAAGCAATCTAGGTTTAGGCTGTCAGCAGTGACCATGTTTGCAGACAGCCTCGAATTGTCCTGCACGCAGTGATTAGATCAGAATACTGATCACCCGAAGTCTCGAATTGCCCTCGCGGCTTCACCTGGCGACTTGGTTAGTCTCGTGACCGAACCCTCGGAGCTGGAATCGGAGTATTTCTCATTGGAGAATTTTATGAGATTAACGATTTAGTCTGAAGCAACACGTCGGAGTTATAGCTAATTTGAGCGGAGTGGATGTCTAGAATCCATTTCACTGCCCGTGGCTGATTATCATCTTTGCGAGTTGCTGTCGGTTGGATGGGTTACAAGCTCAGAGATTGTCAATATATTTATGTCGAAAAACCCCCCATATAAGTGTATGTACGTTAAGACTGCAGCCAGAGTACGCAATCGCAGCAAAACATGGTGTGGCTGAACACGGCGAGACTGGTCGGCAAGGACCGGCACCACACGGCATGGCGCCAAATGGGGAAAGTCGAGACGCAGCCGGCCCGGACAAAAGCGTGCAGCCAGATCTGGATTTCGATCTCATACCGTCCCCTACTTGTCCTCATCATCTCGCCGTCCTCGTCGTCGTCCTCGCCGTTGACAATGCCGGGGTCGACGGTCTCTCTCGAGCCGTTGAGTTCGCCATCACCGTCCCCGCCCCCTGAACACCCGCCAGAACGCAACCGTACCATCTCATCGGCCTCCAACCACAGTGGCGCCGCGGGGCTCGACACAGACTCTGAGCTCTCAGAACTCACAGAGGACGAGCAAGAGCTCGAAAACCGCCAGAACGACCGCCAGCACAGTACCAACACGCAGGAAGACTATCCGACATCCCGCAACAACAAACGCAAGCGCAGCGGCGGCCTCATTCCCGAAGACATGTGGGGCTGGGCGACCAAGAACAACAAGAAGACCGACTTCCGCGGGAAACCGCTCGAAGAGGAAGAGGAGGAGGAAGAGACAGGACCTGCAAAGGCCATGGAGGAAGAGGAAGACGAGGCGGAGGACCACAGTGCATCTGGCGTCGCCGACGAGCGTCGCGTGAAGACCGTCCACACGCCCGGCGCTCAAAAGGACGATCCGCCAGAAGAGGAGGACGACGGCGGCGAGTCCGATATCGGCTCCCCACAGTCTCGTTCTGACGAGCCCGCGGCTGAGGATGGCGAGTCGGGCGATGAGGCGGACGGGGACGACGTCGAGCCCGACAGCGCGCCCCGCGCCACTCGCGCAGAGGCTGAGAACGGGGGCACGTCACCTGACCTAACCGAGGACGAGGGCGCGGACGGGGATGACGACGACGACGACCCCCAAGACGATGCGAACGGCGCTCAAGACGACGTGGAATCCGAGGATGATGTCGAGGGCGTCGGCGCCGAGGATAGGGACGCCGTCGAGCTCCCTGGCAGCGCTGGACAGGGTTCCGCCACACCTGTCGATAACGGCGTCTCGCCCCTCGAAGGCGATGCCGACGAAGATGCCGACGGGCCTGTGCTCATGGAAGTCGACACCACTGCCCCGCCCCCTGCGCTCGTCGCCCCGATCAATGCTGCCGCCGCCGCGTCGTCGATCATGGCGGGGTCGTCGGTCATCGAGCCTCCTACCACCACCCCTTCTCCGTCATCGTCTCGCTCGCCGTCGCCGTCGACTCGTACACCCACCCCGGAGCCCGAGCCGGAAGCCGGGTCTGATCGCGAAATCGAGCCTGAGCAGGACACGGTGCGCAAGCCGCGTGTGCGCACGTCTGGCAAGACGAGGAAGAGCAAGACACGTTCGCGCGCGAAGAGGTCGAAGCCCGAGCCCGCGGCGGACGCGGACGTGGACATGGACGCGGACGTCGATCACGCGGCGGCGGACGAGGGCGACGGGGTGGACGCGGAGGAGGCTGACGCGGAGTCGCCCGAGATGGAGCTGGAGTCCGACCTACAGCCTGCACACCGCGCCGAGGCTCTGGACGTGCTTGCGACTATCGAGCTCAAATTCGCGCTGTTGCGGGAGCGTCTGTACGTCGAGAAGATGGAAGGCCTTGCTTGGGAAGAAAGCCTGATCGCTGATGGTTCGTGTACACGTTCTGTTCCGTTGGCGCAGTATCCGTCTCACATGGACGCATACAGGCACACACCCGGAGCTGCTGCACCTCCACGCAGAACTATCGAAGCGCCGAGATAAACGCCTGGAACTTGCTTCCCGCCGGCGCGACTATGAGATCGGGAACGTTACGAAGCGGCGAAGGCTAGATGAAAACGGTGTCTGGAGCTGGTGGAAGGTGCGACGCGTTGCACGTGACGCGATATACACTGAAGATGTACTGATGATCGCATCTCTCGGGCCTGACAGAATGCCAGAGATGAATTGCAGACCGAGGTACTTTCGGATACCAGCCGCAAGAAGCGACGTCTGGAAAGGGAACGACGTGCCTTGGAGCGTCCTCAGCCAGGTGAGTGGAAGTATACTGGATGAGTGATACACATTTGACCTACAAGCATTGTCAGTGCGCCGGATTCCTCAGCAACCGGAGCACGTTCCACCGCCACCCTTGTTGAGCGACATCATCCGCTCATACCCATCCGGCGCGCCTTATCCTCAGTCAAAGTCGCATGGCCGCTCAAACGCAAGGAAGGCCCGTACGAGCGCTTCTGTTGCATATCCAGTGATCGAGCCTATTTCACCCGCCGACCTCGATCGTGATATGCGCGCCATATTCTCTCAGCGACGCCCCATTGGTGGTTATGATCCTCGACATGTGACCATGATGAATATCGGGCCAGGTTTCCCCGCCCCACCATTCGACACGTACACTGGCATGCCAATCCTCGACGGTCCTGCTCTTGGCGGCCGCATGATTCCCCCTCCAGGACCATTTCAACACCAGCATCAACAGCTCCAGATACACGGCGCACAAATGCAGGGTCCAGCGATGCTGCAAGGCTTCCCCGGCCCTGGGCAGCGTCTACCACACCACCATTCCGCGCCGCCAGGCGTGCTTCCCAACATGCCGCACGAACTCATCGCCGCCGAGCAGAACATGGGTCTGCACCGTCCTGGCTCCGGGCTCGGACAGCCCGGTCCTCTACATATGCAACAATTTACGGGCGGCGGACCAGGACCTGGGAATCTGATGCGCCGCTCGATATCCCCTGTTCCCGTACAGACTGTGCACAGCACGTCAGGCCCCGGCATGCCGATCGGCATGGGCGCTTCGCCACTTCCGCCTGGCTTCGCGGGATCGAAAGTGAATGGGTGGATGGGCATCGGGACACCGGGCCCAGCGCACCGCGAGGGCCCGAAGGAGAAGCGTATTGGGATGGACGTGGACGGGCGTGAGAGGGAGCGCGAGAGGGAGCGGGAACGAGAACGCCCCATGGACAGCGCGAAGGCGAGGGACAGGGCCGAGCGCGAGTACGAACGTGAGCGGGAGCGGGAGCTCCTCATGCAGCCGTTTGGCCAAGGACCTCGGCCAAGGCAACACATCGCGCCACATCCACATCCGCATGTTCATGTCCACCCTGGGGCCGGCCAGGTCGCACACCCGCACCAGAATCCGCATCATCACCACCATCACCACCACCATGTACACCACCACCACCACCCGCAGACTGGCGCCTCTGTGGGTCCATCATCTATTGCTGGACCAAGTGGCCCGACGCCGATGTCTAGCCTTCCTCCTCCCGGTGCGCTGTCTGGTCCGTCACAAAGCCCTCGCTTCCCGCGCGAGTTCGAGCCCCGTCGGCCCCATAATGGTGCGCAGACCGAACTTATCGACCTCTCATCGAAGCCGACGGGCGCGTCGCCTCACATGGGCTCCCTTTGGAAGGGTGCGGAAGAGCTTCCCTCTGACATCGCTCGCGAACGCAGTCGAGCGGCCTTGGGACCTCCGCCAGGGCATCACGATCGGATGATGACCCCCGCACAGTACATCGACGCGCGCGATAGACATGGTCCTCCTCTGCCAGGAATGTCGTCTGGTCTCCACTCACCAAGGAACGGACCCGGACCTTCCACTACACCAGCCTCCGCCGCGACATCGCGCCGGGGCTCGTGGAGTGCGCCTGACGACAGCGGGCTGCCTCGACCATCCTCGTCGAGCCAGCTGCTCAACTCCGGACCAGGCTCATCCCGCCATGCAAGCTCGCGGATGCCTCGATCGCCCTCAATGCACCCACCACCTCCTCACTTCAGTTCTCCTCCCTTGGGCAACGGCCGCCCTCCTCCTACACCCTCCAGCCCCCGCGGCTCGTTCTCTGGGGCTCTCCGCTCTCCTCAACGCCCTATCCAGCCAGCTCTCCCGCCCCCGCAGCTTCCGCCGCCGGGCTCCAGCAGCCACTCGCCATCAGCACATCCATCAAGCCCCCAGAAGGTCGATAGCCCGAGCCTTCGCGCGTTTAAACACAGCCCACCGTCTCCCAGTCAGCCCAAGGTTCCACCACAAAGAAAGCTGAGTTTTTCTGCCTCGGACCAACCACCCAATGTGCCTTCCGGCAACCCTATAACCAGCGGCCCAGTGCTCAATTCGCGAACGCCGCCGCTTCTACCCTACATCCCCCCGCCGCCTGTACATACCAACACTTCGCTTGCGCCACGCCTGCCGCCTGGAGGAATCCTAGACGGACCATCCCCCCAGATGAGCAACGGACCGGTTGCGGCCAAAATCGTGCCTGTGGATGGATCCTGATATTTGATGCATTATTACTGTTTTCCCTCTGTGTCTCTGTGCCTGTTTCCACGTCATTTACAATAATGCATATTGTCGCAGGTCTAATGTATCGGAATGTCTGTCTGTCTGTGCGAATATTGAATGTATGACAAGGACAGTTCAAGCCTTCGAGGACGTGGACGGTTGCATTGGTCGTGCTGGTTCGGAGACTTGTTCACGGAGTGACTGACTGAGAACAGGCTGTGGCCAACTTGACTCCTGCAAAGCCACCAGAGCCGTGACGTTGGAGATTCTCGTCGGCTGGTTTTGAGAGGGGGCTGTGGGGCGAGGCTGGGGTTTCACACACCCTTACTGCTTTTCGTAGCGACCGATGTCGGTCACGTTATTGACTATCTGGACGCTCGTGTCTAAACTTCGGGAGGATACATCAAATCAGTCTCGCGCGATCCATGCTTTCGAACCCAGTACAGACGCGTATGCCCTCTGTAGGGCGTCAAAACGAGACCTCGGCTAAAGGAACGTTCGTTGAACGTTCATGTTCTCAGGGAGTTACCATAAGAGGAAAAAACATAAGACGCCGATGTACGTAGTCGTTGTACGTTGATATCTACGACCTCAATGTCTTTTCAAGACTTTCCATCGTCAACAGTCTTTCCTGGAATCATTGTGATCAGCACTTTGAACAGAGTATGAGGGATTGCTCCATTGCATATGTGTACTTGCAGAGCACACAAGTTGGTGACTAAGAAGGTATGTAGTGGTAACGCGGTTGATAAGACATGCGACATGCGAACCCCAAAGAGGGTTGGGGGCTTTCTAATCTGACAGCCAACTTCTGCTCATTGTAGAAAACGAGCGTTACGATACTTCTCGGTAGATCTAAACAGCCAGTCTCGAGCGGCCAGGCCAAACGAGGCACATCCATTGACACTTGCATCAACGCCTGGCTGCGCCCCCATTTCCACGAGTTAGGTTTCCCAACACGGGCCAATTTGATATGGTACTTTTTAAAAAGAGGAGTTGTGGCTGATCTTGTACTGGGCAACCGCCGAATACGGAAAAGTTGCACACGACATGAGAAGACGCCCGACATACACTTCCGAATTCACTGGAGCCCGGCTTAAGCGGGAGGTTCGAAAGCGTCACATCACACCAACTGAAAGCGTCTCGTAAGTGCGCACCGTTTCCATCGAAGTCTGCACCGCATCCTCAGCTGACTCGGCGCGCAGTCAACTGGCTCGGAGGTAGCTATGTGCTACAGCCGATCGACTCAGAGATCGACGCTGTAAACACCGCAACTACCGATAGAACCAGCGGTGGGTCCACAAGTGTGATGCGGGAAGATGCCGCTGACCTCGTAATAAGGGGCGCCAGAGCGGGGTGCTCAGTAATCTGGTTGGCTATGCCGAAGGAAGCACTGACGCGTATATCCCACACTTGACGAAGCAGACGACGGACCCGGATGCATTGACTCACTGGGGATTACTTTGGCGTGCACCTTGATGCTCCAGAATGCATATAAAAGAGGTACAGTGACCACAGGACAACCCAGTCTCTACCGTTACACACGCACTTTGCCCCATTCGAGTTCTAGCAAACGTTACACACACTCGCACTATGTCGACTACCTTCTGGAACTCTCCCCCGGAGCCCAAGACCCCCCTTGGCCGCCACCGCAAGCTCGGACCCCTCTCTGGCCTGCATGTCTCGCCGCTGACTCTCGGCGCGATGAGCATTGGCGACAAGTGGGAGAAGTACGGCATGGGCGCGATGAACAAGGAGAGCAGCTTCAAGCTGCTCGACGCGTTCTACGAGGCCGGCGGGAACTTCATCGACACCGCGAACGCGTACCAGGACGACTCGTCCGAAGAGATTATCGGCGAGTGGGCAGAGGCACGCGGCATCCGTGATCAGCTGGTCATTGCCACGAAGGTCAGTGGGATTTATTCGCTGCAATATTTCGTAATGCTCACCAGCTAGCAGTTCAGTACCAACTACAAGCGTGTCGCTGACATCAAGCAAAAGTCGCAATACGTCGGCAACAGTTTGAAGTCGATGCACCTATCGCTCGAGGACTCGCTGAAAAAGCTTCGCACCTCCTACGTTGACATCTTCTATGTCCACTGGGTAAGTCCACTAGTGATTGACACGTTCTGACCAACGACCTGACTTTTCCCGCTCAGTGGGACTGGGAGACCGGCGTCGAGGAGGTCATGGACGGCCTGCACAACCTCGTGACCCAGGGCAAGGTGCTCTACCTCGTAAGTACTTCATACCACCAACCCAAAATCCTGCAAGCTGAATCCTCATGACCCTGACAGGGTGTATCTGACACCCCCGCCTGGGTCGTCTCCCACGCAAACACCTACGCGCGCATGGCGCACAAGACCCCCTTTGTTATCTACCAGGGTGCATGGAGCATTCTCCAGCGCGACTTCGAGCGCGAAATTATCCCTATGGCGCGTGCCGAAGGTAAGCCCCCCCTTCCCTCCTGTCAATACTTCCTGCGGAACACTGACACTTCGATCATTTGCCAGGTCTTGCACTCGCTCCTTGGAATGTCCTTGCAGCGGGCAAGATCCGGACAGACGCAGAGGAAGAACGCCGCCGGCAGACGGGCGAGAAGGGTACGTGCAGTCCTCCTTGGCCCTGAGGCATAAGTTAACTGACCCTTCCCTTTCCTTAGGCCGTCTCATTTACGGCACCGGGTGGGAGCGCACGCCGGAGCAGCGCAAGGTCTGCCTCGCGCTCGAGGAAGTCGCGAAGCAGCTTAACGTGACCAGCATCACCGCAGGTTCGTCTCATACTGTCCCCTTCCATCTCCCCTCATCCGCATGGCACTGACAACCCCCGCAGTGGCGATCGCATACGTGATGCAGAAGGTCCCCTACGTCTTCCCGATCGTCGGCGGGCGCAAGATCGAGCAGCTCTACGATAACATCGAGGCACTCAAGATCTCGCTCTCCGAGGAGCAGATCAAACTCCTCGAGGGCGTCCTGCCCTTCGAGGTCGGCTTCCCGCTGAACTTCATCGTGAGTTTCCCCGCTCTTATCCTGCCATTGGCACACAGCGCTGACGGGATGGTGGTCACAGGGCGACGGCTCGGAGCACTGCCGGCTCTTCTCTTCTGCAGGCCACTTCGACAAGTGGCCCAAGTCCCAAGCGATCCGTCCCTCGAACTAAGGTGCCGCCGAGCGGTACCATCTGCGGGAGCTGTAGGCTAGATTTTGTAAGATCGATGCTCCTCGTATCGATTTGTGTTTGCTTGATGTCTCAATGACACTACCTGCAATGTAGTTGTTCGAGTCCTTTACTGCGACCGATAATGATGAGCGATGATGATAATATTGACGATCTTGCACTGCTCGTCCATGATTTCGGCACTGCGAAATACTTAATTCGCTACTAGGATCGCCGATCGTACAAAGTTTAGGGACTTGGCGTCTCGGTGCCGATCCCGATATTCCCGGAGTACAGATTCTGCTCACCACATGACACTTCATCAATGTCATGTCGTATACTTGCGATTCGATCTTCCTACTCGTACACTATCTGTCTTACTTCTGATCCCCTCTTGAAGATTCGCAGACTGATGAAACCGAGTGTCCTCGTCGTTCAGTCCGTAGGCCGGATGGCCTGCGCCATCGGCCACTTGTCGAAGTGTCCCGCCGACTTGAACAGCCCCGTGTACTCCGTGCCATCGCCCTACGAGCGGTGTCAGCTCGGAATCGAAGCATCGCGCTGAGACTTTGGAAAGAAACCCGATATGAAAAGAAAGCAACTCGAAAAAATATCGATAGGTACGTGAGAGTGCATAGCGAACGAAGACAGAGGATAGGTCTGATAAATGCAGAACCGCAGTGTGCAATCGACAAATACAGCCCAAATGACACTCACGATCATCCCATGCGGGAATCCACGCTCAAACGGCTGCACGCTCTCCAAATACTCAATCTGCTCCTCCGAGAGCGCGATTGAGAGCGCCTCGATGTTGTCGTGCAGGTGCTGGACCTTGCGCCCGCCGACGATCGGGAACACGTACGGCGTCTTCTGCAGCACATACGCGATCGCCACTGCGCGTCAATCGCCTGTCAGTCGCACCGCCACACGATGCAAGGCAAGAAGGCAGTAAAGCAGAACAGACGACGCACCGGACGTGATGCTCTTCGCGCCTACCTGCTTTGCGACCTCCTCTAGCGCGAGGCAGACCTTGCGCTGCTCCGGCGTGCGCTCCCACTGGTCGCTCGAGATCGTGCGTCCTATCACCCCAGTGAACGGTCATCAGTCAAGCATTCTGGGGCGCGGAAGCGTAGAATTCGAGCTGCACGCACCCTTCTCGCCGGTCTGCCGGCGCTGCTCTTCTTCTGCGTCAGTCCTGATCTTCCCCGCCGCGAGCACGTTCCAGGGTGCGAGCGCCAGTCCTGCCAGCACCCGATCAGCACGCTGGAGATGTCCGGGGAATACGGAACCCGCGAAGCGCACCTTCGGCGCGCGCCATGGGTATGATCTCGCGCTCAAAGTCGCGCTGGAGGATGCTCCACGCGCCTTGGTAGATTACGAAGGGGGTCTTGCCTGCCATGCGCGCGTATGTGTTCGCGTGGGAGACAACCCAGGCGGGCGCGTCTGAAATGCCCTGTGTCACGGTCAGTGGTGGAGAGTAGGGCGGAGGAGGAGAGAGGCGCACGAGATAGAGCACTTTTCCCTGAAGCACGAGCGTGTGCAGTCCGTTCATCACCTCCTCGATGCTCGTCGTCCAGTCCCACTTTCCGTCCACGTCGCAAATAACATGTTAGTGGAGATGGAATTCGAAAGGGGAGATGAGCGCACCCAGTGCAGGTAGAGGATGTCAACGTAGGACGTGCGCAGCTTCTTGAGCGACGCGTCGAGCGAGAGGACCATCGACTTGATGCTGTTGCCGACATACTGCGACTTCTGCGGGATGTCCGCTGCGCGCTTGAAGTTTGTGGTGTACTGCGCGTGAATAGGGGTTAGCAGACGTCTACGAAGAGATTACGCGATGCAATATAGCTCAAAATCGAGCTTAGCCATGGTCGGAAGCAGATTTGAACGCATATAGCCACATGGTAACTAGGATGATCGTGCGTGGATGCAATGTGAGCGCTCTGGGGAGGTGGAACAGCCCACCGAACGTAGGAACGTGGATATGAGCGCATCGCGTCGCTTCTTGATACATAGAAGACGCATATATGCGTCTGCACACTGCACTTGTCACGGAAATGCGCAGCAGATAATGCCCCGGGCATATCTTTATCGCATAATGTTTCTAAACATGCCTCCAGAGGGCAGAACCCATCTGTCAAGTCGGGCCGCAGACCGGAGCAGCGGCAAGCCTAACCAGTGTACACGAGATGACAGTCACCTTGGTCGCGATAACGAGCTGGTCGCGGATACCACGCGCCTCCATCCACTCGCCGATGAACTCCTCGGAGGTCTCGTCCTGGTAGGCATTGGCAGTGTCGATGAAGTTTCCGCCGGCATCGTAGAAGGCGTCGAGGAGCTTGAAGGAGGACTCCTTGTCCATGGACCCCATTCCGAACTTGTCCCACTGGTCGCCGATGCTCATCGCGCCGAGGCAGATGGGCGAGACGTGCAGGCCTGCGAGCGGGCCGAGCTGGCGGTGGCGACCGAGGCGGGTCTTGGGCGGGGGAGGCTGCGTCCAGAATTTAGACATGGTATTGCAAGTGAGGGCTGTGTGATGATAGTGGTTGAGGGAAAATCCGGACAAGGTTGAGAATAGACCCTGCCCCTTATATGTGTCCAGGTGGAGAAGTAAGAATAGATTCGGATTATCACGATGTGATTGTGGAAGACATACTAGACGGGCTTCGGCATGCGACGGCAGAGCAGAGAAGCACGCGTCAAGGAACAGTCAATAGAAGGAATCGAAGCACACGTCAGGGGGGAAAGACGATACAACTCCCACATGACGACATCCTGCCTTTGCTCACTAAGCAATCTCCCAAACCATCGCTAAAATCACATCGTTGTAGTTTCTTATACGAGAGTGACTCGTTAGAGAGATTAGAAGACGGGTAACGTCGCTTTGACATGTGTAGATATCGTGCATCGGTTTGTCGTGTTTGAACCTGTTGAAAGCCAGCAGAGCCCGGAAACACGTGGGTTGGAAGGGTCGATAGTTGATTCCCTATGGGGTATGTCCGATATTCTTGACAACTAATAAGAAGCCTCCGCAGATGTGTAGCACGAGAAACCAGCGACATACAGGTTGGAAGCAAGCCGACTGGCGAATCAGAGGCACCGAACCACAATCAGACGCTGGAGATCAGCGCCTGGCGGGCGCGTGGTTTTTTCATACCACTCGAACTTGCTCTTGAGTACGAACATCACGGGCTGAACATTGGATCCTTCCACGAAAAGATCAAGACGACTTTTAATAACGATACAGCCATCTCCGAATGCTCTTCTTCGTCCCGCTACAAGAGCGTGAAGATGGACAGCGCAATATCTGGTGTATCACGGCGACCGGGTGACTATATGCGCTCAGGCAACACCTCGTCGACAATCTGTTATTCACGGTGAACCGTGGTCGCAGACATAGTTGTAGAATTTCTTACTTCGTCCTAGCATCACTTGCCGCTCGTTCCGAGCACCTGGCCTTGAGCCTACGTCTGCTGAACACTGAGTCACAAGTGGAGCACGACCATTTCGGGTACATGGCCGTGTTTCATTTCAATTGCGGTTGGCTCTGAGGGCATGATGCTTCTCTGAGAGCTCGGGAACCGTCCTCAATATATGCCAATGAACTAAGGCGCCGCCTATGGTTCCTCCGGCGGCTATACCTCGCGACCTTAACAGGCCGGTGTCTTCAAAAGAGCGCAGTCTACAAGGTCCATACTCTGCTTTGGCCTGCCTCTTGCTGCTGCAACAATGTTCTCGGAATCTGGTGCCCTGTTCTTCAAGCGCAAGAATGATTTTTGCAAATTACCCTATCGACGGCAAATAGACCACTCCGCGTATGGCAATATCTGCAGCAAAGGTCACACACACTTGTCCGTCCCTCGTGAAGACCGCCCAGCCCTATTGTATCACCTCTTTGGTTCGCCGGATAAACAAGAAAGGACCGTCAACGAAGCGCCTCCGTCTCTACCCGTGCATTTCCTGGCATCGCTCCTCATGAGTGGCACCCGATCTAGTTGAATAGTATCTCATTTCAACTTTACACGGTGTGGCGTAAGATAATGCTCCATATATGCATATACCCGCTTTATGCGTGGCTTTGACCGACCGGCTACAACAGCCAAAGACGACCGCGCGAAGTTCGCAACTTTGCAGGACTGAAGCGAGTGCCACAGCGATGGGAAGCATCTATTTCCCGGGCTCCGAACCAAAGCTCATGCGGCAAATTCTTGCTCTGCGTTCCCTGTGGCCTGCTCGCTGCTCACGTATAAAACCCCACCACTCATCACCTCTACTCAGACTTCCACTCCCTCTATTCAGCTCAACTGCACAGCGCTCTCAGCACCTCGCACTTCGTATTACCTACTCTCCGCGCCATGCAGCGGCCACACATACCACCTTCCTCGCCCAAACCTCATCCTTCCTCCGCTCCTTGCGACCGCCACACCCCGTCTGTACGAAGTCTGGTCCGTCACGTTCTCCTCACCGCGGTTCTATGTAGTACTCACCATCCCGCCTCGCCTTGCAGCACAGCAGAAAGGGCCTCCGCGTCCACACCCACAGGGCGCCTCCGCGCCCCGACTCTGCCCCGAGCCCTTGAACGGCTCGGCGGAGATGGGGGACCGCGCCGGCATGGGTGGCCACCGCGGGGCAGTAGGACCGCCGAGACGTGAGTCTCGTGCAGTGTCCCGCTGGCTCTTCCCGGGCAGCACGCTCCTGCCCCCCACTACCGCTTCCCGGAGCTGGGGAGGTCTCGGCAATGTGATCGCGAGACACAAGGGTATGCTCATCCAAAAAATGAAAGCTTGGATCGATCCGACGGTGCGGTGCCCGGTGCCGGAATCAGTCGCACCGTCGGATATGCAACCTGTCGCCTCCACCTACAGCGAAGACACAGCATACAACGGAGGTCCTCCCCCGTTCGAACCGTCGTCCACCTTACGTCTTTCACCCACCTCCCCCTCTCAAACCCTTCCTGCGCAGTCCGACAACTCAAATGATGTTGTCGGCAGGCAGTTCGATACTCGAGTTGGGGTCCCCGATGTCTCGCATGCGCAGGCTGTCTTGGGCAGTCCCGCGCCTCTGAGACCTTCACGGGACGAAGCACCGCAGTTGTTCAAAGAAAATACATACATGGAATACATTCGTTGGATGTCGCGTAAGTAGACTACTGTTGCAATTTCCCACGCAATACTGATCTCACGAAACAACACAGCAGTCGGTCCCACACTTTACCCCGGAACCAAACTCAACGAACCTGCCTCGGCCACGGACGGCAACAACCACAACGACCTGCCGAATATCCTTCCTGGTATTCTGAGGCAGCAAAGTCTGGTTCTGGAGCTGGACGACTCACTCAATGTCCTCGCGGCATACCGTGACTCGGACGCAGGGCCGCGGACGGCAACAATCATCGACGTATAATTCATCCGTACATGTTTCGCATATAGCATGCACCGTGTCTCTTTATACCAGAACTCTGCATGTATAGTAGAACTATAGTCCTACCATGCGCCCATCCTCTCGACAATAGAATGAATCCCGTCTCTAGACTGACATAGTGTGGACGACCACAGGACGTAGATGTACAGTGTCTTCCAGAGGATGGATGACCTCTCTTGTTAATGTAGCGATGCGATTGAGATGGGCCATTCACCTCTGAGACTTCGATAGAATGTTGAACTTCACCCGACCATATAGCTAGTCAAAAGTTTCATTTGGATCGACTGAACGGCTTAATATACTGTTCTTGTAACATCAGAAATAGTATATTAATGAAACCTGGAGTCATATAGGACCTTTGAAAGCTAAAGCCTCGAGATGAAATCATGCATTTTGAGAGCGATGCGTTCCGCATCATGTCCTGGAGCCGGTGGTAGCAGTCGCGCGGGGTGCGGGAACTGCCGAGCGTCTTAAAGTAGGTAGCGCGCTTCGTCGAACACAACGTTCACTGACTCGGATGCCACAATTTCTCTTCCTCTAGGCTTGCCACCACGACATGGATAAATGTCTACCGGGAACAACTTGAGGTCTGTCTTCCTCTAGAGTGAAGCATACAAGACGTCGCGGCCCTGTGGCAACCCACTCTCCTCGCAGGCGGCGGGCTATCCGACGATTCGTCTCATGATGTTTAGTATGAAATTGTTGGGTCTCGTCTGCTTTTTTCCCTGATTGTTCGCTTTGTAAAGATATCCCAAATATGTGAAGACGGTTCCCCCAGGAACCGCTTATCAAGTCATCCATAGTATCGAGTTGTAATCTGGGTGCTTCGAGCTCGGGTTTATCGCATATTGACTGCATGCCCGGTCTGTTTTCTGTCTCTGATGCGCTGTCTCTCTCCCCAAGCAACATGGCGGATGTATATGCGCCTAGTAAGCTAAACTGCGACCACCGAATCCTCTGGACGGTTCTGGGACTATGTGACAACATGGTGCAAACCCGGAAAACCAGAAAACGTACCGACACCACTTCTTATCATTGACCATCCACGCATGGAAAAGATCCGATAGAATTACCGGACGGAGTGGATGTCTGGCTTACAATGTCACACATCCCAGAGTCTTTGGCCGTATCTGGGTAGAGTACGTCCACAGCGCCTATATGTACCCACCCTTCGTCTCTATCATGTGGAAGCAATCTTCTTAGCGGTTGTGGCACATTCTTTGATCGGTTTACCAGCGTGTGTAAGAGGCATGCTCATTCTCTCGATTGTGCCTTATACTCTTGTGGCGCCTATTGTCCTACCTCATCCCGTGGATTTTCCTGTTGGCTGGTATTAAGCCGTGTCTGCTTGCTGGGCGATTGCGACGGTGGTCAACACCCGGATCCATATGCGAATCAGCACGGTCTTCTGTCATTGTATTGTCTCTTTGGTTGCGCGCGAAATTGCCACACGCTTCACATGCTTCTGCCGTTCTCCGAAGGTGCTTCGCGCGAGTGGCATTCCACCCGTGTTCCGCACCTCTTGCATTGGCTGGTCCACAACAGATGCGTCAACCAATCGTTTCGCGTCAGCGGCTGCTGAAATGATCATGAGCGCACGGATGTAAGCTTGATATTCGCCACGCCGCATTCTTCCTGTGCTTTTGGTAGCTGCGGCCGCCAAGGCGACCCGCGAAAGCGGAGATATGTGCCACAACGTTGTAGAACTCCACGGCTGCCGTCCGAGCGGCATAAACACAAGATCTGTGGCCCACTGTCACTTCGCGTATAAATACAGGTCTGTTGCACCTCGAAATACATCTCACTTACCCCGAGACATCAGAGCTGTTCTTCAACAACGCGATTTATCGAGTCTCCCGCAATACCCATTCCTCTCGTCGACATGCACTGTCGACTACGTCGACTTCGCCCGTCTCGGATCCATCCGAGTTCGAATCCTTGCGACCGCCACAGTTCACTCCGGACACAATGTCCGAAGTGCTTTAAGCCTATACCTCGGGGGGCTATGGTCCATGGCGGAGTACGTTTGCCTACTTACTATCTTCTATACTCGTGCTTACCCAGAAGCGCGCCTGGTATAGCTTCCCGCCCCTCTTGGTGCTTTGCTCTAGTCTGCCAAGACCCAGTGGCAGATTACGCAGTCTGTGAGTTCCACTCTTCTCTCGTTTACCCACCAATTCTCACTCTATTTTCATCGTAGTACAGCGCTGCAGCCGCAGGCGCCCTATTGCATGCCCAGGATGCACAGGGCAGCCGGTGTCCTGTACTGTTACGCGGTTTCGTAACAGTCAACAGGAAGCTCAGCCCGTTTGACAGACGGGCACGCGGGGAGCACACGGCGAGGAATGCGGCGCAATCGCGTAGTCTCCTCTCGCAGGGGGCTGCGCCGCCCTCCTCCGACACTTCTGTCGTGGTGCATCCACCATCGGGGGCGCATACCCCGCTCTCAGCTTCTCTTACAGCGGGTGGCGGCTGCGGGACGCGAACACGCCACGCCCTCTAGAGCGCCAGCACAAGGGACTAGGTGATGGTGGATCGCCTTTCGGGGGTGATCTTCGTAGGGTGTCGGCAGAGTCATTCTGGTATATAGGGCTCATTCATTGACAAATTCGGTTCTGGAATCAGTACATACTGCATCTAGTTGTATCTATCGAGGCCGGACGACCTCTCTGGACTGCATGAGGGAGTAGCTGTGGGCTGCGCTTATTGTGTCTTCTGACGGGTCGCTCGGTCTCAGGTCGTCTTTCTTACAGTTCCGTGCAATCCAATGACTTTGACTTACGATTACCTTGTGGCTTGAAATATTCTCAATTATGTTTCGCACAAGTGAGTATTGAGTCGATCATCTCTGGTGTTTTCGGAACATTAAGAGGCTCTCATCACAAATCGAAACTGCAAACACGGTAGGTTGAGCTACGCTATACGTGTCTATCCAAGTTGAATTAGCTTATGTATACTGGAGCACACATTCGTTAGCGAAGTTCGTACCCCGTCACAAGAGTACACTCACAATAACTTGTCGTCTATCACCTAGACATCATCCCCACAGTGCAGAGCCGATCTTGATCACGTCTCGCATCTGCTGAACGTCGTGTACCCGAATGACATCCGCCTTCTGCTGCACTGCGCACGCGACCGCAGCAGCCGTCGCCCAGCCGCGCTCGTCAGGCCTCGTCTCCCGCCCTTGTTTCGCGTCGTCGGCATCCGACTGTGCGAGTATCGCGCCAAGGAACGACTTGCGCGAGGTACCGATAAGCTGCGGGAAGCCGGCGAGGGGGTTGCGCTCGTTGCTATTGTGTCCATACCTCGACAGCGGAGCGTCTGCCGTGACCGCGGCCGCGTTCCGCAGGACCTCGAGGTTCCCGTCGACGGTCTTGCTGAACCCGATGCCGGGATCTACAATGACGAGCCACCGCCTGATCCCGCCTCTCCTGCGCACGGCGGCGTCAACGCGTTCTGCAAGTTCGGCTCGTACGCCCTCGAGGACAGCGCCTGGCCCCTGCGGCGGGGTAGCATAGACGTATTGGCTGTAATCTTTGTTCGCAGAGGCCTCTCCGCGGGAGTGCATTAGGATGACGGGTACGGCAAGGTCACGGGCTACTTTCCGCATCTTCAGGAAGTGCTCTGACGACGCTTGTGTGAGAGGCCATTCCGGACCCACGAACGCGTAGACGTCGTTAATGCAGTTCGCTCCTGCCTTGACAGCAGCTTCGGCCACGTCCCAACGGAACGTGTCGACACTTATGAGTATATCCGCTGCCTTGGCGGGCAGACTGTCGTCGGACCCAGCATCTTTGCTGAGACCTCGTATGGCCTCTATGACAGGAACCACTCTCGCGATTTCCTCTTCCGGAGAGACATAATCGGCGTGCGGCCGCGTAGAGTACCCTCCAATGTCAACGATGTCAGCACCATCGGCGACGCAAGACGTAGTATATGCGATCGCAGCGGGCATGTTATTATGTCTTGACCCATCGGAGAAAGAGTCGGGTGTCGCATTTAGGGTGCCCATAATGTATGTCTTGCGCGGTGCCGAATGCGCTGGCAAAGACGAGGTCGGGAATGTCCAGTATGCAGCTGTAGATGGCACAATCGAGCCGTCGACATTTGGATACTTCGGGAAAGGGACAACTTTGCTCAGGACCGGAGTTCCAGCGGTTTGATGCTCAAGCAGGTCAGATAGCAAGGTGTGCACTGGCTTCCTGAGTACTGGATGCCGGTACGTCGGCAGTATGCTTCCGGGATGGGTGAGCATCACTGCGAAGCAATGTGTGGGAGAACGTCTTACTCGTTCATCGGCCTGAGGACGAACTCTCGCTCTGCGATTCTCGGGTGGGGGACCACCAGCTCTCCCGCAAGGTTGTCCAGGGTAGCTCTTTGAGACTCCGGGCGCGTATCAATGACTTCATCGTCAAGTAACAAAACGTCCAGATCGATCGCGCGCGGCCCGTTCTTGAACGAGACTACACGTCCGACCTTGTTCTCGATATCTTTCAGAAAAGCAAGGAGTGCGCGCGGTTCCAAGTCTGTTTCGACCTGTAGACGTCATGCATCAGACCTGGAGATTGACGACGCAAGAGCCACGCACAATGCATGCGCAGTTGATGAACTTAGGCTGATCTGTCACGTACATAGGTGCAGTCTCATACATAAAGCTCGTGTCGATGATTGCTGCCTTAGGATGCCCCGCATCGTCTGGTGTCTCGAGTAGCCTGAGAGCAGCCTCGACATTCGCGAAGCGGTCGCCGAGGTTAGATCCGAGTGCTATCGCTGCTTTGTGCTTATAGACATGATCGTTCAGGGAAGACCATTCCGGAAGACTGCATAGAAGGGAAGACAGGGTCGCTGCAGAGCCCGGCGTTATGATCGGAGTGGTGTTCCCAAGAGACAGGGCGGACGTAGATGGTAGAGGCGTGAAGTCATGTAAGGTGCGGGTGACTTTGACTTCCGCAGCCTCGGCCAGAGCGAGTGCGCTCGGCTTCGCAGCGCGTACCGTCGCGGACACTGTGTCTTCCGCAGCATAGAGTAATGCGGTGTGAGCCACAGAGGATGCCAAGGCCTCAAGACTGAGATATGATGAGTCATGCACACTCTAGTCAAGTGGTCAATTCAGGGTAACGCTGGAGCATGGCAAGCGAGAGCTTACTTGGAAGACTTTCCGAGCCAAAGAACGGAAGTCGAACGGGGGCTCACTGCGTCTCCGGCCAGTCAGGCTGATGTCGAAGCAGACGCGTTGTCTCTCTTCACGCTCGCAAGGGTTTATACCAATGATGGCCGGGCAGTCCAGTGAACGAATGTAGAAGACGTCGCTTGAAGGGTCTCCCTGGGATGCCTTCCTTCGCGCCTCGATACCAGCGCTCTGGGCATGAAGTAGAGCCTTTGGTCGGTTGATTTTGACCGAGAGGTCCGGCATCGCGGGACACTGCGTGAACACGGCTTCTAGAATGTGGTCACGCAGTGCTTCCGTCGACGAGAAAGACTTGTTCTCGCAGGATTGTACCACTCCCTTCAGCACCGAAGAGTAGTTGATGGAATGCGCAATGTCGTCCGTTTCGGCGGTGTGGCGAACGTCATGCGCCAAAGTGAGCGAGACCTGGACGGGTTGCGCAGCGGGTTTTGTTGCAGGCCATTGCGCCCCGTCGTGTAAAGGCACTGTGAGCAGCATATCCCGGACTCCGATGTAGTCTGAAGGAGGGCCCTTCGTGCATAGTGTACTAAACGCACTCGTGGCGCGCGCTTGGCTGTAGAATCGTAAGAGAATGTCAGAAATCCCTAAAACCAACAAGTAAGTCCACTCACCTCGACATCCCAAAGGCCATTCCTAGCCAGTAACGAACAATCAACCCGGGTCGGCCAGGAGCATGCAGCGTGCGAGCTCGTCGAGCGCAAGAGCCCGCCGTGACAGGCGAAGTGGCAAAAGCATGGAGCCGCATGAGCGCGTCGAGCGACGCGCGCGCCATGGACCTGACCTCTTCCCTCCAACGCCTGTCTGCGCACCGTCCACAGCAGCGACAACGGGCGCAGGAAACACTCGACCGCGGTCTCCCGTTGTTGAACAGCGGCAAGTATGCTCGTACTGGCGACGAAGGTGTGTCTGGCCCTTACGTTACGCGCGACGCGTCATGATGTTCACGGTTGGTGGCAGGATGGGAGACGGTCGAGAAGACCGCGCTAGCTGCGCTCGACCTCGGTCAGCTCGACGTCGCAGACGTGCGTCGGCCTTGTCGTCTTCGCGATTATGGCAGTGGATTCTAACGAAATGATGCGCTACAGCGCTGCTTACGAGTTCTCGCCGACAAGTTCCCTGCCTCCCCTCGCGTGGAGTGTCTGACGGGCATCCGGATGGAGGCGACGGAGTCCCCTGATATGTGCCTCAAGTACTACGACGACTTGCTCGAGACAGATTCGTCGAACGCAGTGAGTACTGACTCAAGCAGAGGTGTCTCAAGTGCACTGACGCGTCCGCTTTGTCCTGACCAGTCCGCATGGAGACGGAAGGCCATTGTCTACAGGAACATGGGCAAGCTCGACAAAGCTGTAGAAGAGCTTTCAGCCATGCTCGACACATTCTATGCGGACGTTGAGGGCTGGCTCGAGCTTGCGGACATCTACTCTTCATGCCAGCAGTGCGTGCTCCTGTTCCTTACACATTTTCCTGACGTTGACTCCTGATGACACGTTCTCATTAGTTACACGCACTCACTACAAGCTCTCTCCCACGCTCTGCTCCTCGCACCGCAGAACCCGTTCTACTTCCTCCAGTTTGCCGAGACAGCGTACCTCGCAGGAGACATCCCCCTTGCGATGAAGATGTACCTGACTGTTGTCGACATGACAGACGACGACGACACTGACGTTCTGGACACGATCCCCACGGGAATTACGCTGAGGGCGTGGTACGGTGTCATGCTGGTAAGTCTACATATCACTTGCTATGGCCTTATGCAGCTTATGCATATGCTTCGCAGTGTACGCAGAGGTTCATCACGGACCCTCGCGCAGCTTCGTCATCGGCATCAAACACGCCTGCGCCAAGTACTGCGACTCTGTCGAAGTTGGACGACTTATCAAAGGAACGACTGCGAACAGCATATCTCAACCTGAAGAACGAGTCGCCGCCCACCACGGATTCGGAGCTGATGAGTGTGGTAGCCACAATCATTCAGTAGACCTTGTACACGGAGCTGGAAATAACTGTGATACCCTTGAGTGAATCAACGACGCTCGGAGTGGGCGCGAGCTCATTAGGGCGAGTAAGGGCGATGAAGCACCTCAATATTAGCTTCAGTTGTTGGATCTGAGAAGTCTCTAGCACTGCACAGCAGCGATCGCGATCAACGTCGATTGAGCTTACCTCTCTTGCCGAGCGGACAATGGATTTTAAGCCGCAAGTTTCTCACAATCACGCAGGAAACATCCATCCAAGAAGTCTGCCCTTCAGGTCATAGTCGTGTTAGGAGAGCATACGCATGCGAGGCGATAGAGTAACATGGGAGAGACGGGAAATGCAGTGATACAGCCAAAGCGACTCCAACCGACGACACTACAGGCCGCACCCGGCCGGGCGGGCATCGGGCTAGCCCGAGCGGACACCTATGTGCCCTGTAAAGATGGCGAGAGGTGTTTACTTCTCGGGGTTGGGGTTCCTGGAGGAGAGACGAGTCAATATGAGTTGAGAGGGTCGAAAGGGCGAGAAAAAGGACTGAGTCAGATAGGAGCGAAAGACATTAGATGAATGGTTCTCAACACGATGTTTCAGTGTGAACTATGCATGATTCGGAGTATCATCTTCGAGAGGTGGGATAGGAGATAGGGATGCGCAAAAGCAGCCCGAAATCCAAACGAGGAATGGATGAAAACTCACATTCTCCGCTTGCCACCAGGAAGGGTGGTGACGTTCACGAAGCTGTAGGATTCTGTCAGCCTCTCCTGCTCCAGTTCGAACGATTCAAATTACGCACCGGCGGTTGTAGAGAATGCGCTTCTTGGCGCGACCCTTAGGAGTCTTCTTCTTCTCCTGCTTGTCGACCTTAGGGGTCTGCGACTTGACTTTGCCGGCACGGGCGAGGGAGCCGTGGACTATTCCGATCCCATTGCAGTTGCGACAGAATCAACCCATGGCCAAAGTTTGCGAGAAGAATGACCGAGAAAGCACAAGCAAACGTTCAGCGCACGATACGGGCAGGACTGCGAGGAGATTGACCTTTTCCCATGTTTTCTTGAGGTGACGGTGGCGGGCGGCGGTGAGGGCTGAGATGTGCGGGCGGTTCTGTACAGTCAGCCAGAACAAGGTTTGCGCACTTTCAAGCTCCGACTGACTCAGACTACATATGAGGTAGCTTACGTCAGCCTGCCTCTGTTTCTGCGCCACAGGCTGCGCGTTGTCCTGACTCGTTCTTTCTGGTGCGCTGCCGGCAGAAATCGCACCTGATTCAATTTCGCGAAGGCAGTAAACTCTCTGTGAACTTTGTCTCGAGTAACGCGATAATTCTGCCCGAGACCGGACTTCCGAGATCAACAATGTGGCCTCCACACATCCTGTCCTATACCGCCACTGTCGAGCCTTCTCCCTTCGCCGGCATATCGAGCTCTGTTCAGCCATCCGGAGTACTCGACACGTACCGGACACGGAACCCGCTTTAATATCTGGAACTAAATAGGCCGTGGAGTGCAGCTGGAGTTCGTCTCGTGACGGAACACCGACGCTCAACAATTTAGCGCCCGCATCCCGCTCCGTCGCGGGCGCTCGGCCCCGCCTCTCCTTCCTCCTTCGGCGTTTCGTGATTTCGTTGTGGCGGGTATCGACGGGGAGGCATCTACAGGCGACGGCTCCCCCGAATCGCGCAATTCTAAGATGCGTTCTTACGGCCTTCCGAGAATTTGCAAGTCGGTGCTTGTCATGGTGCTCCGAAAACGCAAATATCAGATGTTTATCCCGTATTTCATCCCATCTTGTCCTCAGCGGAACATGCGCTGCTCCGTACGCTCGCCACTGCTGATGAATGTCAATCCCGTCTATTCACAGACCCCGGTCGCAGGGTTGATATGCCTTCACATCTCCGCGGCTGAGCATATACCACTTTTATCGTAATTGGTTTCCATGGCTGGTTCAGTTGTGAATACGCAGTTCATTGAGCGCTAGCCGAATTCATTGTAAGTCGAATTGTGTTTCAGCGAAATAATTCTTCGCGTCCCTATCGCGATCACGTGATATAAACGACTTGAGTCGAGGAAGCGCGTCTCGGAACGGAACGCGGTCCAACGGCAGACGGCAGCGCATACGGGAGACCAGTACACGGTCTTCTACCGCGTCGAAACGCCAGCGAAAGCCTCTCCGTTGCTTCCCGCTGAACGTTGCGCGTTCCGTACGCGTATTCCGTTGCTACACTTCGATGATGTCATCGTCCCCTTTGAGGTATAAGAATACCTCGCCTCCAATGCATTGAACTTCAGCAAGCGCATTCACATCCCCCTGTGCAGTACTGCATCACAGTAGTACTGAGATCATATCTTTCATCTAGAGTTCTACCATCAACAACCTATCTACGATAAATGGATCCCGAGAACAAGCCCAAGGGTCCCTCGCCCCACTACTCCCTCTACCAGCGCGAGGTCTTCAAGCGTGGCGGAACCACTGGGGAGCGTATGTTACTCTAATGTATTGTAAGCACGCCATACTGACTAGAGGTACCCAGTTCCCCACTTCTCCGTACACCCAGAGGAGCTGGCCGAAACGACTAAGGCGAAACTGAACGACCGCTCATACTTCTACGCCAACTCAAACGCGGGACTAGGATGGACCGACCGAGCCAACAGGTGAGCTTGTATCCCGTAGCCAATGTTGCTACCGAATCTATGGAACTGACACATCAATACAGAGAGGCCTTCTATCGCTGGCGCATTGTCCCGCGCACTTGCGTTGATACTAACGTCCGAGACTTGACGAGTAAGTGTCCCTCAGTGCTTGCATAATATATGAGACTTACACGTCCCCAAGCGACTCTTTTTGGTCATCGTATCCCGGCGCCGATCCTCTTTGCACCGATCGGTATCAACAAGCTGTACAGTCCTCTTGGTGAACTTGTTCCCGCTCGCATCGCCGGAGAGCTTGGTCTCCCCGTAAGTCATTCGGCGCCAGTCTGATGTCTTCGATACTAATCGCCAACCCAAATATAGTACTGTCTGTCGACGGCATCCTCGCAGTCGATTGAGGATGTTGCGCGTGTAAACGACGAGGCGGCCTCAGTGCGCAATGAAAGCAACAGTGTGCACCAATATGACGGTAGGTCTTCAATTTAAAGTATTTTGACACCCTCATTCATGTTTGTCTACAGGTCCGAACGGCGGTAACGCCAAGAGCCCCCGCTTCTTCCAGCTGTACATGGGCCACGACGATGAAGTGGTGGGCACTTACGATAGTACACCCCTCAATACAGTGCTAACCCGAGTTGTCTGTGCAGACCCTCTCGCTTCTCAACCGCGCCTGGAACTCCGGATTCGACGTGATGATGCTTACGACGGACACCTGGCAGCTTGGCTGGCGCCCTACAGACATCAACATCGCGAACTATACGTATGTCTTCCTGTCTGGACACTACTGACCGTTGCAACTGGCCGATTGACGATGCTACACAGTTTCTATTATCCGGGCACGCCGGGCAATGAGATGGGCCTCTCCGACCCTGTGTTCATGCGAAAGTATGGCGAGGACCTCAAGCGTGACTCGGGCAAGTGGATCGACCACAGCGTCTGGCACGGCAAGGCGCACACCTGGGAGAAGATTCGCTGGCTCAATAAGGAGGTGCGGTGCCCCCCATCCTCTTGGGCCTATGGCAGCGCTGATGTCCCCCGTAACAGTGGAAGCGCATCTCAAACGGCCGTCCATTTGTGATCAAAGGAATACAGAATGCCGCGGACGCGCTCAAGGCTCTGGAGGTAGGCTGCGACGGAGTCGTAGTCACCAACCACGCCGGCCGCCAGGTTGACGGTGCGGTCGCGAGCCTCGACGCCCTCCCCGAGGTTGTCGAAGCCGTCGGAGACAGTGCGCGCTCCCTATCCTCTTGATCGAAGTTATTGCTAATGCAGCATGCTGAGCAGAGATGACGATCCTATTCGACTCGGGCATCCGCACCGGCCCTGACGCCTTCAAAGCGCTCGCACTCGGCGCTCATGCGGTTATGGTTGGACGGCTCTGGGTATGGGGCATGTCTCACGAGGGCGATGCGGGATGCCGCCACGTCATGAAGAGTCTCCTCGCGGTAAGTGGCATTCCCCCCTTCTTGCTAGTATATCCTCTTCATGAGTGGATGGCATACTTATCGGATTGGTCATTCGCAGGATTTGGACATCACTATGACAGTCGCGGGGTATCCGAGTATCCACCATGATGTGTGGCGTAACAAAGATGCGCTTAGGTTTAACCCGAGCGGCACGCCACCGTCGACCGGGGATCATGCAAAGTTATAGATTGCGACTTTGTGTCGTAGCCTTCCGCGACGGTACTCAGTGCTGTGACTCGTCATACATGTTCGATAGTGTAATCTGTGTGCATCCATGTAATGAGAATGCCGCCGCGATGTTTTCTCTGGCATTTTCGGACAATCAGTTGTCTCAGAGAGACCAAGGGGTCTGGTGACTTCCTTTAACAAGGTGCGCAGCTTCGGGCAATAGTGAGAGATCCGGAGGCAAAATGGAGCCCGAGTTCCGCTGGTCTACGTGAGTCCCTGATTGATATATACGATTCAGAATACAAGCGCACTCCATGCTGTTCAATACATACATAGGATCTGATCGGCCTCATTGATGGCTAGCCTCCGCCATTGCTCGTGACCTCATCAACTCGCTGCGCGTTGTTTGTTCTCGCTCGTAGGCCTTCCAGCCCTTGCGTTTGGTCCTGAACCCTCCTCATCTTCAGCGAGTGCTTCCAACTGGGGATTGGACACTGCACGTCATGGCCAATTGTCGACGGGTGACTGGGGTTCCCTCGAGCGAGCTGTGTCTGTACCTATGACAAAATGTTTTCTTGTTCTTATATTCGTAACGTGGCTGCCAATTGACTTGCATTTGCCGCATGGTGTTGACTGAAATGCGTGGGCGGTACTGGCGGTGTGGACGCAGTAAGGCTCCAACCTTTTCATTTACTGTACTGGTTTAAACGGTTTAAACGGTCTAAATTTACTATCTATTTACAGGATTGGGTATAAACAGTAAATACAGTGTTAAAACATTTTAATGGTGTCCCATACATACTGGTTGAATGCCACTGTATTATGATCAGTAATTCGATTCTGAACTATGCTCAAGATGTCTCAAATACTCTAATTCCAATTAGCAGAGTACATAGAAGCCTATGAGCTTATCAAATGTTGTATAGCTGCGGAGATCTTCCTTTTTAGGATATTCACCCTTCTGAGGATGCTGACTCAGCATTGTTCTTTTGCCTGCTACAGTAGTGAACAACATGTAACACACTCTTGCTTTACTTTAAAACACCCCAGACATGTTTTTATATGTTTCCTGTACCAAAATATAAATCTATATTTCATCTGTTGAGACATTCTGAAGTCATCCCTTGTATATGGTTTGTAAATAGTTTAAACACTGTAATACCATCTATTTACTCTTTACTATCTATTTATCCAAAATCTGTAAACGTAAAGTAAATAGTTGGAGCCTTAGGACGCAGACTGTACGCGGACGCGTTGAGGTGCGGGAACCTCACGTGCCTTAGGCGTCTCAGCAGTGAGCAGCGGTCAGCGGTCTATCTTGCACCGCGGGCATCCATTCATACCTCGCATAAATTCCGCGCAAGCGCGGCAGGGCCCACTACGACCAAGTTTCGCGCCCCCGAGGACCAGTCTAGAGAAGCTCAGGCAGTCAGAAAGCTTCTCGACTCCCCCTCGGCGCGCCTGTAGGTCGCGAGCATTAGACGCCGCGAATTGTAACCGTGGGACATACACGTGACTGTTTCAATCTCCGAAAAGGTTTTTGGGCATTACAAACACGATCGGAGTTGTTTGTAGTCTTTTCGCGGACAATTAGTTTCCCAAGACCCACTACTAGTCGTAGTGGGAATGTCTGCCGGATAAGTGCTGAACTTACCTCGGAAAAGGATTGCATAACACTCAGGTAAGTCCATCGGCTAGCATTAGACTTATTGTGGACATTTGTGAAATGTCCGCATATGGCTTAGATAAGTCCGGCAGATTCATATGTGTCCCAGATAAGTCTAGAAAAACCCCATAAGTCCATAACAAGTCCAGAGTTATCCTGGTGGAATCACCTTGGTGTTATGCAGTCTTTTACTGCGGTAAGTCCGGCACTTATCCGGTAGACTTATGGGTGGATGCCCGCCGTGTTGACCGCCCCTAGTGCAATTATATCAAAAAGCTGTCTGATACTAGCTGTCGCCATCTACTTAGAAGCATCAGTCGGTACTCCGGATCTCCTCAGACGAACTGTTCCGGTCGAACGGAGACGCACGTTTAGCAGCCGCCGAATGACATAACATGTAGACCTAGTGTTTGCTGTATCGTGACCTTTCTGCAAAAGAACGACTGGAAAGACCACGCATATCCCCAGCTCCCATATCTACACTGTGCTGGGCAGAAAACAACAGTCAGAGGGATTTCAAAGGCTGGATAGGCGCGACTGGAGCAAAGACCAAATCCTTCGTTACTATATGGAAGACGGTATCGCCAACACCACGAGGATCTGGTGGTGTCCTATTGGAGGTGGTGAGAGACGGTGGGCGGGACAACCGCGGGAAAGACTGGTCTCACGCTGAAACGCCGAGGTTCGTGCACTAGACGCTGAGTACAGCACAAGGACAAATCATAGCGCTTCCATCATCGCTGCAGGCTTGAAAGTCAATTTCGTGCTCATTAGTGACTGGGACGAGTCCCCTTGCTACTCCCAACGAAAACCGAATATGCTGGGGGCTGAGCTCTGCTCGGCCTCCTTCCAGTACCTGTCATTCGTAGTGACATCATGCCTTGATCGACGAAACACTGATCTGTCATAGTTATATTCCCTGACATAATGATGAGAATTACGGTGTTGAGGACGGCTTGAAGATACGAATATTAGTGAGAATCATACGGATATAGTAGCACTTGTGACAAGGGTGGCACCCGAATTGGCGGCAGGCGCAGGCAGAACCATGGGCGCGACTACAAGGTACATGAAATAGCATCATGAGGTCTCGCGCGTACATATGGGTGCAGGACGTAGTACTCACATACGACAGCGGCGGTAATAACGAGGTCGCGGACGATAGTAAAAACGCGCATGGTGAATATCCGCTAAGCTATTTATTCGGGAGTGGAGCAAATCGAAGACTGGGGGAAGTATGTAGTGATGACTATAGCATTGACGAATATTGCAAATTTTCTACTCGAATGTTGAATGCGTAGCGGGCAGTGTAGTGAACAGAAATTGACACATGCGGATCAACGAGCAGTCGATCCGACATCTGCTTTGGAAGAGAGGGATCTAGAAATCGGACATTCGATGCTACCTACGCATAACACAATGATCACCGGTTGCCAAGACAAGAGATCCACAAGCGCTCCTATGAAATGGTAGGTAACCAGAATGTGCACACACCCTGACATGATCGATGAATTCAGGCTTTGATGACCGTTCGTGAAATGGCAGAATTCGTACTCCGTATCATGTAAAGTCCGACAGTTACAATGGAGACTGGCAAGTATCTCCGGAGTGGCGCGGATAACGGGCACTATTTGGTGGCTAGACTTTCGACTGGCATGGATGCGCGATGATCCTTGTCGAGGTAAAGAATGGCCACCAGATATTTGGTTTCTCTAGAGCCAGCAGGTCAATTTGAGACGCCGACCATAAAGCTGTGTGCGTGGTCCTCAAGATGTACCAAGGTCTAGATGGCTCAATATCAATTTGCAAACATGACCTACATGGAAACACCAGAGGAGGCCGTAGAGTCAGGTCCTGGAGACAGCTTGAGGATGAGCTGAACGGTTCGCAAGCGATCTATAGAGTTGACGGGAAACACTCTGCCACGTGTCGCTGAAAAGGGAGCGAAGTAGCTTGAATGGATTCAGCCCCGTTATCCATCTGTGAGGCAATGTGAGGTCCTGATTTATGATAGGGAACGCAGTCGATGGTCTGGCCTAAGTACTGGATACTTGATTGAGTGCTGAGGCTGAGCAAGTCACACTGTTTAGCAGATGGGTGCGCCGCGAAACAGGATTCCTGAAAGCAACTTGGTTAGTAATCGAGCTTATGATAACACTTCCATATTGGGTAACAAACTGTAATCAAGGCCTCGAGGCTCGTGCAGCCCAACTTCGAACTATAGGGTGGTTCTGTCCATTTGCTATGTCTGCTTGCACCCTGTCGTGCTCGGCTGGGTTTGTTACAGTCGTCTGAACACTCGCTGCTAACTTGTACTTGTATTGCTACTACTCAGCTTGACATCTCGCGTGGTTGCTTCCGGCTGTTCCTGGACGACCCCGCACAACCAGCCACAGCACGTCCAGTTGTTCCAGCCAAGATGCTGACTTCGCCGACCGCTGCATCGCCCGCGCCAGCCAAGCGCACGTCAAGCGCGACGTCGGAGCGACCGAGGAGGGTGGAGGACGACGAGGTCAAGCCCTATGTCATCGTGAGCGACCTGGGCAAGGGCAGCTTCGCTACAGTCTACCGAGGCTATCACGAGGTACGCCGTCTTCACCTCGACTCAGCTATCAGACCTGATTATCAGGCTGTGCCACACAGCAAACACACGTACAAGTCGCTATCAAGACCGTGAACAAGGCCGGCCTCAGTCCCAAGCTGTTCGACAACCTACAAGGAGAGATAGAGATCCTCAAGACATTATCACACAGACACATAACCAAGCTACTCGACATTGTCGTAAGCACCCGTCGCTCATCAGCGACCAACGTAGATACTGAGCGACGTCTGCGTCTAGCGCGCAGAGCGGAACATCTATCTGATCATAGAGTTCTGTGCGGGCGGCGATCTCTCGAACTACATCAAGAAGCGGGGCCGCGTCGAGGGCCTAGAGTATATACCCTCGCCGGGCGCGGCTCCTACATACTACCAACACCCACGGACGGGCGGCTTAGACGAGATTGTGGTGCGCAGCTTCCTGAGGCAGCTCGGTGAGTTCGGAACCGCGCCCGTCCCAGCACTAGGCTCATTCCATTGGCTCGCGAAGGTCGTGCCATCAAGTTTCTCCGCCAACGCAATCTCATTCACAGAGACATCAAGCCACAGGTGTGTATTGCGACCTTCTTACGTGCAACCTCCGTCCTAACAACCTCGTAGAATCTACTCCTGAACCCTGCTGCGCCCGATGACCTTGCGAGAGGGCATCCACTCGGCGTTCCCATCCTGAAGGTTGCGGACTTTGGCTTTGCTCGCTCGCTACCGCAGGCAATGATGGCGGAGACGCTCTGCGGTTCACCGTAAGTCTCACTCAGACTTCCCCTAACTAATTGTCCACGAATACATATCATCAGATTATACATGGCCCCGGAGATTTTGCGCTACGAGAAGTACGACGCCAAGGCCGACCTGTGGTCCGTCGGGGCCGTGCTGTACGAGATGGCCGTGGGCAAGCCGCCGTTCCGGGCGCAGAACCACATCGAACTGATCAAGAAGATCGACAGCGCGAAGGGGATCAAGTTCCCGGACGAGGACCCGCAGGTGAACGCACGGGCGGCGGCAAACGGCGAGGAGCTCAAGCCCGTGCCGAGCGACATGAAGAAGCTAATCCGCAGCCTGCTGAAGCGGCTGCCGGCGGAGCGGTCGAGCTTCGAGGACTTCTTCGGGAGCACGGCGATGCAGAAGTCGAAGTTCCCGCGCCCGCCGCCCGAGCCGCCCGTCGACCCGTACCCGCTGCGTGAAGGCCCGCCGCCTGTTCCGGAGCATCACAAAGTCATCCCGCCGGAGGTGCTGGATCCGAAGGCGTTGATTCCGCCGAGCAGGATCCATTTCCGGCGGAGAGACGATGTGGGGCCATCCAATGGCAGGTGCGTTGACTGACTGACACCCATGTATGTCAGCAAATGGCTGAGTTGTGCGTAGTCCAAGTGCCAGTCCGAAGAATGGCACCGAGTTCCCGAGACTATCGGGCGCGTCACCTCGCGCGAACGCGAAGCCTCTCGAGGCTGAGGCTTCCGTCATCCCCGGAGAGACCGAGGAAGACGGCCTGTTGCGACGGGAATACGTCCTCGTCGGGGACACGCGCGCAGTGGAGATCAACCGCGCAGTCGATGGTCAGTATGACCTCTCCCTCTGTCGCTGCACTGCATCGTCAACTAACTATCCCCTCGCCTGCGCACAGAGATCAACGCCACACGCCGCATCAAGCCCCTGCGCGACCGGCGCATGCCACCGACGCCGCTGTCCCCTGCGGACGACGCGGTCGGGACAGACTACCCTGCACCCGACTCGTCCTCGCCGCCCACGGCAAACACGACGTTCCCGCCGGCGCCGAACCCGCATGCGCCGCCGCTCTCGTCGTCGCCCTCCAGCGCGGGCTCGCGCACGGGCTCGAACGCGCTCGCGCGTGCGCTGAGCCTGGCGACGAAGAAGCTGCTGGGCGGCGGCGGGCCGAGCTCGGCGCGCGCGTCCCCGCACTACCGCGAGTACACGTCGTCGTCCCCGCGGCGGCAGCAGATCCTCGCGTCGCGGGGACTGGGGCTGCAGGTCGGGGAGCGCGACCCGCTGGAGGACGAACTGCTGGCGGCGCTGGAGGAGCTCGCGCAGAAGACGGAGGTGCTGACGCATTGGGCGGACGAGATGTACGAGTATGTCAAGGCCGTGCCGCAGAGTGAGTCTCACTTTCTTTGAATGGTTACTATGGCTTTGGAGAATGGGATGCTAACGCGTCGGTTCGGATAGAGCCCCTACCAGATCCGAAGAATTTCAAGCAGCGTGAGGGCGAGCCGGAGAAGCATGCGGCGCGGCGGAAACGTGCGGACGTCGAGGCGGAGTACAACGCGATGACGTGCGTCGCGCTGTACATGCTGCTCATGTCGTTCTCGCAGAAGGGCGTGAATAAGCTGGTGAACTTCTATGAGCACCTGCAGATGCGCGACCCGGACGGCGAGTGTGAGGTCAGCGAGGGGTTCGACGATGGTCTGTATCATGCGTCCCTGAGTTCCAGGTGTAGATGTGCTGACGCAAACGGTGATTTCTGTTGTAGCACTGGCGTACTTCGAACAACACTTTACAAAGTGCCATGATAGAGCGGCGCTTGTGAAGACGTGGCTCCCCGCGCAGTATATGGGACCCCCGACATTCCTTGACCAGCTCGTGTACGATCGTGCTCTGATGCTGGTAAGCTATCTGCCTCAATTGCCACCGCAAACTTTACTTATCATTTGTCGCAGAGCCGGACGGCTGCTCGGAAAGAGCTGCTAGACCAAGCGACGTCTCCAGACGAGTGTGAGAAGCTGTATGAGGAGTCGCTGTGGTGTCTGTACGCGTTACAAGACGATCTACTGCAACAAGATAATCCGTACGTCGATGAGGATCGGAGTACGATTTCTACCTGTACGTGTAATGCCTGCAAGACGCGGTGGATTCCCGCTGATATCTTTCGCTAATTGTTGCTTAGGGATCAAGCGGACCAAGCTACGTCTTGTACGCTGTCGTATCCGGATGGGCATGAACGATCGCGATCGCGTCAAAGACGCGCAGCTGGATACTAATTTGACGGACATCCAGCGTGAACCTCCACCATGGGAGCCAGGAGGTCTCGACCCACCGGACCCGCGCGCACACTAACTTCGCCGTGCCCATGCCGGATATCCATCTATAGACCTATTCATCCTGCAATTCTGGTCTTCTGGTCATTGTCTCATTTGTTCTACTGGGTGTACATTTGTGTTGCATTATCACGGACCGCTACATATGCACGTATGTCTCATATTCCCCGGCTGCCATTATTCCATCTACGTTATTTCTCCGCCATGCGCCCAATTGTACTATTATGCTGTCTACACATCTGTACTCTGCTTTCCTCGCTCGTGGCTATGCTGTAATATATAATATAACTTGCGCAAGATGATGTTGGGTCTCTGACCTCAGAAGTCGAAGCTTTGATTGAGATCCTCATGGAGGTGCTCCTTCATGCCTGGAGGCAGCTTCGGCTCCGAATCTTCCGCGATGTACCCTGGATATGCGTCAGCACGGAAAGCCACGAATACGCATTCATGACCTACTGAAGGGCATCTCAACGCTCTCCTTGGAGTTGAACACAATCGTTGGTTGGTCCTGTTCCGACATCATCAAAGACTGGGCTTCTCAGCAGGAACGCAACATACGATGTAGGGAATCTTTGACAAAGCAACTAGCATATGCGCGTGTGAGGACACTGGTCTGCAGCTTTCAAGGTGAGATCGACGGCTGACCTTTGTCCTGTACGACCATCTTCGTGACGCCGAGCGCGGTGTCGGTCGTCATCTGAACGGGACCCAGATGTCTTGTAGGGAAGCCGAGCACTCGCAGCTCACCCGTCCGGTCTCTAGGCGGGTCGTCCCCTGCCCACGTTAGAGGTGTGTTAGCACGAGCCACAGTGGAGCAGAGACGAGGCCTTACCAAGGATACCCTGTGATGTCATGCACAACATTGAGCTCCGAACGCATTTCTCGAGGCGCCGCTCGCGGGATAGGGCTAGCAGACTTGACCCACCCCAAACAGGAACCACTCAAAGCGGCCGTCTCCGTCCTCCGGGGCCAGCTCGTGCTCAGCCTTCGGGTCCAGCAGGCAGACTTTGTCTAGTGGGACGCCTCTTGCTTTCATGAGCTCCATAACGGACTGCTGGTGTGCGGCTGCGCTTGCGACTTGCGCGTTCGCGCGGCTGGCGAAGAGGGATTCCAGAGTTTTGCAGGAGGACTGGGAGAGGTGCGTGAATTGCACGTGTGCTCCGGGACCAGCTAGTGTGCGCATGTGCTGTGTGGTTAAATTCTGGAGTCAAACAGAGGATGCTGTAGCAGGGCAGACGGACGAACCATGTATTCCAGCTCTACCCACTTCGGGATGGCTTTACTGGTGTCCTCATCCTCCTCCATATGCTCTGCACGACCTATCGGTCAGACGACCTCAGAAACAGTATTAGAAACATACCAATAACATATGTAAAAGTCATTTTGGGCTGCAGAGGCAAGACTGCTCGACGGACGCGTTCAATGTTGTAGCACAAAAAGCGGAATGAGGCGTCGGAGGTCGCGTAGCGGGCGTCTAATCAATCAAGCGATCATCTTCCTCTTCTGACCAAGTTCGTTTTCATCGTCCATATTGCGCCTATGTGACTTGACGAGACAATGTGTGGGCTCGTGTCCTCCAGAACGATTTTGTTTTCGTAGAAAAATCTCATTCTTCCTCATTTCGCTGTTGCCGATGATGAGAACATCTGGCGGCGTTTGCTAGAGCTTCGTGCCTTTGGATTGATCCGCCGCCTCTGCAGCTCCAGCGCGAAGTTGAACATCAAGATCCTGTCTTCTCGGGGTTTTTGGTATCTTACATCTGTTAATCGATGTGCGTTCTTCTCGG
The DNA here is from genome assembly GCA_000320605.2 of Gelatoporia subvermispora B. Taxonomy (NCBI): domain Eukaryota; kingdom Fungi; phylum Basidiomycota; class Agaricomycetes; order Polyporales; family Gelatoporiaceae; genus Gelatoporia; species Gelatoporia subvermispora. Next base: position 887,814 of record KB445797.1, read on the forward strand.
CGACTGCTAGATTCACCCGTGCGAGCAGCCAACGCGACACTTGCGATACTAGACGTTTCTAGAAGTAACCTTAGCGGGTGCTTTTCATTGTTCTCGGACTGAGGCAGTGTCTGAAAATGTCCGCTTTGCCTCTTATTTGCGCCTCTTTTCATCGTCCAACTGGCGCGAATCAATTGATCCGGATGCTTCGTTCACACATGGCTTGCGGCTTTTTTCTATGTCCTGTGGCTCGCCGCTCCCATTGGCTACATCTATGGTCCTAGGTCAATGTGCCGCTTGTCGTAAAGAAGCTCCCGCTCCACGAGAGATTCAATCCGAAATCAGAACCACACCTGAGTTCTGTTAGTCCCGGCAGCCGGACGGGAAGTTGCCACAATACCAGCAACGGGTGGCTTGCGGCGGAACCCATGCCGCTGCGGCCCCAGTCAAGCATATAAATACGACGCGATTTGTCTCCTCAGCCTCATCCCACCCAGCTTCCTAGGTACATAGATATTTGCACTCCTCGATAAATTACTTGCCATCGAATCGACCCCTTCTTTGAGTATGCCTCGGCTACCTTCAGAGCATGCTACAAGTCTGTCTTGTAGCTCCAATCCCTGCGACCGCCACAACCTGCCCCGATCGAGGACGTCACGGCCCCGCAAGGGGCGGACGGACGTACTTGATTCCCAACGGGAGTACGCTGCATGGCTCGCCTCATTTTCGTTGACGCGCTGATCATGAACCTGTAACAGACTTGACTTTGTGTGCCTCCACCAGACAAGGGGTAGACAGGGACTGATACACTGTCTCCGGTACGTGTGCCTCCTTTGCCGACTCTACTAACTAATCACCGAGTCGATATTCCACAGGTCGAGTGAATGCGGACACGTCGGGGGACCGCAGCCGACATTCAAAGGCAAAGAACCACGCCGCCCGTACAGCCGGGCCACAGCCAGAAGTCCGCCCACAACTCGCGTCTCGGACCTCGCAGCCCGGACTTCCCCGAGCCATCCTCCTCCGCGGGTATCCAACGAACGGTGCGCAACTCGACGGGTGCCGCAGCCCGTTCAGCACACACACGCTCCTTTACCGGCGCGGCACGGGCGTTAGATACTGGCTCGCTCTCGCATGTATGCAGCAGCGGTGACCTTGTACATCTGCATCACCTCTCCAGGGCTCGATGAGCTCTTCTGGGCTTCGCGGCGAGGCGTCTGTGCGACGCGCTCGTATGCAGGTTCAGATGAGTAAGTCGGCCCTGGAGTGGCTCCTCGGATTACTTTAGCCACTCTGGTTTAGCTTAGACACATTAGATGATGAATACATCCAGCAGACTGTCGTCAGCTGATTTCGCGTGATGCGCTGCACTTGAGCCACGATGTGGCTGACTGACTGATTGCCGTCCGGTACTATGTGGACCACACGCGGCTGATATGTATTTTCCGGTGCTGAAATTCGGCAAAGCACACAGCAGTCAAATTCCAAGATCAGCGATCAGATATGTAGATACAAAGTGGCCAGCGCAGATCTACGACGACTTCGCGGGAGAAGGACGGATCGCCTGCTGCCGCGGCCACTTGTCAAAGTGGCCGGTGGTAGTATAGAACCGAAGATACTGTGAGCCATCGCCCTATGCGTGCCGATCAGCCACCTTATAGACTTCGTATACGACTGGTCAGACTCACAATCATACTCGCCGGGAAACCAGGGTCGAACGGCATCTGGCTCTCGAGGTACGTGATCTGCTCGTCCGAGAGCGCGATGTCGAGCGCCTCGACGTTGTCCATAAGCTGCTCGACCTTGCGGCCGCCGATGATCGGGAAGACGTATGGCACCTTCTGCATCACGTACGCGATGGCCACTGCGGAAGTGCGATTAGCATGTACTTCTACCACCATGGGCGACACGGCACATACCTGAAGTGATGTTCTTAGCGCCGACCTGATTGGCGACCTCTTCGAGCGCGAGGCAGACCTTGCGCTGGTCTGGGGTACGCTCCCAGGGCCCGAAGACCGCACGTCCTAGTTTGTTATCAGATACGAGCTGAGGTAATTCTCATGTTGTGCTCACCGTTCTCGCCGCTCTGACGCCGCCTCTCTTCCTCCTCATCCGAGCGAATTTTGCCGCCGGCGAGGACGTTCCATGGTGCAAGGGCGAGACCTGGCAAAGACTCAATCGCAGTTTGAAGGAATCTTTGAGCATAATCTTTCACTATACCTTCCGCACGACACATCGGAATAATCTCACGTTCGAGGTCGCGCTGTAGGATGCTCCACGGACCCTGGTAGATGACGAATGGGGTCTTGTTGGTCGTTCGGGCATACGTGTTCGCGTGCGAGACGACCCATGAAGGTGAGTCTGAAATGCCCTAACAAGTGCCAAATGCACCTTACAACTGGCAGTGTGGACAAAACGAACATTCAGAGCTTACGAGGTAGAGAACCTTGCCCTGGGCAACGAGGTTGTGCAGGCCGTTCATGACTTCCTCAATGCTCGTATCCCAGTCCCACTTCCAGGCGTTCAGCGAGTTAAGCATGAACCGGATAAACTGGCTTACCCAGTGGACGTACAGAATATCGATGTACGATGTGCGCAACTTTTTCAAAGAGGCTTCGACAGAAATGTTCATCGACTTAATGTTGCTCCCGACATATTGGGTTTTTTGCGGGATAGTCGCTGCGCGCTTGAAATTCGAGGTGTACTAGCTACTATATCAGAATATGTGAACTAGCAACTGAACACGATAGTCTACCTTGGTAGCGATAACCATCTGGTCACGGTTCCCTCTCAGTTCCATCCACTCGCCGATGAACTCCTCAGATGATTCGTCCTGGTAGTTATTCGCTGTATCGATAAAATTTCCACCTGCTTCGTAGAACGCGTCAAGCATCTTGAAGCTGCTCTCCTTGTCCATGAACCCCATTCCGAGTGGTCCCCACTTGTCACCGATACTCATCGCACCGAGGGCGATGGGGGAGACATGCAAACCTGCAAGCGGCCCCAGAAATCGGTGACGACCAAGCGACGTTTTTGGTTCAGGAGCAGGAGCAAAGAAGTTCGACATTATATAGAGCCGATCACGAAGGTGTAGTGGTGAATGTTAGTGCCCTGAACTCGGGAGGTCGACTAGTGCCGAATCAAGGGGCGGCCCAGAGTCGTATTTATCTGTTGTGGGCATATTGGCTTGTGAAAGCACGTTTGCCGGGAGCTGACGTTTTCATACGGCCAGCCGGCAGGGGGACTTAGTGAGATCGACCCGGTGACCTACGTAGGTGACAGCTCATCATAGCTAATCATGGGCATAGTGTCATGCTTGGATCCTCGGCGAGATGAGAGCTGGTGACAGAAAGAGAAATCCGTTTATGAGAGGAGCGTCGGTCATGACTGCTCCTGAAGACCCTTCGCGCTCGCCGAACGACGCGTGTCCGACGGCGACGCGTCTATCACGTGATCGCGATTGGTACATCCGTAGGAATCGGTTACAGCTCGAGAGCGAGAAAATAATGGTCGAATCTTGGTTTAAAGTCATCACTCTCTCAGACGGTGTATTCAGTAGAACATGAATTAGCTTCGCAGCTTGCGGTTAAGTCAAATTTATCGATGGAGACATGAAGCCGAGGGAATTCGATTCATACTAGAGAAAACACAAAGTGTATGTCTATTTTTTGTACTAAAGAAGAGACAGAAGCAGAGGGCACGAGTGACAGAGTAAATCAGAAAAGAGCCACAGGGCCGAATAAGCCATCCAAACTTGCATGTAAATACAGCCACTGCTGTTCTACCACAAAGCATGGAAGAGCCTACTGGGCTCTGGAGAGGTGGGGTGTGTGTCGCAGAATACTGTATGTCTTAGCCATGAGGACATCGGAGAGGTGTTTCACGTAGGGGAGGGGGTGCGACGTGCTGCCAACAGCCTTAGCCTGCCATACTTGCGCCGGTACAGACGGGAGCAAGCGATACCAGCACATGCTCAGGCTTTTGCGTCGCAAAACGAAGCTTCCAGGAGTTCCTCGGGATGAATATGCGCCTTCGGATTCAACCCGTGACTGGGGAGTGTTCGGGTGGCCTTGGGTGTGCCAGCAGTTTTGCGCATCCCGAAACGATCATACGTCGCGCTCGAAAGGACGAGACTAACGTGGTTTGTCAGACCAGGCAACACAAAATAGAGAATCAACGCAGAACATACCTCTAGCGCGGGTGAGCAAGGCGGGTGGTGTGGCGGTCGCAAGGATGCGGAGAGAGATGACGTGTGGCAGTGTGGGCACCGGAGTGTGGAGACATTCTGGGGAGCTCTTCAAATTGTGGATGTTGGGGTGGCAGGACGGACGTATCGTCCGTATTTATACGACAGAGGGCGCGGGCCACATCAAAGCGTACTAGACTTGGGCGCATTACGGCTGCCGACAGAACTTTCTCGCGCTTTGCGGTTCATTGTTACCCTCCGCCCTCTGTGGCTTCCCCATGTCAAAGCAAAAGCGGGCTATTTCTATAGAAGATTTCGCCAAACCCAAAGCATACATTATTCGAGTGTATGCAATGGGAGTCAAAAGGCTCATGAAATCATCGGAGCCATACGGAGGAGCCCCAAAGTTTCAGAGAAGTCGCCGTTACTGAAAACAAACCTCGAGCAAAAGTCTTCAGATCCGGAACAGGGTGAGCATCCGCATGAAATGAGTCGGATAGAATGCGGAGGTTGAGATTAAGTTAGAACGGCATCCTAACAGATTGTAGCATCGCGATGCGCCACTGGGAGGGTGTGGCCGAGGCAAAGAACGGCGTATTGTGCGCCGTACGCGATGTTCTAGCCGAGAGGTACGGCAATTGTTGCACAGATCAGGCAAGAAAGATAGACAGAAAGCTCCCGTAGCCCGAAAGTCGCATAGCACGAGCCATTTGAAAACGCCGGTTCAAAGATATTGAAGCCGCTCGACTTGTTTTGCTTCAGACTCGAGCTTTTGTGGGTCCATTATCACCTATGCCCATTGCAAAGGATGTCTCGTGTTGTCGGGGGCAAGTCTAGGGGATGGCTATCTTGATATAACGCATCTACGTTGGCGGAAACAGAGTCGGTGTGTGACGAACCAAGTGGCCGTCGTTCACTGTGACGGTCTTTCGAACAACCTAACAAGCGCCCATGTGAGATCTCACGCCGATCTCGGACCCTCAACTTGTTAAGAGCATCTGGAAGACACGGCAGCGATACAGGAAAAAAAGTCGTTGTTGATGCATGGGCATGATGTCTCGGGAGACGTGGCCATCTGGCGGCTGGTTCGCGCCTCCTCTGAGAACGAGCCGGCGAGCTAGATCGTGCCCTTCGTCTACCTCACATAATAAACTCCCGCGCACGCCGGACCTCCTCCTGTCTCTTCACAACAACATCCGCGACCTCCTTACCCCACACCTCCTCCGGCCGCTTGCTCTCCCCATAGCACTCCTTCACGTGGCGCTCCGCCTCGCCGTGCTCAAACGCCACGCAGTTTTCCAGCGTGAGCGGCTTCGCTGGGTCCCACCGGACGACGGCCGGGCGCGAGGGAACCGCGTGCGGCGGCACGACTGAGCGGCCACGGTAGAAGTCGTCGAAGATGAATCCGACCTCGTCCTCATCGATGGACAGCTTGCTGTAAAGTACCAGTCAGAATGACTAAAGTAGGAGACAAGGAGCGGGGGACGTACTTCACGGGTCGCCCAGTGAGCTTTTCCTCACGATGGAGCAGCTCGCGGTATAGTCGTTCATAGAGCTTCTTCCGGCCCTTGACCGGCAGTGGGTTGCTGATCGGCTTGCCCGCAAGCTCGCACAGAATGTACGTCGCGATGTGCAGACCAAAGATAGAGGGAAGGGGGCCTGAAGATGTTATGAGTGCCGCGAGTTCAGTCTGCTGCCTCAAGTACTTACCGAGTACGGGCAGGATGCGCACCCGGAAGTCATCAAAGACACCGAGCTCCTTTACGTTGCCCTTCTGGAACTCCTCGTCTGGAAGAGGCAGGAGCTTGACATCACCGGGCGCCTCGGTCGAGTAGACAACCGGGATCCCGGACGGCACGCCTTGCAGGCGCAGGCGTCGTCGGACCGACCGCGCGAGAGGGTCGTACATGGTATATGAGATGTCGCTGATCTGGATGCGTGTAGGGTCACATTTCGCGCCAGCGCCCATTGATGAGAAGACCTGGATGAAATCGGCGGAGTTAGCGGCGGAAGCTGTGTCACGAACACCTGTTGGCTACCTTGATGTTGTTATCATAACAGTACTTGAGCAAGTCGACCTTGGTCGTGATATTGTCAATCGCGTCTTTGCAAATCGGTCAATTGGCAATTAGCGAACGAGGTCATAGCAGTGAGCTGACATACCTATGACCCAGTCAGCGCCTTCCAGCAGATCGCCTCCTTGCTCTTTCCGCCAGATGTCTACTCGGGCATCCACGTCCACCCATCGTGAGATCTGTTTCAGAGTGCGTGCGATGCACTTGACTTTTGGCGTGCCGACATCAGATAGCACAGCGGTGGCGTGCCGGTTCAAGGAGGACAGGGTGACATAGTCAAAATCGACCAGACGGATTTTGGAGACTCCTCTAAGTGCGATGGGGATCAGCGAGTGGTGTATATGTTTTGCGCCGGATTGACGCACGAGCGAACGAGCATGACCGCGGCCCAGCTGCCGACACCACCACATCCTACGACCACAACGGTCCCCTTCCGGATCTTCGCCATGCCCTCCTCTGCAAAGAACGCATAGTTCCGCGCGAGCTGTTCTCTGATGAGCTCTTCGTCATATTCGTACCCCGGCGCTAGCCTGAACTCTGGGTCGTGTCCAAGGGAGATGTCTTCATTCGCAGCAGAGTCATCCTTGGCAGTCTTTTTCTTGCCCTTGTCAGATGCCGACGGCACCGCTAGCTTGTCGCGTGTGGACCCACTGGCCGCAAGAGAGCGTAGGATATCTTGATCGAGTTCTCTTCGCTTCTGGCGTTTACGGTGTTCTTGATAGGCGGTAAATAGACTCGCAGTCGCCAACGACGCTGCAACTGCCGTTAAAACGAGCTGAGTGCGGTGCGAATGGATGTCGAGGCTCATCGTCAACTCACCAGCTGCTCGCTGTGGCTGGAGAACACGCCGACGAGGAGCAGTGCCCGAATGCGGCAGGCTGTTCGCACGATTGCCGTATGTGGTCCTCCGATCTTGGCGACGACAGATGTGGCTGGACCTGCTCTCGTCGTCGACGAGGGCCGACGGTAACCACCTTCCACGGTATAGACTGATATTCTATCACCTGTTATACGCTCGCAAGAGTATGGCAGATGCCATTGGCACGGATCACCATGCCACGGTTACATAGCGCGCAGTCTCCAAAAGAGCCAGCTTGTCGCCCTGCGTCTCACGGCTCTCTTTCGTTTCTCTTTCGTTCGGTGTGGCTTTCATTCGTTCGCAGCGAGTCTGCGTCCATTCGTTTCTTTGGGTTTTTGCTGCCCAAATATTTATCCTGGTCGCTGGCCGCCTCCTGAAATGCTGGCATTTGACTAACTGGTGACCGACGTATTCAAGTGTCAATGCAGGCTATCTGTCTTTCGCTGGCTCCCATCCTGCGCTGTCAGTCGCTCTCGAGGGTCGAGTCTGGTGTACTGTTGCTGCCAGCTGGTCTACAGTTTTTTGTGTCTCTGGGGCTTGCCGTCGTGAAAGCCGGAGGTCGCAAGTAGGTTCATTCCATATTAAATTCACGCTGTGGTATCATACTGGTACCTTCCCTCTGCCTTCCGGGACCAAGCGCTATATTCATATGGCCTTGTGCAGTCGCATGCCTCATTGCGGTGTATCAGATGCGCTGCGGACGGAACAGCTTCCCCGTTCACTGGACAGTCACGAACATCTTGTCTGACACATTGCTGATTAACTTCCAGGAATGGCTTGCTAATTGCAGAGGGTTGTGTCTACTTCTGCCTTGCAGTACTCGATCTTGTGATACACCTCATGCCCTCTATGGGTAGCACCTTAGGGGCGTTCCGCTCGTTGGACATCTTTCTGGGTACGTTAACTTGCACAATAATGCCAGCCATCGTTGAATCGGCACACAGGCTCGGCATCATTTATACCGATTCTTTTGTATACCCTCTTTCTCGACCTCTTCATTGAACCGGAGGTAGCTTCAGCGCTACCCGCAGGATACATGTTCATTACAAGGTGGTCTTTGCGCCTGCTCATTGCTGTCATTGTCGCAGTCAATGAGCTCGCATCGTTCCTGAACATTTCTTATCGTATGTAGACAAAGTCATTTTGGAACGTCATGCTCACAGAATCACAGTCGTCCCGGGGAATGTCTCCACTCCCACCGTCATCTCAGCGTTCTTCACGAACGGCACACTGCATTCAGTTCTCGACGCTGCAACGGTCATCTTCCTCGCCTTGTTCCAACTGTTCATCTTCTGCGTAATGCTGCGTCGGCTGATGAAAGTCCTAGCGCATCAGCAAGCGCTGAGGGAGAACAAGGAAGGAAAGGAGGTGGAGACACATCATATGCATGGTGTCGCCTGGATCGCGGGTGGCATGTGTGTTGGGGCGATTGAAGTCGTTATCGGACTCATCCCAAGCACATTCGCTGTGATCCTGGCTAGACGAGTTATCCGATTGCTGGCAAGGACAAGCCTCGCGGTTGGTGTAGCGCGGGGGTACGTTGTACCTCATTCGTCTTAGGATCGTACTAAAGTGTCCCCGCAGTATCGACACGGTGGAAGACTTCCATATCTTCGTTCCCACTGAATCACATCTCCGTCGCCGATCAAAACTCATGGCGCTCATCTCAAATCCGCGTCAGAGCAGCTTCGTCCACGTCAACGGTCTCGTTGCGGACCCGGAAGGCGGCATCCCGAAGCCTTTCCACATCCAGCACGTGTCCGTGTACTCGGACCCGAACGCAGAGACCAAGGTTCTTCACCTGGGTCCCTCCGCACTCGCCCCACGGCAGTCATCTGCGACTACTGGGTCCGAATACAGCGAGAATATTTCATTCGACATCAATGCCTCAGACACCTACCGCCGGCCTCTCAGTAACAGCAGGCAGAAAATGCAACCCATTAGTGATATCCCGTCGTCAGAGCCGACTGCTGCACAGGCACCGCCGCACATTTCTCTACCCACAATCCCCATGCAGGCCCACACTCGCGCGAAATCGGATGGCCAAGTCTTGCGGCCCGAGCGTGTCACCGTGCACTATGGAAGGGGCAACGTCCCCTTCCTCGAGCTGCGGCGGTTCTCAGACATCGACTTCCACTCTACCCTCCAGCCGCTCGATCTCCAGTCCGACCCAGCCATGCTCCGTGCGAAGACTCTCCCAGTTCACTTCAGGCGTGAACGCGAGAACATACGCAGGCCCCCGCTCCCCTTCCCGCTGTCCGTCCGCGTCGAGCGCCCATTCGTACCAGGCGTGGTAGTCTCTGAGGACGCCAGCTTGCGCACGGGTGGGACGCTGCCTATCTCGAATTCTACGGGTACGACGAGCACCCGCGTTGGCTCTACGGACATGTACGAGATGATGAAGCAACCACTGTTCCTTCCTCAGCGGCGAGGCACGTCCGTGGGCAGTGCTGTGTCCGACTCGCTCGAGGTCATCCGGTCGCTCGCAGACCAGTTCCCCGGGATCCCTCCCCGAGTCCACTCAGTCGCCCACCGCTCGCAGCTGGTCAATTCATACGTCCCCGAGAGCATCAACCACAGCCGCGAGACCAGTGAGTCAACTATGGTCGACTTCCGCTCGAAGGCGCCTATGGCGAGGGGCGAGTCTTTCCTGCCAATTGCCGCTGATGGCTCGGGGAGTACATCTGTCTCTCGCGCTTCAAGTACTAGCCGGGCGAACTCTAGGAGCAGTTCCGTGAGGCGTAAGCCCGTGCCCTCGACGCAGGAACTCCCTCGAGGTCTTCCCGAGAAACCCGTATCCAGGCAAGACCTGACCAACATCATCACCCAAGGCAGACAACTGCAAGGAAGGGACACCCCAGACTCCTTCCTCACACAGGAGGACCCTCTTCCCCCTCCTGCCCAGCGTTTTGAGGAGTACACACCATGGACTATCCCCTCACCCGTGGTTGCAGAGCGTAGACAGCGCGCCCGGACACTCAGCGCCGGTGTCAGCCGCCACCAGAAACGCATCGAGGCCGACGCGCTGGTCGAGTTCTCTACCATCGACGACAGCGTCGCGCGCTACAGTGGCGACACGTACGTCTCGAGCCGCGAGAGCATCAAGAGCATCGGTAGCGTCGCGCGGCGGATGACGCCGAACCCCGTACTCACCGAGGGTGTGCGCGGCAGCGTCGTCGTCGAGTGGGACGAGCTCCCGTCCGAGCGCAAGGATGCGGTTGCGCGCGCACGCCTCTCCCGTGACCGCGTGCGGCGCAAGCTGTCCAAGCGACGCACCATGCCGACTGTCCAGCCTGCGGAGATATCTGCCCCCGTACCAGTGCCGGTACCAGTGTATATAGGAGACAGAAGCGTATTCGAGGACTGAGCAGCAAGATTGCTGGGCAATACTGCTTTCTGTATTATTATGTATTGAATCTTGAGCTTTCGTTGAGCCGTAACCTGGTGGACCTCGCGGCTGACAGTCAAATTTGAGCGACGCGTGTGTGGCGATTCAGCGTTCCGACAGCAAAATAAATGAAATGCATGGGTTCCGGTAATAAACAATAGGTATAACATCAGTACAATCCGCAAGTTAGTTCTGAGTTCCGTGATCAGTCGACAGACAGACTTGACGGTATATAGGCACTCACTTCTGGTATCCTGAAGATAGTGATCTCCTGCTGCTTGAAGTATCGCCGATTCTCCTCATCAATAAGCACCAAATTGAGATAGTACCTGACGCTGAACTTCTTGTTGACTTCCCGGAATGTCGGGGTCAAGTCGAAGCCTCCCAGGAAGAGACGTATCGGGATCGTTTCTCCTGTTGATGAAATCAGAAAAGAGATCATGTGGAGAGTAGAGGAACCCACCGCGTATCGGCGCGCCATCCATGATCTCGAATTTGGTGATTGTCTCGCTCTCGTTGTACTGATTTGGGGGCGCGCCTGTCGTCTCACGGCGAATGATGGACAATTCCATATGTTTGATCTTGATACGGACGAGAAGGAAATAGATCTTGCCAACGATGACGTCCTTCAGGTGGTACTTGGACTTGTTGTACTCGAACTCGATGTGTAGGCAGTCTTCGATGCCGACCTCCATCTTGATGGAGTTGTTACTGTCTGGGGGCATACGATACGAATGTACCCAGAGTTCCCGCTCCTTCGTAACATCAGCTATCCGTCGTGAGAGCGTCACTCGTATGAAGTATCTAGTCCCTAATGAGTGGTAAGTCAGGGGTAGAAGCTACGGTACGAACCTGAGCTTGACGTTGATGCCCTGGTAACTCTCGTACTGCTTCTCCACATTCTTGAATAGGAAGTCAAACGTTTGTGCTGACCGCATCTCTCCTGGGGCTGCGAGCTCTTGAGATAGCGACAGGAATTCATGATGGTGCCCTCGGTCATAGAACAACTCTGTAACTCAGAACTTCAGCGGTGGGGCTAACTTGCAGCGCGCTGCACGTACCGATGCTACCCACAAACTCTACCTTAACTCCTTCGTGTGCCAGCTTCTTTCCATCCCGTACACGTACTGTTACCTGCACGCGCGTTACAGCACAGTACAACGTGTACCCTGGAATGTACGCGTACCTGACCAGCGACGTTGTCACCGTCATAGTATATTGGGCACGAGACAGCCTTCTCCTTCTCCAACTTCAAGTCAAATTTCTTCCTCTCCTCTTCTCCTTCGAGCTTGATGTCGACATCGACGGGTGACGCGAAGAAATACGCCGCCATGTTCTACAAGTTCTGCGATGCCGTTGGGCGGTTGAGGTTGAGACGAATACAGACGCTACGCGTGCGTGTGATCCACAAGAGGTGCTACAACGAAACCAGAATAACACAAAGCCAGCTATTTATGCTGCAGATAGGAATAGAGACGAGGGTGAACACCAGCAACAGCGCTAGGCACAGGGCGTACAGCCGCAGACCAGCCAAACCCCCGCAGCGCGATCTCGCCAGATCTCGACGCGCCGCTGAAATCACACTCTCACGCTGACCACCATCTGCCTCCCGACAATTGTCTACCGTACACCAACGTTGTGCTGTTCATTGTTTTATACACCAGCCCATATACAAACGCAGCTTCTAAACTCGAACAATATGTACGATGTCTAACGGTCGACCATTGTGGACAAGATGCTGCGCAAGACGGTCGGGATGTCGGCTGTATTTGCTACGCGGAAGCCCTTACCAGGAAGTTTCTGTGGAATCCTATGGCTTCAAGTTAGAACGAGATCCTTGTCTTTCAAAGTGGATTCACGACGAACCAAGAGGCCTCTGCACCTTCGCCGATGCAGATGAGTGCTGTATGCACTTTCGGCTGTCGGTTCATAACCCGCTGCAGGTCATCTGCGCTGATGTCATACCGACCAAAGTTGGCGTCCGTAACTGCAATCACAAACCAGTCGTCTGACATGCAGTCAGCATCCGTGAGGCAAGACTCTCAAGTCAACGTCGACGCTCACCTGCGTCAAATTTGGCGACCTCGTCGACTGCCTTCTCTATCGCTTCAACTGACGGCGGCGAATTAGTATCGGCTTTGCCTAATTTGAACTGGGACATACCGGTATAGTCGCCAGCAAACGTGTACTGCGAGATCATCTCCATCTTCTCAACAATCTTCCACCGATCCCGTAGCTCGAGATCTTGCTCGCTTGCTTCCACCAATGGGATCGTTGGAGAATCTCCCGACTGTATAACGGGTCAAACAAGTGCTCAACACCGCTATCAAACGTAAACATACATGACCATAGATCTATATCATGGTCAGGATGCGCTGATGGAAGAAGTCTGTTCGACTCACATCCCATACGTATTTATCCTTCCTTGAGAGGCGATCAAACGTCTCCATCAACATCACCGCTGCAAGTAATTTGATCAGAGAGCCTCAAGCAAGTATATTCCGTAACACACCAGTCTCCATGCTGCGCTTGAGGCGACCATCGTACTGGAATCGGTACCTACAAGAGGATTTAACGACTGCCATGCGTCTAATCGATTGCGGCTCTCACATGGATGCGCTCACATCAAAGAGGAACCTAATGCGTTTCGGTCTATACCGCCATTAGTATCCTGCCACTACACAGAGAAGAAATATGACTTGATTTGCGGTCTTCCTAGCTCGGGCTTTTCCATCCCTCGACGCTTGTAGACAGTCGCTTCGCCAGTCAGACCCTCAGTAAGGCGATTGTCATCGAGCTCGCCATCGGTCTGCCGCTTCACCCAAACACGTTCCTCTTCTCTTGCCGCAAGATCTGCACATATCGACAATCAGTCATCACCGCATTCGAACTAGGCGAGCAGAGCACACACTCTCAAGCAAATCATGTAGCCTTGATATATGCGCTTCGACCGCAGTCAGGAGAGCACCATAACCTCTTGCCTCTCCGGCAGTCATGTCCAGCTCTTCAAGCCGCCGAGCTAGCTCTTGCCGGGCCATCTCACGCGCCTTCTCTTTGATATGATCTGGAACATCATTCTTGAGCTTGTCAGACACCTAGTGGCAGGCAGATCAACAAGCATTCGCGACAATCCCGACACGAGCTGTCCACCTGCTTGATGTCATGTCCCTTGAACAGTCGCATATGCCCACCACGCCCGCCAAGCCCAGCGGTGTCGCGTCCGCCAGTCCCTCCAGCCCAGGTGTTCCCGCCGAAGTGAGGCTTGTTATCTGGATCGTCCTTGCCGTATTTCGGCTCGGAAAGACTGGTGTCGCCCTTTGGCTCAAATTTGATATCAAGGATTTTCTTCCGAGCGGCTTCCCGCGCTGCATCAATGCCAAGGTGCTTAACGACAAGGCTAGAGAGATGCGATCAGTAGTTAGACATGGGCATGGGACAAACATTGGCACCCATGATGGTCAAGTATTTCGGCCAACTTCTCCATCGTATCCGGCTTGTACACATCAAAATCAAACACGTTGCGTAGAGTCGCCTCAAGTGGGTCGTTGGGATATGAACGCATGTGGCGCACGACATTGATTAATTCTACAGAATCATGAGAGTGTGATGAGAAGGAAGATCGACGACTCTCACCTCGGAGGGAATAAGGATACGTCAGTGATCCATTTTCATAAGCGCTGCGAAGATCGTGGAAGGCCGCGACGAGCCGGAGGACTAGATCTTCGCTGAGCTCCGGTGCAAGTTGTGAAAGTATCTTCCTTTCGCTCTGCATGTCCGGGTTCGTCACCGCATGACAACTGAAATTGTCTCCGAGAACTTGTAAGAAGTGATTACCAAGGAACGCTACATACACCCGGCGGTTTCGTAAGTCATTTGGTAATCCAGCGCAGCGTTATAGGCTCACGGTATCCAGGTCTATTCGCCAGTAAAACCAACCGGAACTTAGGGTGTACTACGATGTCATCCTCACGCTCCTTCTTGCGGCGTACGCGTCGTCCGTCTGGCAGCGTCAGCTGACCGTGTCCCGCAAGGCTCCTGAAGATTGCCACGACGTGCTCGGCGGCTTTATCTGCTTCGTCGATAATAATAACACGGCCAAGAGTGATCGCACGGAGTAGGGGCGAGTCCGTATACTTGATTAAGCCGTGCTCAAGGACAGTTTGGAATAGTAACTGATTGACTGTGGTGTCCCGATGCAACTGGATATACTCTCGAGGCCGATGTAGAAGCTATATTGGATGTTGAGCAGGCGCAATGAAAATGACGTATGTCAGCCATGCAGATTTGCACTCACCTGACAGAGACTGACATAACAAGTCAAGACGATGGATCAACTTCGACTCACAGAATGACTCACCGATCGACAATCTTATTCTTGCCCACACCCTACTTGGGGTGAGCACGTTCATACAAGTTCGAACACGAGTAACATACCTGGTTTCCAAGTAGCACCAGATGCTCCCCTAGGATCTCGAGATCAATCGCCAAGTCACGCATGAGCCCTGTCTGCAGGCTGTTATCGTAGAAGTGTTCCATTTGTGGTACGTGAGATGCAAAGCCTTCCGGATCTTCGGCTGGGTCAAAGAAAGGTATCACTGTTGGCTCTGTAGACAACAATGAAGGTCCAGTGGGCTCTGGGAAGAGCAATCCGTGCTCTTGGACTACAGGTGGTGGATTGAACTTGGCGCAATCAGTTTGCACGAACTCGCTACGATGCCAAGGATTCCGAAACAACCTACCGGCGGCGTCTGCTTCGTGATCTCCGTTTCCTCAAACATCTCATCCAGACTCATTGCCTCTGTTCTTGGCACGAACTCGGCCAAAATTGCCCTGCCAATCATCTCACGCAGTGTGCTCTCCTCCCATGGGAATCGCGCGACGCGCCTCGCGATGCGCACCAATGCGCGTGTGCCGAGTCGGCGGTTCTTCTGTACAGTATCCGCAGCAATGCGCGTGCGGTATCGCTCCGCGAACGCGAGTAGCGTGCGTATCACGCCCGTAGGACACCCCGTCTGTGTGAGTACGGCGGATTCCTCGACGGGCGACATGGGCTGTGCGACGACGGGGAAGAACATGTTCGCATGCTCGTCTGAAAGCCAGTCCTTCAGCGGGAGGGATTTGGACGCCGTGCAGATCACGCGGAACGCGGGATGTGCAACGGAGAGGCCCTCCGATGCTTTCTGCTTGGCGGTCAGTATACAGTCACCGATTTACTATACTGCGCCTGCGTACCTCGTATTCGGAGGCCTGCTGAACGATGCGCTTCGTCTCCCACAGCTCGAGCTCCCGGTCCTGGAACAGACGTGCGAGGGAGCCAGCTGTAGGCCCGACGACATCGATGCCGTCCATGTGCACAAGCCGTCCCTCCCACACGCCCTCGACCAAGGGGCTGCCGAGGCACCGTTCAGTTTCCTTCGGACATAGTGCCCAGGCGATGCTCACCTCGGCTCCCACACCGTCGCCCCTCCCTCCTCAATCCTCCGGCGCATCACTATCTCGCGGCCGCCGAGCTCCTTGTACAGATGCACATCCTCGCCTTCGTACCCGAGCACCGCGCAGAACACGCGCACAAGCGTCGCCGTCGAGCAGGACGCAGTGGCAAGTTGCGCGGGCGGGATGTACGACACGTCCCACCCCAGCGCGTGCGCCTGGAGCATGTATGCGAGCAGCCCGAGCACGCGCGGTGTCGCAATGAAGCCCAGATTCCTCATCTGCTGCTCAGGAGTGTCCGAAGAAGGGAGCGGGACGGTCAATAGAGGTCCGGGTCCTGTGGGGGCACCAAGCGTAATTGCAGGCATGCCCTCCGGGCCCGCGAAAGTGATCCTGACGGTCCGCTCGTCCTTGCGCTCAATCTGCTGCAGAGTGTACCCCAGCAGTCCTGCGCCGTCGCTCTCGCCATCGCCGACCAATGACGGGCTTCCGAGCGTGCCGAGCCCCGCCTCCTCGATCTGGCGCGCAAGCATCGCCCACGCCATGAACGGCGCGTGCAGCAGCGCGGGGTGCAGGCTAAGCACGAGGCGTGCGAGGTGCTCCGGCGCGAGCCGAGGGGGCGGCGGAAACGCAGCGACGAGTGCGTTGAGCTTTGCGAGCGCGGTCTGTGGGAAGGCGGGCAGCTGTGACTTGGCCGCAGCATCGAGCGTGTGACGCGCCTCGCTGGCGAATTGGGCTGTGAGGATGATCTCGCGGAGCGCGGTGTAGAGGTGCGGGGGCGGAAGTGAGGGTGCAGAAGAATCAGGGGGAGTGCTGAGCGCGAGGAGAGCGCCAGCAGGGTCGACGAAACGCGCCTGGAAACGAGAGCGAAAGGGTGGGTCGAGTGGGTAGCCGGGGTAGGGCGGGACGGGCGCGGCGATGGCTATGACCCGGAAGTTCTTGTGTGCGGGTATGAATGTCTTCCCGCGGAGAGCAGCAGACGAGGCGTCGAGTGTGGACCATTGGTGCGGGTGAACGATATGTGTGCCGTCATCTAGGTTCCTGGAGATGTCGTGTGGCAGCAAGCAGGAATCGGACTAGCAGATATACGTACATTTCGCGGTTCTCTAGCAGATTGTTCAGAACCTGGAGGGTAGATTAGGCCGAGGGTGCGATGTTTGAGCCCACAGGAGGTACTCACGGGCATTATGCCCCTCTCCGCCTTCTCTATGCCCTCTATGATGAGGATGCGGCCGTGCTTTACGGCGCGGACAGCCGCGCTGTCTACATACACGAGGGTACCACCCTCTCTGATCTCGCGACCTTGCTTCAATTCGGTCTCGCCAATGTCTCTATGCAGGGCAATAAACTCATATTCCGAGTTGATGAGACTACGCCATACAACATTCAGTCGTGTTGTTGAGGAGGTTCTGTGGCGTGCGGAGAACCTCACCTGCAGAACGTCAAAGCAAGACGGCGTGCATATGGCCCCGGTTGCGACAAGAGGAAGATATCCTGTCCGAGTAGGTACTTCTGCAGTAAGAAGTGGAGGTTGTCTAGGTTATAGTTGTCCGATGTGTCCAGGAGAGTGTCCTCTGCAACATGTGGCAACCGGGACGGTGTCAAACTCGCAGATATATCGTATGAGATGTTCCCAAGCTTCAGAGTACCAATGACCGGAGGCGAAGGCGTCAGTTCGTTCAAGATCTGGTTCAATCGCCTTTCGGCCATGATAGGCAACACAAAAAATGGAAGATCCCGATTCTCAATTTACCGCGAGAGTTGGTTTGTAGCGATAAAGCAGGATGGGATGATGGTGGTCCTCGCAGAGTCTATGTCAACATCTCGAACGTCTGGAGACCAGATGAATAAAGCTCGGGCATGTCTCGGTGGCAGAACGAATGATTGTGGGGAGGGCGTCTCCCGGTCTGCGGGGTTGACCGTTGCCGGGACCCGGTCCGATGGCCGCGGAACAACCACGATCAACGCGCTCACTCAAACGTGCTACTCGTGCGCTAATCCATTCCAACAGTAAAGCTTCCTTTCTTCTGCAAGTCACGCTGCTTGTTGGTGACCATCGACATCTACTGAGCTTAGCAAACGTGAGACCTCTTTCGAGTGCATTTTAGACCTCAGCGACGACCGCTTTAGACATGGCCGAAGCAGCGGTTTGGTTCCGGTTCGTTCGTCGTTCATCTCAACGCAACCGCACATTGATGGGGTCATGGTGAGAACGTCCTCATAGGAGTCAGCAATCGTACCCTGATGGCTCTAACCGATTGCGCGACCATTTACTGCGCTGATGAGCGACAAATCCACGACTCGTTCAACGAGATATATTTGGCAGCGCTCTGCCAGTGTGGCCTGCCGTAGCTAAGTGCTTACGGAAAAGTCCAGTATCGACACGAGTTTCTGACACAAAGCCAGACAAGAAAAACCGGACGCACCGTCGATGTTATGAGACCTTGTGCAGTATCATAATGTTTTCAAGTTGTTCGAGTTACCTCTGAGCTGGACCCATCTGTCAGTCCCACAAACCAGATATCGTGTTGTTTCCCTTTCAGGTTTCACAAGGACCATCGTATTCTGGTGCCTTGGCGTCTTGCAATAGTGTGCTGGTGGGTTGACGCGAATTCGCTTCTGTGGCGCAAACCTCGGTGCGTGTTGCCTACTAAATCGTTGTGGGTTTTTCTCGTGTTCCTTTACATTTGCGGCAGCCGTCATGATTGCAGTGCTTCATGGAGCACGGAATACCAACAGCAGCGCGCAGTTCCGTCATTCTGTCAAGGCAACCGTGTTTTGAGCAGTCCGGTTTTGAGAAGCTGCACATGCGTGCCCATGGTCTATTAATATGGGTTGTCTTGAGCTGCTGGGTAACGTGCGCCGAATTTGTGGAATTTCAAGTCTTCAGTGCGCCCAAAGCATCTTCGAAGGAGAAGTGACAAGTGTCGATGACGTGGAACATAGCCCCTGGCTCATACATCTTTAGGACATGCACCGAACGGGCCGCTACTAGTCCCGTAATACCAGGATGTTCGCTGATCCGATTCTCGTGGCTGTGTCCTAGCCTGTCTTGGCGCAAGTAATGTAGATAGCAGCATAATGTCTGCTATCTTGGACGTCGACATGCGCCCGTGACACGACTGCCTAATTTCTCGATATCGAATTATCGAGATTTTTGACAGATACCGTGGTGTCCGCTAGGGCCCACAGCAGCCGACCCGGAGCCGCACATGAACAGACCAGACAGCCAGCACCAGTCGCACTCAGTGCCCACTGTGTACCGTGTCCGGGCTGACAGTGCATATAGTCTCCGGGTCGACGCCGAGCCTGGTGCCTGATGTGCGGTCACAGACGGCACAAGCACACAGGCTCGTGTTGTCTCCTTTCCTTCTTCGTGGATGTCCGGCTCGATGTTGGTATGGGTCCTTTGGGTTGTTGTCCAGTTTTTTTTTGCGTCGCTCGGCGTTGCGTCCCAGCGCGTCTCGTGAAGAGACACGACGGGTGTCGATAACGGAGTATTAGACCGTCTCGTACACCACTCTGGGGCTTAACCGGGACCCTCGGGCGTCCAGGTAGAACGCCCGAGAGAAGGCTTTCTTCCACCTTCGACGCTATTCGCTTCGAATTGCGCCGACCCTTTGCGCCGGTTCATCGTTTCGAGTCTGTGTCCCAGTGCACCGTGACGGCACTCCGAGTGTCGATAACGGGATTGTGTCCCGCCTCGTGCATCCGCCTGGGATGGAGACAATTTCCTTTGGTCTTGATGGTAGCCGCAGCACCCGTAGGGTGCCGCAGCAGCCGACCCGACGCCACACTGTCCATACCACAGACGTGTTGTCAGCCGTACAGAGTACAGACTGCTGAACACGCCCGCGTCGGCAGTGCACACGGCTGTCGGGCCGACGCCGAACCTGTGGCTTGTTTGCGCGGTCAGAGACGGCACAAGCACACAGGCTCGTGTATATCCCCTTCGGCTTCGGTCCATTTGTCGGTGGCCATGTCGGCGCGCCATTACTTTGACGTTTTTTATCTTCCTCGTCGGCGCCGCTCGACGTTGCGCCCCAGCGCATCTCCGAAGAGACACGACGGTTGCCAAGAACCGGATCGATCAGTCCGTCTCGACACCCCTGGGACTTGGTCGAGACCCCCGTGTCCCCCGCAGGGCGCCCACGAGAGAAACTCTTTTTGGTTTCGACGCTGCCTTTTCGGCGGTTTTATTTTTTTGTCGGTGTCCCAGAGCGCCTTGATGGCACCCAGGATGTCGATAACAGGACAAGTCCCGTCTCGTGCATCCGCCTGGGACGGTGACGACCCTCCCGGGCCTTTTAAATTTGTTGATTTTGTCGGTTTTTGCCCCGGGCCACGGAGTCCCTGAGGACCCGCAGCAGCCAGCCCAAAGCCGCACTTGCCATACCTCGGACAGACATTGACAGCTGCGCAGGACGCAGGCTGTGTGACACGCCGAGGCAAGCAGCGCATATAGCGTTCGAGCCGGCGCCGAACCTGTCGCTCATCGCGCGTTCAAGACGGCGAACGCGGACAGGTCCGTATGTTTGTCGTGACCCCCGAAGGAGCCGCGACAGTCGATCCGTGCTGCGCATGACCAGACCACGAGCGGACATTGGCAGCCGCCGCACGAGGGGCAGGCTGCGTGACACGCCGTGGCTGACAGCGCGAGGCCACCGGGTCGACGCCGAGCGTGTCCAGTGTGCGGTCGGAGACGGCACGGACAGCGAGCTCGTATGGTACCTAGAAACGGAATAATAACTAGACGACGCATCAGTACAACGGACGACGCGGAGGTAGGACGACAATGAGGGGACGCACCACAGTCTTGAGACCCGGCCGCTGTTTGTCGAAGGTGTGGCGTCGCCAACGGGGACGCCTGGAGCATCCGTCTTCGGTCGTATCTTGTTAGAAAATGTCATCGATAGGCTCCTTGTGGTTCACGAGTGTCGACCGCGTCGAAGGGCCGCGTCGAGGGACGATTGCGGTGGCCGATGTCGAGTGTGGCGGCTGTGGCGTCGACGAGATCGGCGCGTCGACGGGTTCGCATTGTTCGCAGGTGCACGGCGTCGGGTGCCCAAAGCGTCGCAATAGGAGCTGGCGTTGAGCGAAGGAAGAGAGAGGGGGGAGGGACACGACGACGGGAGGGAGGATGATGTGGGAGGAGGGAAGAGCAGTGGGGTGTGGCTCGAGCATCAGTGCAGGTTCTTATACCCTCGGGATCGAGCGGACCGGCTAGGGCTTACCAACTCCGCATCCTGTGGCCATCCAATACCTGGAACTCCGACATAAACCCAAGCGATTGAGGTTCAGCGGCGCGGGTGGATTGCGAATGTCCCGGACGAGGCTGGCCACGAGGGGCAGCTGATGGGGCCCCGACGGTCCATATCACGGTCCAGACCAGGCAAATCGTTCCCAGTAATGTTAGAGACAAATTAAAACGCGTTGAAGGGGGCTGACGAGGAGTTCGAATGGGGAGGGGACAATGAACGAGGACAAGCAAGTTCAGCCGGAGCGCCAGCCACAACCACAGCGTCCACAGCGCTAATTTCACGGCATGCGGAGCGCCCACGGACCGACGGATCCGGCGACAAGATTGGGCGTCTATGCACCACAGCACAGCGTCTCCTGCCTCGACAGGCGCCACCCCACGAACGTGCTCCTCTCGTTTCTGCGCTGGCTCTCCTTCCGCAGCGCACTCACACGAGCTTGTGCTATGCAGTCTCTTGATGCCTGGAACTAGCTTGTTTTCCGGTACTCGTAATCTGGAGCATTTTGAGCTAGACAGGATACCTATGAATTCGACTAATTCCGCTCGGACACGCGCCGGCAGCGCTGTGGACGACGAACTGGCCATTGCTGACGATTCGGAGACGACGGCTCTTGTTTCGGAGATCGATGGCGAGGGAACTGGAATGATATCCGCGGGTATCATGAGGAAAGACTCCGCAGGTGAGCCCTATGATTCTCGCGTCCATACTGAGGAGACCACGCAGCCGTAGAGCACATATCACCCACCCTGCTCACCCACAGACCGAGCGTTGTGCGTGCTGCGCGACTCCGCGAACGACACTGACCAATCTTTTATACTTGCACAGGCTCGAGACGGTTGTTCTTCAAGCTCGGGCTGTCATTCTTTCTTTTCGGTCTAATCAACAACGGTGCGAATACCTCGTATAATCTCATCACTATTTAATTCTCATCGAATGTGTATTGACAGTCCTTTACGTGATCATACTCTCCGCCGCCCTTGATCTCGTCCCGCCATCCACGCCGAAGGGCATCATTGCGTTCTGCAACATTTTCCCCGCGCTCCTTGCGAAGCTGGGCTGGCCATACGTCCTCAAAGGTCGGATACGGTACGCGAAACGGCTTATGGGATGCACCGTAATAAGTATTAGCGGCATGATAGTATGTCGTATTCGCCTCAAATTACTTCCGGACGCTAACTAAGGCCCGGTCTTACAGGTGGTCGCGTTCTTTGACGGGCTAACGATGAGACTGCTCGGGATTTGTTGTGCGTCTTTCTCGTCGGGTATGTCACATCGCTCGCTGTGTTTTTTTACAATCCTTTTGATCACTACTCTACAGGCTTAGGTGAACTCACGTTCTTGCAGCTCTCGACGCGATACCATCCTCCCCAAGTAGCAGGCCACAGCGTTGGGTAAGGCTCATATTCTCCTCCCATTATGAGTTCATATATTTAGTCAACACTCTCAGCTACTTCGCCTCCGGCACAGGTGCTGCTGGCCTCGTTGGTGCCTTCCTTTGGTGGGAGCTGCGTAACCTGGGCGTCCGCGTAGGCGTCGGGCTCTCTTCTGTAGGTCTTCGCATGTTTTCCCCTCTGTTCTGGATCCACTAGATTCTTCCCGTGCACATAGGTCCTACCCCTTGTGATCCCCCTCGCATACTACTTCCTGCTCCCGCTCCCTCCCGCCTTTGTCGGCCTCGGCATTCCGGAAGAAGCGCGCTCGTCTTCTGCTCCACCTTCGCCCTACACGCCCTATATGCCCTTGCCTGAAGATGATGCTGAGACAGATGTTAGTGTGAATGCTCAAATTGGAATGGGAGACGACATGCAATCAGGAAAGGGACATGTCGCGCTCACCGCGCAGGACAAGTGGAAGCTCGCGAAGCCGTTGATCATGAAATATATGATGCCACTATGTGAGTCGATCATGTATGACCTTATGCGTACACGTGCGCTCACATTTGACAGTCTGTGTATACCTGGTGAGTGACTCGAGCCCTCGATTTGGCCGAGACCGTCTTCATTGAACTGTGATAGTTCGAGTACACTATTAATCAGGTACGTTTATTTTACATTCGGCGAAATCAGTGTTCTCATGGAGGGCTCGTAGGGTATCGCACCGACACTCATTTATCCCGTCCCATCATCAAGCGAAGCTTGGCTAATGCCCAAGATCGTCCACTCCATCCGGGACTACTATCCCCTCTGGCAGGTCCGTCTTAATTTACTAATTCCTTCTTGCTACCTCGTCTTTACGCCCGCCTTCTCAGCTTGTCTACCAAACGACCGTCTTCTTCTCACGCTCCTCCATCTCCATCGGGATCCCTCCGCTCCCCTCGCGTCTGCTCTTCCTCCCGGCTCTACTGCAGGGTTTCATCCTGCTATTCCTCGGCTTTGAGTCAGCCGTAGGCGTCTCTGGAGACAACAGTCCGGTCACGAGCTTCTGGATGGTGTTTTGGCTCGTTGCGCTCGAGGGCACGTGCGGTGGGCTAGCGTAGTGCGTCTTTCGCCTGCTCTTTATGACTGTCTCCTGAGCGCGGTGTCCTGATTATCAAATCCTCCTCGCAGCATTAATGCGTACTACCGCGTTGGCCAGGACCACAGGGTATCGTCGGGGGTAGATGGAGATGAGAGTGACGCGGAGCGCGCGAGGCAGGAACGCGAGTTTCGGATTGGCTCGATCGGCATGGCGGACTCTACGGGCATCCTGATTGCGGCGCTCGTTGCGGTCCCCACAGAGGTCGGACTGTGCAGAGCGCAGGTCGCGCGGGGTAAGATGCTCTGCAAGGGCCTGTAAGCCGGGCGATACCGAGTGGGTGTGTGTTATCTATGGCCGGGTGCCGTGCGGGATGTATCGGTAGGATTTATCAGTAGCGTATACCCGGTCTTGGTTTTCTACTTTCCGCGTAATCGACGATTTCTTTTTGAGTTTGCGACTACACTCGAGTCACCGTATGTATGTAATGGAATCGATCTTACCCCGGGTAGATCGGAATCCGGGGTAATTCACATGGCTGGCCGAGACGCCCATCAGACCATGCATGTTGTCCGGGGATCACTCGGTCAGCGACCCGGGCGCGAGCAGAGCGAATCCCGACCTCGCGGTATATAACCAACTGCGCATATATTCCCTCCTCACCAAGTCCAGACAGTTCTTTTGCCTTGGGACACTCTGCTAGCTCAACTGTCTTCTGGTTTCTGGATCTAGTGAATCTGCAACTGCTGATTAGAGCTCGTCATGGCGGACAACGGTAAGACACTTTCAAAGTCGACGCCAGCCGCAGCGAGAAGGATTTTGGAGGCTATTGGAATGATAAGATACAGAGCTTAACTGACTGAATGATAATGAGCAGACTTGAGCATACCCTCCCTCTTCAGCGTCAAGGGCAAAGTCGGTGAGTATGAAGGTCTCATGTTGGCACCCTGTGCTTCCTCGAGCATATCTGACACACGGCAGCTGTCGTGACTGGCGGCGGGTCCGGCATCGGGACGATGTTTGCGTCGGCGTACGTGCAGAACGGCGCAAAGGTGTACATCGCGTCGCGCAAGGAGAAGCAGCTCAAGGAGGTACGCCCCTGTCTGCCTAGTATCAGTGAAGAGTACAAACTGTGAACACGCCCACGTAGGTCTGCGATGCGTTGAACAAGATGGGCCCCGGGAGCTGCCACTACTTCGTCGCCGATTTGACTGTGAGTGCCCCGCTGAGAATGCTCTCTGTGAGCACAGCTCATGCCGCCCTTGGACGCCAGTCGAAGGCGGGCTGCGACGCACTCGCGGCTGCCATCAAGGAGCGCGAGTCGAAGATACACATCCTCGTGAATAACTCCGGAATCTCATGGGGTGCGCCGTACGAGAAGTGCGTTCGACCCCGTCTCGTCCATCCAGAATTTAGGCTGATGGAAATCTCTGGGATAGCTTCCCCGAGAAGGAGGGCTGGGACCGCGTCATGAACCTCAACGTTAAGAGCATATTCTACAGTACGTCGTGCTCACATGACAACAGAAGCGAGGGACACGCTGCTAACAATGTCTGCCAGTGACCATTGCGTGCGTAGACTACAGCGATGGGCCAGAAGTCCTGATATCTCTGACTCTGCCTTAGCTTGACGGACGTTCTTGCGAAGGACTCGACGAACGTGGACCCCGCACGCATCATCAACGTCTCCTCTGTCGCGAGTGTCGTCCCGGTTGCCACCGGTGCCAACGTCGCAGCTGAAGGCCACGGTCTCTGGAGTTGTAAGCTCCCAGCACGATACAAGTACTTTCTCTCACATCTGATCACCTCGTAATATTCCAGACCACACGAGCAAGGCAGCTGTGAACCACCTGACGTCCCAGCTTGCTGCGACACTTGCTTCGAAGCATATCACGTACGTCATATAGACCCCTTTCTCTAAAACCTCTTGCTTATAACCTGCTTCAGTGTGAACGCAATCCTGCCCAGGTGAGCTGGTCTAGTCTTCGCGTCTTCGCCTATATTGACAGCCCGCAGTGTCTTCCCTTCCAAGATGACCGCATTCGGATTCAAACAACACGGCGCAGACAATATTGGCAAGAACAACCCCACAGGTGTGTACCATGTCGCTCAGTGAATGCACCAGTATTGAGCCAAGATTCTGTACGTAGGGCGAGTCGGCATGCCCAAAGACATGGCTGGTGTAGGTGAGTCGAGACCGCGGGGTTCTTGGAGTCAACTGCTCACATGGGGCTTCCTAGCACTCTTCCTCGCGAGCCCTGCAGCTGCGTATATCTCTGGCGCGCATATCCCGCTCGACGGCGGCGCGCTCGTATGCAGGGCAAAAGCAGTCCTCTGAGTGTCGCAACCATCTATGTCACTTCCATCTCTCGAGGCGCAGAGTCGGATCGTGCCCAATGTTGTATACCAGCAAATTATCGGATATATTGTATGCTAGCGCGCCTGGAACCCAAAGACACACACCATCCTGAGGCGGACCCAGCCCTCGCACGATGTCACCACACGGACGTCCGGGGACGCGCCAAATGAATACACCTAGTATGTACACTTCTGCCTGCTGCCCGAATCGCAGGTCAGTCCCGAGGCGGTCGCGGGCTACTTGCCGTTGGTCTTCTTCTTGGCCTTTTCCTTTTCTTTCTTGGCTTTCTCCTTCTCGGCCTCGACCTTGGCGATCTCGTGTGCGCGGTCGTTGAGCCCGAGGCGGTTGCGCGCGATCTGTGGAATGAGCGGACGGGCGTTTTGTGAGGCAGTGCGGGTGACAACACGAGTGCGAAGGGAGACGGACCTCGAAGGCGTAGAACTAAGGGTCGGGTAAGGTTAGCGTTAGGACTCAGCGAGCGATGTGGGTGACGGGGTACGGCATACCTGTATCCGCGTCACTGGCGCGTTGACAAATGACATCAGGCACGTTTCCCGAGCTAAAGTCCTGCGCGCTCACCGAAGATCGTGTTCCGCTCGCCGTACTCATCGCGCGCGTCCGTGCGGATGAGCGATCCGAAGTTGTAGTCCTTGATTTTATCCTCATAGCTGTTCTCGCGTCAGTCGCAGTCAAAGAGCAGCGCGGAGGCGGGGACGCACGCCTGGATGAACTTGCGCCAGCGCTCCTTGCCGTCCTGGCTCTTCATCCACTCCTCGTCGAGCACGGTGAGCTTCTCGTACGGCTCCTGCGCGAGCTCGGGGAATGCGCTCATGGTGTGCTCGTAGATCTCGTCGTCGATCCTGCGGCGGGCGCGTCAGGCGTCATCTCACGGTGCGAGGACCGCGATGGGCAGCTTACTTCGTCAGGCGCAGGTCGCGCGGGTTCACCTTCTCGAGGAGGTTCCAGTATGTCTGAGAGCGTGGTGTGTGTCAACGGAAGAATGTGTGGGAGTGGCGAGGCCGGCATACCTGCGCCTGCTCGACGGCCTTGACGGCGAACCTGCGCGTCGTGGTCAGTCCTCAGGGCCGCACACGATCCTCTGCAAGCCCGGAGGAGCAGCACTCACTGCTTCTCAATCTACACCAGTCCAGTCAGCAACACACAGTACATGCTACAGCCTCGCACGCCAGCGCACCTCAACGAGGTTCTGTGCGTTGTTCGGATCGAACTTGGTCGTCATCGTGCGCGGAGGTGTTGTGTAGGGAGCGAAGGAAGAGAGTGGGGGTGATGTGCTGGCAAGAAACAAGAATAGTGGTACTTAAATAACGGCGGCGGGCCCTGGGGAGAAACCGCTCGGCGTAGGTGGTTGGCACGTTGGAACTCGCTGCCGGGACACTCGAGAGCCATATGATCTCCGGGCCTGCCAGCCACGTGGGCCATCCCCCGGTGTGTTCCCGTCGCGCCGCGGCGCCTCGAAACAAGCTTTGGGCAGGCACGCACCGGCAATGCGGAAGCTACGTCTCTACGACTACAGATATTAATCATTACAGTGCGCAGTGTACAGACAGTGTAATCAATCCTCGTGGAGCCAATACAGCGTGGAGTGCTCAGGCTATGTCCCCACGTCGAGTCCAAACTTCTTCAGCTTTTCGTAATACTTTTGTACGCGACTGGCGACCTGGCGTGCAGTCCGACGACCATTCATCGCTTTAGAGATCTTCGACCATCTATACGAGCAAGATCAGCATAAACAGCCAGCGATGGAAGGTATTGAGGATCCTCACCGGTTCTTCTCTCCTTCGGGTATCTCTTCCAAAAGGCGCTCTAGAAGGTGTTGTTCTTCTACAGACCACGCTTGTTTGTAGGTTTCGGATTTGGGTTTGCCCTTCTCTTTGCCCTTCTTGCCCGGAGGAAGGAACGACTCGTCGGCTGGCGACGCGTCCTTCTCCATCTCCATCGGCTCTTCTTTTGCCTTGCCCTTGCCTACGGCTTTCGGAAGCTCCTTAGCGCGACTTGCACCAGCAGAAACAACATGTGCACGCCCAGAACTTTTCTTCGAGGCCCGACGCTCGCGTGTCGGTGCCTTAAAAGCAACAGCTTGGGCTTTCAGCGCAGGAAGACCCGACACCGCCGACGCAGGCGATGCAACCGACGTCGGGGGCGTGTCCACATCCATATGCATCGCCTCCGAGCCCGATTCGAGCGTGGACCGCTCCTCTTGCTTCCCGTCGAACGAGATGTCCACCTCCGCGCTCTCGTCCTCGACGTCCTGCCGGATGAACACGCCCTCGGCCGCGCGTGGGCGGCGCAGGCCAGAGAATACCGGCGCTGCATCCCCCGTATCGATGCGCCGCTTCTTCAGCTCGCGGATCTTCTCACGCTCGTATGCGCGGCGCAGCTCCTCGGGGTCCGGCGGCTCCGGCTCGTCGTCGTCAGAGAACATAAGGTCGGGAGGGAGCGTGAAGGAGGAGAGGACGGGCTCGACGAGTGTGGTGCGGGCATGCCGGACGAGAACTTGGAGCTCGGATGGCTCGGATCGTTGCAGTTTGGATGGTTCATTTCGTTGGGTGCAGTGGGCCCGCGCCTTAGCGGCAAGGTCCTTGAACGGGAGTGGGTCTGACAACAACATGAGCACAGGATCGTAAAGAGGGTATCTTTACGTACCATATCCCTTGAAGACAGACCAGTCCAAGTCCTTCGGCATGGGTGCGACGAGGTCATCTTGGTCGTACGAACTTAGGGAGAGGTCTTGCAGCTGTAGATCGAGTATCATTAGTTCAGTTGACACAGGAAATATCCAATCTGCGTACCTGCGGTATGATAACAGCTGAATCAACTTCAGGGGTACTCGCAATCTCTTCACGCAACTCTCTCAATCGTCCTAGGTCAGCCTGCGTTTGCGCAAGCAGTGCTCTCTGCGACTCGATGAACGTCGACAGCGCCCCAAGTCTAGAAGAGGTTCATCAGCACATTTTTTTCGTAAACAATCATGCCAGCATACGTTTTGGCGCGTTTCTCGTCCATTGATGAGGATCCGACATTGACAGGACAGCGGCGAATGGGAAGAGGATTGCAGGAGACAGCGGCGACTGGGAGATTTGCCACAGCCGGCGCCTTCGACCCTGGGCAAGTTTGTGTTGCCGTTTTGGGACAGACTGGGAGGGCGCCTGGACGGGCAGCCTCCACTAGCCGACCCCGCCTGGCTTCGACGGCGATACTCGACGTTTGCGCTCCGTTCTCTCCCAGACGCGTTCCCTATATATTGCGACGTACAGAACAGCACATATAACACGGTACATGAAATAAATTACGAGCAATACAACAGCATTGCGCTACACCGTCCAACTCCGAAAATTTGCTGATTCTACAGGAACGACCGAGGTCGTGAACAGACGGCATTCTCCACCAAGGACTGTGCGCGGGCTTTGCGCTGTTACCGGATCGGCCGTCTTTCTTTCGTGGTGGTTATCCAGCTCTGTATTTGCTTCTTGTCCCACGCAGGTAGGGATTCCGGTGACGTTGTGACAATAACAGCCAGTTCTCTGCGCCTTCTATTGATAGTGGTTAGGAGTAGCATCGCAAGCTCCTTTGTGCCATTGGTCTGATGAGACGGGTACATGAGCAAATCAGCATCAATAGTGATTTTAAAGTTTACCTGGCACCAATCTCGCACCCTTGTAATTTCCTCCAGGGCTAGGACTGGTCCGAATGGATCACGCATGTATGGCGATTTGTCCGCGAGCCAGTCATTGAGATGCGACTCTGTGAACGCTCGAAGAGAGTCACCGAGCTCTTCCGTATAGCATGCCTGATGCAGGCGGGATGTCCAGTGCTTATTTGCATATTCCCACATCCATTGCAAGCTCTGGTCTTCACCAACCGTGGTCAATGCGGTATTGGAGTAGCCCCGTGCTAGGAAGTTCATCAATGAGCTTGCGACGAGAGCATGCCCCTCCGGCGCCTCGACGAGGAAGATCTGATCACGAGTACGGGTTTTGTCGGTAAGAAATTGGGGGAAGCTTGCGTGATACGGCTTCATCTTCGTCGATGGCTCAATCTGCTCATGCACAACCAGAACAGACCGGAGGCGCTCGATGAAATCCATCGTAACATGCGTCGGGATCCCGACATACTGTAAATCTTCCGCCGACCACCAACGACTGGAGTAATTGTCGAGGACCAACCAGACAAGAACCCGATGTACCTGGTTCATGCGTTCAGGGTCCTCCCGAAATTCGCCAAAAGCGTTGTCCATGATCGCGATGTATAGCAGGTCGAGTTTCTGATATAGTTGTGCGGACCCCATGGAGCCTTGGGAAGATAGAAGTTTGTCGTAGACGGCGACCGCATAATGTCTGTCGTGAATCAGAAAACGAACCACAGTGCTTGCGTATATGAAGAGACCGTCGGCGAGACGCATCAGCCCATCCACTGCATCAGGTCGCAGTTCAAGTAGGGGGAATCTGCCCAGGGCTGCACATTTCCTGAATTGTGCGTCGATGAACAAGCGTATGTCGCTGTCGATTTCGGGCTCTTTTTGCAGGTCTCGATATTTGATGGCGTCCTGATGCTCGAAGGAATGGAGCGCGTCCATGATATAGGTCTCTGGGCGGGTAGAGATGAGGATGCGGAGGTAGGGAATTTTGCGAGCCACCTGACATAGGAACCGTAGCATGCTCTGTACAGCATGTTTCGGACTGTGCAAGCATTCGTCCACACCGTCGACGACGAGAAGCATAGGCGTCTGAAGAGATGATAGTCGCGCAAGAGGACCGGTCACTAGCTCCTCGACTTGGTGATCCATCGTCTGCGCCAAGCCACTCCGTAGGTGACTCTTCGCGGCTTCAGCAATAAGCAAAAACGGTTCGTCCCGAGCACACGCAATCTGATATGCAAGTGTCGGAAAGACAGTATATGCGTCGCTGCACTCCTTTGAGCCGCGTACGAAGAAGAAAGATGCACCAAGGATGGTGTAGGCGAGATGTCGACAAAGGGCATGAGCGACGCTGGACTTGCCCATGCCAGCTGTTCCATAGAGCACGTAGACGCGCTGACGCACACTACCATTCTCAGCCCATTCCACTAGGTCGCGTAGAATCTGTTTGCGAGTGCCTGGCTGCAAATTGGCCTTCTCTTCTGTCAAATAGGATTTGTAGGATGCGTTGACCGGTCTAAGCTGCTCCAAGGCAGTGAATGCAGCTGTGTAAGTGTGGCGCCCGTTAGTCTTTCGGCACAGAACCAACGGTAGGAAACAATTACATTCGTTCTGAGCATTGCGCTGGAGGTTTTCGCGTTCGAAGCGTTCATGCTGCTCACGCTCTTTCCTTTCACCTTCAAGGCGTTTCCTGTCTTGTTCCTGTCGCCGCCTGTCCTGTTCCGTGCGTTCGTGGTAGTTCCGCTGTTCAGCTTCCAGACGCTGAAGGTACATCACTGTCGGTACATTGGGCCACCAAGCAGATGGAGAGGATTTACTTCCAATATGACCGTCGTATCGCGCGCCTGTTCCAAGTTCTTCAAGAGCAACTGTTGAATAGTGATTCCGCCTTGGATCTGGGACACGCTCAGAGAAAACAATTGTGCGCAGTAATTAAACTCTACCTTGAAACGCTCAGTAGCTTCGTTGAGCTTCTGACGAATGCGTTTGATATTGTCTGCGCCAACCTTGGCATGCCAGAATGCAGATAAAACATTGCTATGTTTGAGTGTACCAGTGAGGTCCAACAGCAACTCGAGCACACTGATTTCGATTAAATTCCAAATCTGGCGCTACAGAACTAATACCTACCCGACAAGTTCAAGGATCCTGCTTTCTAGCATGGCTGCTTCAGGCGAGTTATTCGGAGTCTTCCGACGCTCATCAGAGCCTAGAGCAGTCCAGCTAGACGATGTATCCTTGATGTTCGTGCCCAACATCTCCACTAGTGCGCTGATACTTTCGATCACATCTTCCTTATCTTGACTGTTTGCACGAGTTTCCTGAGCGAAGACGATTTACAAGCTGAGCGTAACACCGTAGATGGTGATTACTGACGGCGATTCTATCCAGAAGCACCTTCGCCACAGTCAAAGCCTGACTCAGGCCTTGCACAGACGCCGCAGAGAGTAGTCCATCGCTAGCTTCCAGAAGACCCTGAGCGTTGGAGATGATAGCGTCCAAATGGTCACCCCGTCGACTTGGACGAGATTTTGGTAAAGAGGTCGAAGAGCTCTGGGCGCTCGATGTGGCATCATGGAGAGATTGTGAGATACGAAATTGTCGTTTCATATTCTAGACATTCCCTGCCTTTCCTCGCGTAGGCTGCAGTTATGTTGGTGAGCAGGGAGTCTCAGAATCGATATGGGCCCACAAAGTGGAACTGCAGAATTATGAGTGGTGGAGTGAGCCCAAGCCAGGCACGTCGGAGATGAGACGACCACGAGGAGCCACGAGGACGGCTGTGAAGCAAGCCAATGATCAGACCTTCAGAGCCGAGACCTCGGCAATGCTCCGGCATTCAGGCGCTCGCTTCGAAGTCAAACCGGAAGTGACTGCGAGAGCTACAATGAAGATTTCCCAGGCCTAACGACTTTGTCTCGAGATCGCGGATACAAGCAGCACAAATGTATTCGATCTGTATCCTCGAATTAAAGCCGGGCCGCAAGCACCATATATAGGCTCGTGCTGACCGTCAGTTCAAACCTTAATTCAGATTGCCATAGACATTTGTAGATCATATCTTGTGCATGGAACGGTTTTCGACCACGCGATGATCGTCTGTCGCTACCTGTTCAGGTCGAACTGTATCATAGAAAGCAAAGAAGCCCGATACATATCACTATACGAGAATCACCCTCCCTCCCGACCAATGCCTTATATGCTCGTGTGCTGCACCATATATATCGTGATTTGTCGTTATTATTCATCACAGCGAAGTTTCAACGTTCCAGTCGGGGCCCCCCGCTTGGAGGATCTTATCTATAAGAGTGGTCGTAGTGTCATCCGGGCAATTATTCTGTTAGCAAGCAAGTCGTCAGACTTCTATTCGAAGAATAGATAGGATAGTTGCCCGCACCGTGCACCAATCGAGGACGCTAGTAAGTTCGCCAAGCTTCTGGGACACTCCATAGCCATATAAGGGGTCATCACAGCGAAAGGAATCCGGCAAGCATGCTTCAGCGAAGGTGCAGAGGCATTCATCGAGTTTCACTGTGTGAAGAGCACGAGTGTGGAAGGACCAGTAGCAGTTCCCGTGATCAAGCATCCATTTCGATGCAATGTCTCCTGGCTCCTCCCAATCTTCATCGTCTAGCTGACGGTGAGGAATTTCCGGGAGTATTCTGCTCAGGTCGTGCTGAGTCATGAGGCACAGCAAGGAAACGGCAAGTAGAGTGTGTCTCAGCGCTCGGTCAATATTTAATTCGGAGTCGTGGTGACGACTATCGTCGAGAAGGAACTGTAGAAAAAATGTATGATACGTTGTCACAGATGTACCCACGGCAATATTCTCCCCGACGATTAGAACCGATCGAAGGTGCTCGATAATTACTCGTGGCATTTGTCGGGACACCCATATATTTCAGTCTCCGTGGAGTTACCGGGTGATGTCTGAGAGCCAACTAAGTGAGCACGCTGCTGACGTGACTCATGTGGACAACACCATGCTCAAAATCGTGGAAGGCATTTTGGAGGATGGTGCTATACAGTATGTCGAGCTTGTGGTAAAGCGTTGGAGGACCCAGAGATCCCTGAGAACTTAGTAGGCTATCAAAGATCTCCACCGCGAAATTCTGTGCCCGACGAGATACTGAAGGATAGTACTCGCATATCCAAAGAGGCCATTTGCGAGCTCCGTCAGTTGTCAAACGGCTCCTAGTCGTTCCACCAGTAGTGTGAACCTTCCACTGCCGACAGCCTTCTGGAACTCGGCGTCGATATACAACTCTAGATCTCTGTTCATTACCTCAGGAGCTACTTTTTG
Source organism: Gelatoporia subvermispora B (assembly GCA_000320605.2). Lineage (NCBI taxonomy): Eukaryota > Fungi > Basidiomycota > Agaricomycetes > Polyporales > Gelatoporiaceae > Gelatoporia > Gelatoporia subvermispora. The sequence continues at coordinate 921,762 of KB445797.1, forward strand.
CATGTCTCGATAGTCGATAAGGGAAGAGTAATCGCTTGATTTTAACGATCCCATTATATAGTTCTCGGGGCGGGTCGCGATGAGAATGCGAAGGCGGGGAATGTGGTGAGCAAGGAGGCAGAGCCATTGTAGCATGTCTGCTATAACACCCTCTGGGGAATCAGAACATTCGTCTATGCAAACAAAGACGACTGGACCAGAGCCCCTCGCTGTCTTGGATAAGGGCGTAAGGACCAATTCTTCGAACTGATGCGCCATTCCTTGCGAGTCACCGTGAGGTAAGTGTGTCCTGATGGAATCGATTATGCGAGAGACGAGTTCTATCTTCAAATGTGTGACTTGGTTCGCCATAGTGGGATATACGAGATGGGGGTCGTTACATTCAGCGGAGGCGCGTTGAAAGGAAAAAGACTCTCCGAGATATTCAGGTGCGAGATTCTCGCAAACGGCACGTAACATTGCAGACTTAACATTTCCAGCAGATCCATGGATGACATGTATGCAACTCTGGGGATCGGTGTTCCTTGCCCATGATGCCACTTCTTGGAGAATTTGCTCGCGCGTTCCAGGTTGCAACGTTACCTGCTCCTCAACGTAAAGAACTTCATACGAGGCATCCTCGCAGCGTCGAAGTTCTTTCAGGACCTCTTCGTTGTCTGAGAGAAAATAAGATTGATCAGTATTGACAGGTTCATTGAGGCATGTGAGCATACCTCCGAGGCGACGATAATGGCTTTCTTGTCGAGAAATGCAAAATCAACTGTATGACGTGGGTAGATACTTAGAGAATGTAGAATTCACCAGCAGGTTACCGTGGAAATCTCTTAGAATTGTTACGATTGCAATACCACCTTGAAGCTTTGGGTGATGTTAACCAAGTCTCGTATATTAGGCAGATCATAATCTACTTGTCTTGAAGTTCCTCATTGCCTCATCAACCTCGGTTTTGATTTGCCTCAGGAGTGCAGCATCCTGCTCCGCATATACCATCCATATCCCACAATTGTTACCGTGGAAGCGCTGACGATAGCCCTCGAACGTTCTCCAGGACCCTGCAGAAGGATGTAACGACTGTGTATGATCAGAATGGCGTGTCCTACCTTAGAAATCTGCTTATTCGAAGCTGCGACACACCTGACCCACTGATCACCGAACGAGATCCGGGGTCCAGACGTGACAGCTGATCCTTCGTATTCTTCAAATTGAACCCTAGTATCTATCTGAGGGTCTGAGTACTTTCTTAAGTATCTCGCATCTCTTGTATGTTTGTCCTCGAATTCTATCAATTATGAGAAAAAAAGGTACAAACTCGAGAGACGGAGCTCATCTGCCTGTATCCTGCTGATCAACGACTAAAAATCAACAACGCTCCTGATAAACCAGGCAGCAATCCATCTGGCATCGCTCCTTCCGTCGAACTGACAATGGCCTTCGGCCCAGATAGCAAAGCGTCTATTTGCTGATCATCCAACGATTGTTGAGGCAATACACGAAGGAACGAGAAAACTCTCTGAAATGCGCTATAAGATATGGACACCAAACTAGACGAATGTCTAGATGCGTACGATCCTTCGAGATAGCCTGAGAGGACGTTGCGCTATTTTCTGACGTTCCCGCGATTGACGCCATGACAAGTCTAGCTGAAAGCTGTAGAGAACGAGATCGAAATTGCCTCTGGAGAGGTAGGCTGTAGTTCGTTTTACGCGGTAGAGAGTTTAGAGGCAGATGTCTGTTCAAACCTAGGTCAACGTTGGCCGCACCAAGCACAGCGGTCATATAACGCCAAATGACACTGCACGTTGATCGCATGGGCGTCCTGTGCCTTGCCCTTTCCTAGAGATAGCAATAGCGCCGTTGCGATGAGTGTCCTTTCGGAATGATGACTAACGGTATAGCTGTTTGGGTCTGAACGACAGCGCTCCCGGGTTCAAATCTTGGCAAGCAGTCCAAATAATACGGCAGTACAAAAGAGATCTATTCCAGACTACCAGATCTTACACCGTGGGGCTGAAACTATATTAGCGAAGAAAGGGCTGAAGCCCTCAGGGTCAATTTCTGCTCAGAGGAATTGATCGCTCAGTCGCTGCACGAGCACTTTTATACCCCCGATGCTGAGCGTGCAATTATGCGCTGGCCCATGGCAGGCGATCAATGACATTACATCCCCCAATTTCGCTGTGGAGGTGCAGCTCGACGATACAGCCACTAAAGCACCGCGCCATCGTTCAAGGTTCTAGTTCTGAGTTTCCCTCTACCTCTGGAACGTAACCCGATTCGTTCCAACTCATGACGCGCTCTACGTCATTTCCACTGAACTCCTGTGGAGAGCGCGATACGTTGAGAATCAGCCCACGGACTCTTTTGTTAATTTGTCGTTTGAGCTGCTTGACTATCCGCTTGTTGCAGCTAGAATCCTCCTATGCAAAGCTCAATCTCAGCGTCCCAGAGTGTTGTGAAAAGGTCACGTACACGAACCTGACACCAAATGCGTACTTTCTCGATCTCGTCCAAGGCTTGACAATTGTCCGGGAATGGATGACTCCAGGGAGGTGTATCCACCAGCCATTGCTCAAGACGTGTCTCCGAAAAGGCCAGCAGAGATCGGTAGAGTTCATCTGTCCTCTCTGACCCGTATAGATGTATATGCCAATGATGATTAGCATACGTCCACAATCGCGTCAACTCTGGGTCGACGCCTGGGCGCAAGATGTCGGGAGGGCTGCGGCTGAGGAAGTCGAGCAGCGAGCTCGCGATCAAAGCGTGCCCCGGGCCTGGCTCGACGAAGAACGCGCGGTCCTTGCAGCGGACGCCGTCCACGAGAAATTGCGGAAAACTCGCATGGTACGCCCGCAGCTTCGCCGTGGGCGTCACGTACTGTTCGACGACGAGGACGGACCGCAGGCGGTCCATGACGTCCATGGTCACGTACGTCGGGATGCCCACGAGCTCAAGGCTGGCGGGCGAAAGACCCTCAGCAATGCTATCGATGAGCCCCAACCATGTCAGGACCTGATGGATTGCGGCCATTCGCTCGGCGTCATCCCGGAGCTCGCTAAAGGCGACGTCGAGGATTGCGCTGTAGAGTATATCGACTCTGTGATACATCTTGGCCGGTCCCAGCGACCCCTCGGAAGCCAGCAGCATGTCGTATATCTTGACAGCGTAGTGCCTATCGCGGACGAGGAACCGCACTATAGTGCTGGCGAACACGAAGAGGCCGTCTGCCAACCGCGTTAATTCTGCCGCGGCATTCGGGCGCTGCTGTACAAGGATGAACGGCCCGCGTCGCGCGCATTTCGCGAACTCGGTGTCGATGAAGAGGCGGATGTCTCGGTCGACGTCTGGCTCCTTCTGGAGGTCGTAGAATGTGATGAGGTCTGAGTGGTCGCAGTAGCGCAGTGCATCCATGATATATCCTTCTGGGCGAGTGGCGATGACGACTCGCAGGAACGGTATCTCCGCTGCTGCCTGGCAGAGAAGCCGCAGCATGTCTGGAACGAGATAGTCTGGGCTGTTCAAGCATTCGTCGATACCGTCAACAACCATGACGACCGGTAGCATAGGGAGCTGGAGTTGTCTCAGAGGGTCAATGAGAAGCTCCTGGATCTGGTGCACTAGTCCTTGCGAATTGCCCGTCCCAAAGTGTTTGCGCACAGCATTCGCGACCAACGAATGGAGCTCTTCATTAGCATGTGCCAACTGCGTAGCGAGCGTTGGCGCAAGCCGGTAAGGATCCACGCATTCCTCTATGCCGCGGTTGAAGAAGAACGATGTAGTGATGTAGTATGGCGACAAATCGCGTAATAACGCGTGCACGATGGAGGACTTGCCCATCCCCGCGCGACCGTGCAGGACGAAGACGCGGCGGTTCAAGTGCAGCTGGGTCGACCACTTGCCGAGGCGTGCCAAGATTTTCTTTCGCGTGCCTGGCTGTAGTCGGGACTTCTCCTCAGTCAGATATGACTTGTAAGAGGCGTCGGAGAAAATCAACTTTTTCAGCGCCCTGTCATCTGTGCCGTCACATGCATTATCAGCCTTGATGAAGTGAGGGGAGAGCGAAATCAGCTTACCCGCCTCGCGCTGCTCTGCCTGGAGTTTCCTCTGATCTTCCAACCGTTCGCGCTCAGTGTGTACACTCTCGTACATTCTTCTCTCTGTTGCCTCGCGCTCTTCGCGTTCGAAGCGCTGTCGTTCTCGCTCATCGCGTTTCGCTTGGGCCTCATCCCGACGCAACGCTCTTTCGCGCTGCTCAAGCTCAGTTCGCATTCTGTCCAGTTCGCGGCGTTCGTGGTATTCTCGCTGTTCTTTCTCTATACGCTGCTCAGATGTCAGATACGGTCAAGTCGCAATGCATAGATTAGGCTCACCTTCAGGATAACCGTTGCCTCACGAGCTTGCTGTACGCTTCCAGCAAGAAGCTGTTGGACGGTGATTTCTCCTTGGATCTGCCCGGTGTAATATGTTGGCAAAGAACTCTTTCAAAGCGACGAAAGCCGGCGAACCTGAAAGTGCGTTGTCGCGACATCTATCTTCGTCCGCATCTGCTGCAGCGTCTGCGCATCGTTCTCGGAGTGCCACGCTTGCGAAAGCCAGTTTCGATGCTGAAGGTCCTGCGCAGAGCGTACGATATCTTGCAAGGTGCTAAAGTGACGTTCAAGTTGAGTTCACTAGAGCGGCGAGGGAATGGAGATCAATCGCACCAGACAAGACCATCTATTCGATGCCGCAACAATGTTGACTCAAGCAACTTCTTCTGTACTTCTTGACGTTCACCAGCGTCCATGGACTCCATCTCCGGCGACATGTCCGTCATGCTCGAATTCAGTAATTGCACCAGAGCATTAATGCTCTCGAGCAGCTCATCCTTGCCCTTAATATTTTCTCGCGTATCCTAAATATCGAATAAGTGGACAGTAGACATGAGACATCATGATTGACTGCAACGTACCTTCACCCTCCCAATTACAGCTTTGATCAGATCCAGCGCTGGACTAAGACCGGGCACAGGAATCATCGACAGCAGCCCATCAGTGGCCTCTAGGGCACTTTGGATATTCGCGATCGCCGCATCGAACTCTGCCCCGCGTTTCTCTGACCGTTTGCGAGGTGGCTGGGGTGGTGGTTCCTAAGCGCCCACTTTAGCGACGATCGAGGACCACAAGTTGAACTGTACACGCACCGACTGACATTCCACCTGCGAGGAGCTCTCTGATCTTTGCGATCGGCGCTTGCGTTTCGAAAGCCGGTCGCTGATGCTTAATGTCTTCATTCGTGTAGAGTTGGAGGGGAGGGATGGATTGACGGGGGGATAGGCTCAAGAGAGTGCACGGGGCTCCCAACCGCCTACGGGGATAATAGTGTGCACGGAATGCTATGCAGACATGACGGCTGTTCCTCGGTCGTCTAAAGAAGGTCTGTATGAAAGACACCCCGCACATAGCATAGCCTTATTTGTAGGTGGGAAACATGCGGCACACAGCGTGATGGATCTGCGAGCTACCGATCCTCAGGCGACGTCGCTCTAGGATGTCCATGTGCGATCGACCGATGTGAAGGGAGTTGACTTGTTCTTTCAAGATCAAGGGATATAGGTTTGGCTCAATGCCTGACCAAGGGGGGGTCGCCAGACGTGTGGAGTCAAAGGCGTGTTCGAGAGCGGTGATAGAGCAAGACAACGACACAGCTTCATTTGGACTAGACTGGGGCGATGAATGGTATGCACAGGAAGTCGGGGACTGCCGGTAGCCGCCCGGTCGTTGGTAGCATGAACTTCCTGGAAAGGGGATGGAGGAAATATGACGTTTTAAGACCACTCGCCGCGGACATCACAGGGATGAAGAGTATGGGTTCGACCGACAGAGGATCGCCACCTGAACGCACAATTATGACAGCCGGCGAGAATTTATTGTTCACAGAGCGCGCAACAAAAATTGGTCTAGGGGAAGTACTGATTGCTTTGAAGTGATTTGCCATGGCTGTTTCTGTGGCAGGCGAGCAGCGACTTTGGTCGACATCATATTGACTCGAGAGAAATAGCACGCGAGCCGAGTAGAGGATGTAATAAAATTATAAGATAGTTCTACAGGATGCAAACTGGTGACGATCTCAAATGACCTGTACGAAAGAAGTAAGCGTATGCGCCGCGCACGTCAGCAGTAGCACTCACCTTGGGTGCGAGACTGACAATCTTCCCCCAGCCCTTCATGCGCAGGTCCGCGCTGACGACACCGGCAATACGTGTGCCAAGCATCTCCCTCTTGTTGTTGAGAAGCACCGCGGCATTGTCATCGAAGCTAACAATCCGGCCATCAGGTCTCCGCACAGACTTCTTGGTGCGGACGATGACGGCGCGGCGGACGTCTCCCCTGCGGACCTTGACGACGGTGGAGCCGGTCGAGGTGGCGACGGGGCGGGCGCGCTTCACAACGCAGACGATCTCGTCGCCGACGCCGCCCCAGCCGTTGTTCACTTTTTGCTTGAGGACATTGACACACTCGATCAGCAGTGCGCCCGAGTTGTCGATGACCTAGCAGATGTTCAGTATGCGATAGGAGAGCCGTGTGACGAGAAGCTAACGTTGAGTGTGCCCTTGAGGCCGATCATGCCTCGAGTTGCGCGACCGCGAGAGGAGAGTCGAGGCGGAGGCTGGACGAGCGTAAGCTGAAATTCAGAGGCGGCAGCGATCGCTAGGTCGTTCGGCGGATTTGTTATGCCCGTTTGTTGCTGGCTGTTATGCCCCTTTTCGGAGTTTGAAGTGCGATTAGATGTTGATGTTACCCGATAAGCATCGGGGCTACAGGCGCTTGGGAGGCGGGGCGCCCCACGCGAAGTGGGCGGAATAGAGAGTTGTCGCCTGCCTTGTCTTGCACTCACTAGACTGGTCTCCTATCCTCTACGATCCGCCCCATATTGGCCCTCAAACCCCTGTATAAATCATGCCCGCATCCCGCCGCGGCAGCGCAAGCGTAACGCTCCCCACGGGGCAGACCCTCGCATTCCACAGTCACACCAGGTCCAGCGAGGACGATGATCTCCCTCACGCTACTAAGAAGTGTGTCCGCTTCCTCTCCACTCCCTGACCGTGCAGATGTCCAGATCTGTCACAGGAAGATGGCGGACCACCTCCGCAAATACGAGAGTCTGTAAGTACCCATATCTCCTACATTTAGGGGATACTGATTCCCGATGCGATGTAGCTTCACCCTCACGCCTCAGCGCATGCGCATGATCGTCGAGGCATTCAAGGAATCGCTCGAGACCGGTTTGGCGAAGAGCGAGCAGATTGTGGTATGTTTCCATATCGCGGCTACATTCGCCAGGTTGTCGTTCGATATTGCATGTGTTAACGTTGCACCCCGCAGCCGATGATTCCCACCTATGTCTTTGGCTGGCCAACTGGGAACGAGACAGGTGACTACCTTGCTGTCGATCTCGGTCAGTGTCGATTCTACTTGGAGGTCTGGTGATTCGCCTCCCCCCAACTGACTAAGGTGCTTCGGCCAGGTGGAACCAACCTGCGCGTTTGTCTCGTGACGCTCCAGGGCAACGGCAAATTCGAAATTACGCAGTCGAAGTACCGCCTCACGGAGGAACAAAAGCAGGAGGACGGCCAGAAGCTCTTCGACTTCTGCGGAGAGTGCCTGAAAGCGTTCATTGATTTGTACGTCGACGCTGGGACGATCGCCAAGGAGAGTAGGCTGCCTCTGGGCTTCACGGTGAGTGTCTACCTTGGTATGACCTCCGCCACGTGCTTATACAACTTCCAGTTCTCCTACCCGTGCTCGTATGTAAATGACGGCTGATTTGATGGACGCATCCTGATAGCGAATTGTAGGCAAAACAGCATCGACCACGGTGAACTCATCCGATGGACGAAAGGCTTCGGCGCGCCGAACACGGAGGGTCACGACGTCGTCAAGATGTTCCGGCAGAGCCTCGAGAAGCACGTGTGTCTCCTTTCCCCCTCACGCATTCCCAGCTAAATCCCAACGCCATTGTCTCGGCGCCCCTAGAACGTCCCCGCCGAGGTGGTAGCGCTCACGTGTGACACGACGGGCACGCTCATCGCGTCGCACTACGTGAACCCCAAGACGCGCATCGCATGTATTTTCGGCACGGGTTGCAACGCCGCGTACATGGAGCGCGTCGGCGACATCGCCAAGATCAAGCACCTCGGCATCCCGGACGACGCGGAGATGGCGATCAACTGCGAATGGGTGGGTCCCTCGCGATGACGAGTATGACACGTGATTTATGTGGTGGATGGATAGGGCGCTTTCGACTCGTTCGAGCATGAGAATCTGCCTAGGACGAAATACGACCAGATCATCGATGAGTCGTCGAACAAGCCGGGAGAGCAGGCGTTTGAGGTGCGCCCCTACGCCTTGATCCAACGTAGAGCACGACTGACCGGTCGGCCTGACACAGAAACTGATCTCGGGTCGCTACCTGGGCGAGATTCTCCGTCTGGTCATCTGCGAGCTGATCGACGAGGGTGTGCTCTTCCTCGGGCAGAATACCTACAAGGTCGAGATCCCGTACTCGTTCGACACCGCCTTCCTGTCGCTCATGGAGAGGTGCGTCCCCTACTCCTCCCCATTGAGCTAACTTAACATCGCACCCCGTGGACAGCGACCCGACAGACGAGCTGCTCATGATCATCGGCATCTTCTCGCACTTCTTCGCGCTCGAGACGACGCTCGCGGAGCGGCAGTTCTTCCGCGCGCTGGCGAAGCTCGTCGGGCGCCGTGCCGCGCGCCTCAGCGCGTGCGGCATCGCCGCCATCGTGAGCAAGATGGGCTACCTCGAGGAGGGGTGCATGGTTGGCGCGGACGGATCGCTTTACAACGTGCGTCATCGTCTTCTACTCATACCTGACGTGACTGAGGGGTGGTGTGCGGTGCAGAAATACCCTGGGTTTGCGGAGAGGATTCATGAGGGATTGCACGACATTTTCGGAGAGAAAGGAAGGTGGGTGTGGCTGAGCTGCTCGTTGCCTTTCATGTCTGACGAGGTTTGGCCTTAGGAACATTATCACATACCACGCCGAGGACGGAAGCGGAATCGGTAGCGCCATCGTCGCTGGTACGTCTCACCTAGTTCTTACGTCTCGTGGACGCAGCCTCATTGTGTGATTTCAGCCATGACCAAACAGAGGAAGATTGCGGGCTTGTACCCCAATCTGTGAACCTTTCGTTGAATGACGTCTGCTTGTACGCTGCCTCCGTAGAACACAAAATGCAAAATGCATCCTGTATCGTAGCTAACTGAGACTGTCATATGCTTTTCTTTCTTCGGATACCTTTTTGTGTGCAAGAACATGTACTTTGATGGACAATGCATGAGTGCGATCAATGTAGCACCTTTGATTCGCGGAAATGGGCTGTGCGTGCCGTCCACAAAAGCCTGTCAGCTGGCAGTGACCAGTAACCGATGAATCGGTGGCCGTCGAGTGACCAGCGAGGCTTGTTCTAACGGTTGGAGTTGATCAGTGCACTCTCTTCGTATCCAGACTCGGTCTAGCTGGGGTTCATGGTGCTGATTAGTTCCAAGCAATTCGAGGGCGAATTGATAGATCGGTCTGGATCTATGCATTGGTATTTGATCTTCATTCTTTCAGCACGCCCCAGATTGCCCTCGAGCGGATAGAAGGGATGGAGCTCAGGATACGTCTGCATACAGACGGCTGTACCATACATTACGCATCTGCATGCATTCTCGAAGTATAGGTTTGGGATGCTATCGGCGGAACTACTCTACGACGAGGGGAAGGGCCTATCACCCCGCCCGACCCGCCACACCTCGACGCCGCCCTCTCCCGCGATGCCGACGACGCCGGCAGCCCAGTCCACGCTGAGGATCTTGCGGCCCGCGGCGGGCTTGTCCTCCCAGACCTTGAACGCGGTGACCGCGCTCTTCGCGCTGCGCAGGTCCCACAGCCGCACCACACCGTCGTACGCGCCGGTGAGCACCTGGTGCTCGGAGCCGTCTGCGGGGGGAGTGGCGATGCAGGAGGGCGTCGCAGGGTGCATCAGCGTCGCGACGGACGACGCGAGCGTGGAAGATTGGGCGGCGCGCAGATCATACTGCGAGACGGTGCGGTCGGAAGAGGCGGCGAGCGCGCTGTTCCCGGAGGGAGTCAGTGCGAGGTCAAGGAAGGGCTTCGAGGAGGCGGTCTGCGGCGTGACAAGGACGGATCAGTATTCAAAAATGTGAAAATGGGGTAAGAGAGCTGCTCACAATTGTGCTTGTGCAAACTTCGTTCTCGACGTCCCACGTCCGCACGGTTGAGTCGAAGCCGCAGCTATACGCTGTCCGGCCGTTATTCTCCCGCCCGAAGACAACGCGGGACACACGCGCGGTGTGGCTCCGCAGCGACCCTAGAGGCGCCTTGCGCTTCGGCCGCACCGCGTCACCGTTTTCTGCGACCCTGCGCCGCTTCTTGCGGTCGGTGCTTTCTGAGTGGACGTCATCCACAGGCACCTCGTCCGCGTCGGGGATGGCAGTGTCCCAGATCCCGATGAGCGTGTCCCATGATGATGTCAGGAGATGCGTGCCGGAAGTATCGGCAGCGATGGAGGAGAGGGGGGCGGTGTGGAGGTGGAGGGACGCGAGCGTGCGCGACTCGCACTGGGTAGACTCAGAGGTGTCCGAGGGGAGGGAGATCTCGGTCAGGCGGGCGGTGAGGTCGTGAGAGGAACTTGCAACGAGGTGCTTGTCGGCGCTCGGGGTGGACACGAAGCAAATAGAGGTTGCGGGTGCCGTATGCGCTGCAGATGTGTGCAGGAGCTTTTGGGAATAGTCGAACACGCGGAGAGAACCATCATATGATGCGGTGAAGAAGTATCTGGGTGATAGCGGTCAGCGTGAATGTGACACGGCATGAAATAGCAAAAAACGCCGGAGATGCAGCGGAAACACAAGACGAGGTCTCTGGGTACCCTGCTACTGTCAGGACTGACGTCTTGCATGCTTCGTCGTCATCCCAGTGACTGCGGTCCTCCCAGAGTGGACTCTATAGAGCTTTCGCAGACTTAGTAATGTCCGAGACCTCCGGCGCGAGGATAACATTGGATTTCGAGGTCGTGCATGCGATCTCCGGCGCATAAGATGGTAGATTCCCAAGGTATAATACACACCCAGGTATCTGACATGATATCGACGCTACCCAATCCTCATGTGACAGGGATGACATCTTTTGCGGCGGCATCACCGATTCAATGTACTCAATCTCTAAAGTCTCTTCCTGCGCAACAAGGGTCAATCGATGTGACATTACAGCAATGCAAATGGAAACACACCTCGCCAACTCCGTTCTCCGCGCACCATTCTCCCAGTGTTCCTCGAAGGATTTCGCCTCGCACAAGAAAGTCAAACGGTATTGGTTTGGGCAGAGAAAGTGCCTTGTTCACTAATTGCGACAGCTGGTACCGCCTCCACGATGCCGGGATCATGAACTTCTGCGAAGGCAATGGATATGGTGTCTGTGTCGTGAACACCACCGGGTGGGATGCTTCCCCATTGGTGAGAGATGCCATAGTTTTGATTCACCAGTTAGCAGATGAGATAGACCAAGTCAGAATAGATTGAATGAAGCAGAGTCAAGGTATGACCGCCAGTCAAGAGTTCGGCAAGATGGAGAATGTGTGGCGAACGCCGAGTCTCAAATTTGCCTGCCTTTCTGGGCAGCCAATCACGCGTCACGCTTTAGGCGCGTCTTGTCACGCGGCCATCTCCGCTTGTCACATGATCGTCACGCGATCTTCCCCGTGGGGTTGTCACGCGTGTCAGGACCGCCCCGGTTATGAGCTGCTCCCGGTCCTACGCGCGCATCATTTCATGAGCTTGCGCATTGCTCACCGACCCTTGGCCGACCCACCATATAACCGCAACTACTAACCAAGCTGTACTTACTCTTGTTCCCTGAATATGTCTCAAATTGATCTCGCAAAGGCTGTCGGCCACCAGGGAGCAGACCAGCCGGTATGGACTATTACCAGTGTATTGGCCATGATCGAATAAGCTATAGCTCATATGACTTGCACAGGTCGCCTGGAACCAGCGAGATCTACTAACTTATGCTGCTGGAATTGGTGCAAAGAAGGAGGACTTCTCACTTGTATACGGTGCGCTATTCTATAATGCCCCCCACAGCAGATAGAGTGTCGTGCTGACTGTCTCCTAAAGAGCTTGGTGAGGACACTGGACCAGGACCAGAATCGAGGTCTCGATGTTGATGTCCCTCCAGACAAGTCATGGGCGCCGTTCCCGACATACCCTGTTGTGCTGGCACTCAAAGGCAAGCGTTTCTCGTTATGCAGCTATCTCCAGTAGTAACTAAATTACTCAGGAGTGGACCAGGACGTAGTCAACTTTGGAGAGCGTCTAAGGGGAGACACCCGTGCAGCACCAGGCTTGCCAAAGTTCGACCCAAACCGTGTGGTCAGACTTCTTTAGATCCCCCTTTTCATACTCGGCACCTAATCTGCGATCTGTCATAGGTGCACGGTACACAGAGTTTGGAGATCTTGAAACCCCTGCCTGCCGTCAGTGGTCCTGGATGGAAGATGAAGAAGCGCATTGTCGGCGTCAGCGAGAACAGTAAGCACTGTCACGACTTGACAATGCAGCGATCTTACCCATATCCGCAGAGTCTGGTATCGTTGTTGAGAACGAGGCGGTTCTCGTCGATGCCAGCGGCACTCCATATGCGAAACTCTATGTCAGTCCCTATTCCCTATTCGCTCAAACGCCATGCCTAACATACTGCGTGCCAGTCGTCCACATTCAACCTCGGCGTGAAGGCAACAGGTGGCAAGTTCAGCAAGCGTATTGCCGGGCCACCTCAAGCCAAGGATATTCCGAAAGACAAGAAGCCAGACTGGGTCGTCCGTGATCAGACCACGCCTGAGCAGGCAATCATCTACCGCCTCAGCGGTGATTACAACCCCCTGCACATCGGTATGTCTGCTCGCCCCCTCTACTTCGCTGCGCATCTGAACACAGTCATACAGACCCGCGTATTGGCCAGGCGGCCGGCTTCGGTGGCGTCATCCTTCACGGGCTGTCCACGTACGGATTCGCCGCGCGTGCTATCCTCTCGGCAGTCGGTGGCAACGATCCGAATGCCCTGAAGTTCATTGGCGTAAGGTTCACCTCGCCTGTGAAACCTGGAGATGCGCTCGAGACTTCTATCTGGGAAGTGGGCGTGGGGCCAAATGGCACCACTGAGGTCGCATTCGTGACTAAGAATGTGACCAACGGCAAGGTACGTGTGCTTCATCTTTTCGATGATTGTGTCTTGCTTATTTTATCTCTTTTCGTCATCACAAGCTCTGCTTGGGCAATGGCGTCGCGTACATCAAGAAAGCTGAGAAGAGCAAGTTGTAGACTTGCCTTCCACTGCACAGTTTGAACTCTCGTAATTCTACACCAATCCTTGTATAGTAAGACTCGACAGTTATGACATGAGGAACGAAGTTTCGTCGCGAGAGCCGCCACGCGCCACCGACCTATCATGGGAGGTGGCTGCGCGATACGCAAAAGTGCTTGCACCGCATGTCACCGTTACTGCGATGCACCAATGGCCTATCATGAGGGATGGCTGCGCGGCGCACAAGGGTACTCACACAGCATCGCCTGATCCTAGTACCCTCGGCGAACAATGTCGGGGCTTGTGGTAGACGCTAAATTTGTCCGCTTGACTGGTGTGGGCGATTTGGCGGTGCAGATCTGCCCGAATTAGCATGTGTCATTACTGCAACGGAAGGCGTGGTGCGAAAGTCTGGTAAGATACGATACTGCAATTGCACGGTGCTTGACCATACAGTGAAATCTAGATGTGATAGACAGTTTCATTCAGTGTGAGCATGCACTCGTGACGAGTGTTTTCGTACGCCCCTTTTCCGAAGAAATCGTCGTCTTCGGAGGTTTATCGCAAAGGGTGCTTCAAGAACCGCAGTCTCGCCATTATAGAACGTTGATCGATATTGCTAGATACTCCAAGAGCGTTGGATGTGTCCATTCAACACACGAATGTTACAGCGTAATTGGGGGACATCTAAAATATTCCGAGCATGACGGCCACGGCGGGTCAGCGGAGACGCTCGCGTTGCATAATAGGACCTTGATATAGCGTGGGACCGTGTTCACTAGGGTTCTTTCGTGCGTGCAGCCGTCATCTGGTCTATCTACATTCACAGCCGAATCACATTCTTGCCACGACTTCGGCCGACCTGGACCCGCACATGCCTGCGGTAGGACCGAGATAGGCGCACCGAGGGCGACTTTGTGTTTCAATGGACGCCATGAGACCCTGGGCCCTGCTGCTGGTATGTGCTGTAAGTTGCTTCGCGACGGGGCCGACCTGTGCTCGGATGTTTTTGCTAGAGTGTGGAGTCGGAATGTAGTATCTTCCGGAGAAACTCGAGCATTGCTTTGCTGTTCACCGATATAGGAGAAGCCTGGCACCTTTTCCCCGTATCCGACGTCGGCCAATAGCTGGGGCACTAGGTATATCAGGGTTTGATGTGTCTATGTCATTCTATGTCGAGAGGCATTGCCGTGGTGTCACGCTCGTGTACTATTGCCGCTGACGCTGGGAGCGGCCCCCTCCTGAAGTGGGGAAGAGCGTGCATCTGTCGGGACCTGATCGATGCCGGCGCGAGGGGTCCTCAGGATATATGTACCTCGCACTTATGGGTATACAGGCTCTCAATCTCTACGCTAGGTCACCATGGATCTCGCTATACGAGGGGCCATTGAGGCCGTGTCCTCCCTACACCCTGCTCTGTCCGTGCTCACTACTGCTTGGGAATTCTACGCCACCGTCAAGTACTCGAAGGCCAAGTGCAGGAGCCTTATCATGCGCGCTCAGCGCGTTCTATATGAAGTCAGCGAGGCCATGAGAGAGAATCGCTGCGAGTCCAGCGTTAGCAACCTTCGAAGGCTAGAAAGGTTGGGTATATTGTCAGACTCCTCTGAACAACGCTGATAAGCAATGACACGATCAGCAACCTAGAATTTGTTCGCAATACGATGATCGTCCAAGCGAGCATGCCGTTCCTCAAGAGCCTCTTGCGACTTGACGATATCAATGCCACGCTTGAGGAGGGTCACCAAAATCTCACGGATTGTCTCGTAGCCTTCCAGGTACGCATCCGCGGATGTTGGGCCGAAGCGACTGCTAATGATCCTATAGATTCGCTCACACGTGAATATCGAGAAGCATATAGAAGAATACGAGAGTGCAAGGCGGGAAGATGCCCACGAGCTGAAGCAGCTTTGCGGCCAGCTCGTGCAGAATGAGAAGAAGTTACTGTTGCATCTGAACATCAGAGACGAAGATGTACCCGAGGCAATGCTTGCAATGCAACGGGTATGTGTACACACTGATGCACTGAAATGCCTGCTAAATATACTTTCGACCTCGCAGGAGCTTACGCAGTCGAATTTACTCAGCGACCAGCGTACGTTGATTGAGACCGGTCTCGTCGCTCTCCAGCATTCTACCCGTTATGAGCCTCCGAAGGAGACACCGACATGGGCCATAACCTACTACGACGTTGATGTTGATCCTGGTAGTGAGCTCGGTGGAGGAGGCTTTGGCATTGTGACAAAGGCGCAGTGGCGGGGTTTGCAAGTTGCTGTCAAACGCATGAAGACGAATAACACCAAGGTACGTGACGTGATTTCCTGAGCGTCAACTTCTCATCCCAACATACACATCAGGCGCTGGTCCGCGAAGTCGAGACATGGATTCGTTTGCGACATGACCACATCGTCCCTTGTTACGGGGCGTCCGTTAGCGCAGATCCGCCATTCATTGTTTTGCGTTACATGCAGCATGGGCATCTGTTGCAGTACCTTCAAGCGCATCCGGAAGCAAATCGTGTTCAACTCGTAAGGGCCTCCGCGATTACTCAAGCTTACAGATCTAACACTGCACTGCAGATCTTTGAGGTTTCTCTTGGCTTACGACACCTTCATGGCGAGAGAATAGTCCATGGCGACATCAAAGGCGTTCGTATTTGAGTCACCCGTACCTCTGCTTAGCTCATGTGTCGAACAATCAGGTCAATATTCTCGTCGACGATGCAGGAAAGGCTTGTATCACCGACTTTGGTCTAGCATTCAAGGTCGAATCAGTACGCAACGACGATCCTCCCAAGCGAGCTGCTGGGACGTTGCGCTACATGGCACCTGAGCTCATACAGACCGGACGTCTTACATATGCAACGGATGTGTATGCTTTCGGAATGCTCATCTATGAGGTATGGCTCAGTCACCATGTGGTACTAGCGGACGCTCATTACTTCCCTTGTCACACTGCGACAGACATTCACACAACGTCCGCCCTTCCTGTTGGAGACCGATCAAGATGTACATTCCGGGAGGCTCGTTTTAGCGCGTCCTGGATCACAGGAGATTCGTGACAAGGGACTGACAGACGAAATGTGGGAATTACTTGAGATGTGCGCTTCAAAAGAGCCCGCCAAGAGGCCCACCTCCAAGGATGTCACTAGCAAGACGACAGCAATGGCGAAGAGATGGAAGCT
The DNA here is from genome assembly GCA_000320605.2 of Gelatoporia subvermispora B. Classification (NCBI taxonomy): domain Eukaryota; kingdom Fungi; phylum Basidiomycota; class Agaricomycetes; order Polyporales; family Gelatoporiaceae; genus Gelatoporia; species Gelatoporia subvermispora. The sequence continues at coordinate 938,318 of KB445797.1, forward strand.
GAGGGTAGCCAGCTCTACTTCGGGCAGCAGTGGTAATTATTAGCTCATGTCGAAGGCTCGCGCAAACTAACTCTGATTGTCCAGGTTTCTCCAGTTCTGGCACAAACACACCAGATGCTGGTGCGACTACTCGGTCAGAGAGATCGAGCGTTACTACTGCGAGTTCCATACCATCAAAATTCTCCAGTGGTCCACCGCCTACCTCCCCCCCGAGTGTTATCAGTAGCTCGCCAACATCTGCACAATATCCGTCATTCGGTTCAGGGGGACAGGTTGCTGCCTACAGTTATCCGAATCGCCCTATCAGTAGTTCCCCACCTGCGACTCTCTCGATGTCAGGTGCTACTGCCGTTGACTTGCCACTGCTTCCGCAGCAGAGTATCAAGTCGGTTGGCTCTGTCGAAGTGGAGCCTACACGCACACCTTCAGCCAACATCGCACCCCCCGAAAATTCTGCACTTCCTGCGCCTCCGCAGCCTGCTTCAGCATTTCCCTTCCCTGATACGAGATTGTTCGATGTGTCTGATTCTCTTGTGACGCGCGCTACCGCTCAACCTCCGATAACCACCGCGCCTCAAGTCCCTGTGGTTCCTATGGTGCGGCAATTGGCTCAACCTGCCTCGGGAATCCCTGATCACAGATCTCCGGGACCTCGTCAGGAGCCGGCCCCCGCTTTCTTCGGCTCTCGCGCTCCCGTATCGGCTGAGATCAATGCCGCACTGGATTCCAACGCACAAGGCGAACGTTCGACATCCACACTGCCCACGCAAGCGACTCTTAGTTCCGGGAACAAACTGCCGGTTCCTGACGTCATCATAGATGTTGCGTTCGCTCAACCTCTACTTACCACAGTCCCCACCGAGTCTGGTGTAGACACCCCGGTGGCGAGACATTCCATTCCCGCCGTGTTTCCTCCAGCTGTACCCAGTCATCAGTTTGCGACAGTGGGACCTCTTGAGACACTGGCATCCGCTAACAAGCCCCAAACTACTGTGGCGGCCCCGGAGAAATCTGCTGAGGACACTGATGCCGGACGCCCGATGCCGGACCCTCGCCTTACACCAGTCCCTATACACAGCGCATCATCTCCTTTACCGTCTTCTGCTGCTTCTGCGTACTCTACATCTACGGATTCGGGTCAGACGCATCACTCATCGGGTTATGCCGCAACTGGGATGTCGGCAGGCGTATCGTCTAGCGGAAGCTCAACTCGCCAGTCCAGGTCAACTGAACCATTACCTGAACATTCAGCTTCCACTTGGAGTGGCCCATCACACGGCTCTATGTCAGAGTCTCAGAGAATGTACGGACCCTCTGTTTCGGCAGATTCGTATGCGGTCAACGTCAATGCAAGAGATACCGTTGCGAGCTCCATTTCAACCGGGCAATTCCAATCATCTCCAACTACTTCGTTCACATTTGAGAATGCAACCCGTGATCCGACGTCTCAAGCGACGGATGTCAGTCATGTATCCCGTGAGGCCATCCCCAACCCGCCTACGTATACACCTCCGGCTATTTCTACTGCGTCGCCATACGCGGCAACCGGAGCCCCCGCGTCTACTGCGTCGGAGAATGCACCCGTCACACATTCCATCGCTACGCATACAGCTCCAGATGCTCCCAATACTGTTATTCCGTCAAATTTGCCGAGACCGAATTACACTGGGACTGTACAAACCTCAAACTCGGCTAATCCCATTGCAGCTCGATTACCCGTGGATGTTCCCAAGGTTGCCGCTTCGACACAAGGAGTTGAAGCACTTTCGAACTCTGCGACCATGTTTGGCCCATCAGGGCCAGACCGCACACAGTCTGAACAGACTTCCAGCTCGTCCGCTCCCGTCACGGTGGAGTTGAGTACGACGAATGTCACCAATACGCCTACAGTCCAATATGACCGCTCATCCACGGGTCCTCACGCTGCATCTAACCATGAGAACGAACCTGGCCACTTGCCGGTACATCATGTCACAGTCGAACCCCCTACCGATCCTGTACGTCGTGCACAGAACACAACGAGAGCCGCGCAACCGTCTGAACATTCGAATCTTGGTCATCTCGACGGGAGCGGCGAGCACACTCTGACGGCACCCAACATGGTGAGATTCGTCTCCGATCCTGGCGTCCCGGGTGGCCACCCCGTCAGACCAACGACCATGGAGAGATCAGCTATCTCCGCCCATCCACCACCTGCTGATGTGAAACGGACTATGCCGGCCGATGGACCTCCATTCCGCATGGAGACAAGATCAATCAGGAGGAAGGCTACAATGTTATTCAATGACCGTAGGACGCCAGTGGTCCAATTTCACGACTACGAGAAACCCGTGTATCCGGATCAGGCAGTACCCAGAACGTGAGTATACCGCATTGATCGAACACCTGTGGAAGCGCATTGATCTAACATTTACACGCATTCGCTAGTTCTGAGGACCTGAGTTTCAGCGCATCTGTGTCGTATCAGGGCCGACATGACGAGGAGACTTGGAAGCTAGAAGGTCCGTCGATTACGCGCAAAGGCCCAAGCGTCAACATGCTCTGGCGCTTTGAGGACGAGGAGGTGGCTCATGACTGGTTTGTTGCGTTATCCGCGTACGCAAAGCGGAAGGAGAAGAAGGGTGTATTTTCAGCATTTGGTCGCACACCCAAGAAAATGCAGCCGACAATGGTCGAATGGCGGTCCACCGAGACACAGTGGAGACGCGTCATTGAGGGCAAGCTCATGTGGGCACCATACGATTCCTCGGGCGTCGTGGTATGTTGTTTCTCCAGGCTTCCCATGTCTCCAGCAGGCTAAAACAATCGATAGCCCGATGAACCTAGATGGAACTACGTGTATCTCCCAGACCCTAGTCGCGTCGTAGTTCCTGGCTCTACTTCGGCCGACAATTACTCTTTCACCGAGCATCTCAAAGATCGAGGCTCGCTCTTCTGGACAGTGAAGTTCCTACCGGAGACGCCTATGATGCGCAGAGAAGCCCGTCGCGACAAGGATTCTGACGTTGGCTATATCGAAGAACATAAATCTGATGACCGAGGGGTCGTTCATGATTGGTTCGAGGCTTACCGTTGGGTGATCGAATCGATGCCGGGGAAGTCCTCACACAGTCATGCGGCAACCTCTGCTGCACAGTCTACCGCCGCTGCACCGAAGCCGTCAGCGACAGGAACAGTAGGACGATCGGATAGGCGGGAGTCGTTGCGGGCGTGATGTAGGGATCGCGTGGCAATGAGAAGTGTTCACTTATTCCATTTATTCTCGATATGTCGATGTGTTGTGTACGACTACGATGACCTTCACCACTATGTCCTGTTTGATCATGTGTATCACCCTTTACTTTTATTTCCTAAGACCTTGCGATCGATGGATCGTACAGTATGAGTTCTCAGACAACGTTCGCCTTATTCGCGTCGATTGGCCAGTTTTCGTCTGTCACCAGAGTATTGTCAATACTCAGCCTCCGTTTTTCTAATGCAGATCACAGCTGTCGTCGCCATAGCACGTAACATCAGGTGTCGGTGGCATTGCTTCTTGCATTGATGCTCACTGAAGGCGACCTCGGCTTGACAATCATACAAGTCTGAAGGTCCATCGATTTATCCAACTATACAGTTGCCTCATCAGGTACAAGGGAGCCCATGCATTCACGTGTGTTATAGCCATCAGATGCTCGCTGAAACATGGTCGAATTGCGCTACTCGCTTAGTAATGAAGAGTGTTGACAATTCGACTGTCTAGACTTGCAAGTCAATTCTCGTGTGCGAACCGCTCGTCCTCACTTGTAGCCTCTCGTGTGCCCGAATACTTGACCAACGTATCCGTACAGATCGAAACCTCAATGTACATCCTAACGTTGGATTATGTCATGACCTCCTCAGGCCTGCATATTTCTACTGCTTCTGTCGGCCTCCCCGGGACTATTCGTCAAAGCCATCCACGATCATGCCCCACACTGCCCGCTGTACAGGTTAGTTTGAACCACGGGGGACTTGTCGCCGCGCTCACTCCTTGCGTTGCTCCTCTTATGTCGTGAAGGGCGACTTCCTATAGGAGACAGCACAAGCGTGGTATGTACTGTGCGGTGAGCGACAAGGGCAGAGGGGCACGAATCGGGCACGATGGATCATGACAGATAGTAAGTACAGGGTAATACTGAGTAACGTACGGGTAGGCGTGATGTACTGACATGTACGGTATTCCCATCGAGTCAAGCTCGTATAAGTATAAGTATGAAGAACTGAGGCTGTAGGAGCAAAAAGCGAGCATGTACAACGAGTAAAGTCTCTGGAACTGCATGCAAGACACGGGGTCACTGACCTTGCGTTTTCTCTTTGAAAGGAGACTCCCGTGAGCCGCTGCAGCTTCGAGCGACGGAGTGATCTGATCGTCAGCCCTCTGGTACTCAACCAAGCTCACCGAACGTCTGAGGGAAAATAGTGTTATATGGTATTGAAAGGTACCGCTCATGAGCGTTGATGTGACGCGAGATGCAAGGTGAGGATACAGGGAGGCAAGTAGTCATTTGGGCGTTATTGAGAAGGGCTGGCAGTGGGTGGCATCTTCGATTTCGAAAGGCCTCGGAGAGACCCGCGACCAGAGACCAAGCGGCGAGAGGAGGAAACGATTGCGGCGATGCGTGAGGCACGTGAGTGAAAGGTGCGCAACAGTGTCACGGGGGAACATCGAGCGATGTCATTAGGGGATGCTGGTACGATGCGGCGAAGGTGTCAAAGGGGCATTGCCCGTGAGCAGTTGACGAGCAAACATCTGACGGTTTCTCAGACTTTGCTCTAGCCTCTAGGAAGGTGCCAGATCGACTGCTTTCGTGCTGGTAGATGCGCATGACAAGGACGGGCCAGCTTCGGCGCCGCCCCAATCAAGCCACACGAGCGCTTACGATTCGGCAGTCCCCTTTTGGGTCAGAAGGATATTCGCGCCACTACGCTCACTCACTGGCAACTTCTGCGCCGGCACTCCAGCTGCGCCTACCTTCTGCATCACACAATAGATGACTATACCTTCCACTTGACGGTTCTTTTCTGCATGGATTAGCACGACTCTTCGACATACTATCAGTTACGAGTCTCATGGACCACCATGTGACCTGCTTCTTGAACTTTGTGACACTGCTATCTGACATGAGGAATGGGCCAAGTATATCTTTATAAATGTCGACCACTTCACGTACAGAGTGTCGGCATATTCCTACTTTTTACCATGGCATCCTCAGACGATGTTTACGCTGCTGAACTAGAACATCTGCGTCATGGACTACCTCTCTGGGACCCAGAACCAACAAATCACGGCGAGGTCCAGATCGGAGACGTTGGCTTCATCTACCGTGGCGCGTTCCATCGTTTATTCAATGCTATGAGCGACCCCAACGATGATAAGAACTTCGGATTGACGCTCCCGGACCCGTTCAGAAAGCTCAGTCTGCCTAGCAGCGATCTCCTTCAGTACGACCCATGTGCTATCAAAGCAGGGGCTTTGTGCAGCAGAACCGTTACAGCACGTAGTATAGGAGTTAACTTTCAAGCATCGTGAGTTTACAAATTATGACTTTGCGCACGCTAATGTTATTGGAAGCTCGACTGCTACTGGCCAATTTGAGGTCGAATGCACCAAGGATAGGGGTGCCATGCTGATTCTCAATGATGACGCTGAACGCCACGAGGTGATACCCACAAGGCGCATGACTGAGTATATGAAGAGCAACTATAGATACTGGGTCCGCTTGGCAAAAGATCACTACGAGCTAGAGCTTGAGCTAGGTCAAGTCTACTTTGTTCGAGGTTTCGTCAAGAGTACGGAATGGGTGGTCTCCGCCTTTCACGGAGGGACCACGTCATTCACAGGCCAGATAAATCTTTCTCAAGGGCCCGCCGGAATTGGTCTCTCTGCGTCGTGGTCCGACACGACTCATCGTACACCAGACATGCGAGATGGGCCGCGAAAATTACCACATACCCCTTCCGGCTTACGCCTCCTAACTGACGGAACAGCAGCGGAATTACCCCCGGCACTCTACAGACGTGCTAAATCTCAATGTGTCTTCCTCCATTACTACAAAATGCAAGAACGTCGGCTCATGCCTCCCAAGGTTATCAAGGCTGCGGCGGAGCGTGAACATCCTCAATCCGGTCGAGATGAGAGCTGGGATGATGAGTTAGGGGTCGGTAATGCAACAGCGGAAGACGATGAGGACTTAGATCGAGTCATTACGGAGGATTATGCACCTGGGAAAGTGCGTATTGCATTCATCACTATTGCCAGTGCCACTCACTAGTTCGAAAATCAAGATCCGCGATCCGGTGGATGATGTTCTGGCCTACATATTGAATGTACGCATGAAATCTTTGACGTTAGCGCTATTACTGAGACCATGCTAATCCTTTGTAATATGTCGCAGAGTTCCAATGCAGAAATAGCAATCGCCAGCGATTGGGATGTTAAAATCATGCTCGAAGTGTGTATCAGTGGTGGTCACTGAGACGAAGCTGAATGATTATTGTTGAAGGCATATGGACCAAGTCGAAACATCGTTGATGTTCTCCAGACATCCTCCCCTGAAGTTATAGTGGACAGTGATGGATGTGAGTGTATGCTCATTGATACTTGAATTAAGATGGTAACCTTACATATCTGAGTAGTTGGGATGCTGCAAGTAGCATCTCTTGCATCAGATCATCATGTGCTGAGCTCAATTGCTGTGAGTATATATACGCTCTTTTAGCTGGGTCGTCTCTCACCTTTTATAAGGGCGCCATGGATCTCGCTATACGAGTGACCATTGAAGCCGTGTCTTCCCTACGTCCTGCTCTGTCGGCGCTCACAACTGCTTGGGAATTCTACGCCTCTGTCAAGTACTCGAAGGCCAAGTGCAGGAGCCTTATCATGCGCGCTCAGCGCGTTCTATATCAGATCAGCGAGGCGATGAGGGAGAATCGCTGCGAGTCCAGCGTTCGCAACCTTCGAAGGCTGGAAAGGTTGTGTACATTTGCAAACTACTTTGGACGATGCTGATGATCAAGGTGTTGATTAGCAACCTAGACTTTGTTCGCAATGTAATGGCTGTCCAAGCGAGCATGTCGTTTCTCAAGAGTCTTTTGCGACTTGACGATATCAATTTCGCGCTTGAGGAGGGTCATCAAAATCTTACTGATTGTCTCGTAGCCTTCCAGGTACGCATTCGCAGATGTTGAGCGGAGGCGACTGTGCTAATGGTCCTATAGATTCGTTCACACGTGAATATCGAGAAGCATCTGGAAGAATACGAAAGCGCGAGGCGGGAGGATGCTCACGAGCTGAAGCAGCTGTGTGGCCAACTCGTCCAGAATGAGAAGAAGTTGCTGTTGCATCTGAACATCAAAGACGAAGATGTACCCGAGGCAATGCTCGCAATGCAACGGGTATGTGTACACACTGATGCACTACAATGCCTGCTAAATATATTTTTGACCTCGCAGGAGCTTACGCAGTCAAATCTACTCAGCGACCAGCGTACGTTGATCGAGACCGGTCTCGTCGCTCTCCAGCATTCTACCCGTTATGAGCCTCCGAAGGAGACACCGACATGGGCCATAACCTACTACGACGTTGATGTTGATCCTAGTAGTGAGCTCGGTGGAGGAGGCTTTGGCATTGTGACAAAGGCGCAGTGGCGGGGATTGCAAGTTGCTGTCAAACGCATGAAGACGAATAATACCAAGGTACGTAATGTGACTTCCTGAACGTCAAGTTGTCATCCTAACATGCACGTCAGGCGCTGGTCCGCGAAGTCGAGACATGGATTCGTTTGCGACATGACCACATTGTCCCTTGTTACGGGGCGTCCGTTAGCGCAGATCCGCCATTCATTGTTTTGCGCTACATGCAGCATGGGCATCTGTTGCAGTACCTTCAAGCGCATCCGGAAGCAAATCGTGTTCAACTCGTAAGGGCCTCTGCGATCACTCATGCTTACAGATCTAACAGCGCACTGTAGATCTTTGAGATCTCTTCTGGCTTACGGTATCTTCATGGCGAGAGAATTGTGCATGGCGACATCAAAGGCGTTCGTATCCAAGTCACTCATCTCTTTGCTTAGCTCATTCCTCAGAAAATCAGGCCAATATTCTCGTCGACGATGCAGGAAAGGCCTGCATCACCGATTTTGGGCTTGCAATCAAAGTCGAAGCAGCACGCAACGACGATCCTCCCAAGCGAGCTGCTGGGACGTTGCGCTACATGGCACCTGAGCTCATGCAGACTGGGCGTCTCACGTATGCCACAGATGTGTATGCATTTGGGATGCTCATCTACGAGGTATGACTATCCCAGCTGGTTCTACACGAAGCCCCTTTTGTCCTGACCTATCATGGCAGACATTTGCAGGATGTCAGCCATTCGCGATGGAGTTGAAAAAGGATGTACTTTCGGGGAAACTGGTTCTAGAGCGTCCTGAGTCGCGCGATATCCATGATCGAGGTCTAACAGACGAGATGTGGGGGTTACTCCAGCTGTGTACATCGAAAGAACCCGGGAAGAGGCCCATTTCCAATGACATCTTTGCTAAGACGACTGTCATGGCAAGGGAATGGAAAACTAAGACATCAAGTACCACTAGTCAGTATTAATTCTCGTAAAACTCCTATGCAAGCTGAATGCTCTTACACAGGACTGGTTCGGTACGCCACGAAGGCGCATGGCGTTGGTGCAAACTATATTTCTCCTGATGAACTTACCAAGGTCTCGCTACATTCATCCTCATTGATGTCAGGTACTACTGCCGTTGAGACACCTCTTGGTTCACCGCCTTCACTGCAGAAACTCGAGCTAGATTCTCCGAAATTTAAATGGGCACCTACTGCTGTCGGGCCGACTATGCCAGCCGATATACTTCCTTTCCGTTCCGACATGCGGGCAATCAACAGGAAGGCCACCATACTGTTCAATGAGCATGGGGCACCGGTGGTACGATTTAATGGTTACGAGAGACCCGCATACCCAGCATTGGCACTCCACAGAACGTAAGTACCGCATTAGTGAAACAACTGTGAAAGCGCGTTAACCTGACGCGTAATCATTAGTTCTGAGGACTACACATTCAGTGCATCCGTGCCGTACCATACCCAATATGACGAGGAGACTTGGGAGTTAGAAGGTGCTTCGATTACACGCAAAGGCCCAAACGTCGACGTACTCTGGCGCTTCGAGAACGAGGAGGTGGCCCGTGATTGGTTCGGTGCCCTATCCGCGTATGCAAAGCGGAGGGAGAGCAAGGGTGTGTCTGCAGGGTTTGGTCGTACACCCAAGAGTGTGCAGCCGACAACGGTCGAACTGCGGTCCACCGAGACACAATGGAAACGCGTCACTGAGGGCACGCTTATGTGGGCACCATACGATTCCTCAGGCACTGTGGTACGTTGTCATTTCAGGCTTCCATGTCGCTAGCAAGCTAAAATTAGCCAAAGCCCGCTGAGGCTAGATGGGACTACGTGCCCCTACCGGACCCTAGTCGGGTCGTGGCTCACAGCTCTACTTCAGACGGCAGTTTCTCTTTCAACGAGCAGCTTAAAGATCGAGGTCCGCTCTTCTGGACAGTGAACTTTTCACCGGAGACGACTACGATGCGCAGAGAAGCTCGTCACGACAAGGATTCTGACGTTGGCTATATCGAAGAACATAAATCTGACGACCGAGGGGCCGTTCATGATTGGTTCGAGGCCTACCGTTGGGTGATCGAATCGATGCCGGAGAGGCCCTGAAACAGCCATGCAATCTCTGCTGAGCAGTCTACCGCCGCTGTGTCAAGGCCGTCAGCGACGGGGACGGTAGGACGGCTAGATAGGCGAGAGTCGTTACCCATAGCTTTGAAAATGTTGCGTTCTATTCCATCCCGAAGCATCGATATGTGCGACAACGACGACCTTCACAATTTTGTCCTGATTAGAAAGGGGATCGCTCAGTGCCTTGTCGACTCTTCGCAATGGACGATTACTGTAACCGCTGTTTTGTCTGCGATCCTACGATATGCTGGTTCTCGTCAGTCTACAGAGTATTGTTTCTTTGGGTTCCCCATCCTTTGAGTGTGAATGAGTCGTATGCTCCTTCCTCGCAGCACGTAACGTCGGGCATCGAGCCTTGTATTTCACTATAAGAGATCTTGGTCAGGCGACCATTGAAGGCTCATCGGTCCACTCAGCGGTTTCAACAACTTTAAGGGAATACATGTATTCCGATATCGCTGAATCGTCAGTAGCTCGCTAGATGTAGTCTGATGGCGGTGTCCGCCCGTTATTGCAGAGGGCTGACAGCCCGGCGATCTAGACTCGCCTGACGGCTTTCGTCGACAGACACAATTCGCGAGTTTATCTAATGTTGAATTGTGTGCTGACCTCAGGTTCCATCTAGGACTACATGACATCCGGAGCAGTCTTGAAGGCGTATTCTCATCTAATCATATAACTTCATGCAAAGTGCGGCGGTTTTTTTTACCTAGCACAAGACAGGTGCCTCGCTTCGCTTCGGCCCTTTGTTATCAGGCGTGACGTGTGAAGATCACTTAGGTGAGGTTGAAACTTGTTAAACCCAGGGAAGACTCCAACTTCCGATGAGCAGGTGCGCAAATAGAGTGCGGCGGTAAATTCAGCATACGGTAAGATACAAACAGAAGTGATCGCTGTGACGCACTTAGCAAGCTGAGGGCCACAACACATGTGGAACAGGTGCGAACATTGGCAAGGCTCCGAGCGCAAGATGAGGAAGAGATTTGAGACATGGGAACGTGGGAAGGCAAGACGCAGAAGGCAAGGAAAGGCAAAAAAGGCAGGTGAAAAAGAGCCAAATAGATGCAAACGAAATGCGTCCACCTGCATAAAGAGACTTTAATTTAATTTAATGTTCTCCACCTTCGTGCTTCAGCGATATATCAGGCAAATTCCGAGGGTCGACGTGTAGGAATGGGGTACAGTTTGGACATTTATGGAGCTTGTATGGGTAGCCTGGCACCGCGGTTATATTTCGGCTACATCAGTCGAATCTGAGAGCTGCGCGATGCCGTGGTTCGCGGGAGCCATATCGGATCGAGAAACCCGTCTGCGTAGAGAAAAGGAGCGTGTTTATTCCGATGTAAGCCGAGGTTGACGAGGTCGTTGCATACTTGGACTCTATGTGCCGTGAACTAGTGCATCAAGTCGGGGATACGCCGTAGGATGAAGATTGCGGGCGTGGACACGCGAGGGAGCATCGATTTCTGCATAATTGTTGGCACTGCATTCGAGACCGTGCAGTGCGGAGATGTCATCGGGTAAGTTCGACGCGCTTCAGACGACAACGTGGAGGGTCACTCGGCACAGTTACGCTGGAGTATTCTCGGTGCTTTTTCACATGCACAGTATCTCGGCGAGTCAGATTTGGCCTCTTGTTCCACATGGGGAATTGATATTTTTCTGTTGAATTTTCTTTTCACACACGACGAAAATCGTGATTGCGGCGATCTTGTACTGCACTCCGACCCCGTTCGGAATGAACCGGTTCTATTAAACCTTCGTCACCTCATAAACTCAGATCATACCTCCGCCACCGGATCTCTTTCTCAACCCGATTCACAGACCTGATAACACAGCAACTGCTTCGCGTCTCCACACCGCTATGTAGTTGGCTTCGACACCACCGCACGCGTTGTACACGCACGCTCGACCGCGCCGCCACATTGCCCTGGGTGATGAACGGTTGCCGCTTCTGCCACCATCTTGCTCTGAACGTTGGGTCCCCGTTATGTGGTGGGATTCAGTATTATAGCCAGGCCTCCTGAAGCTCGCAAGCGAAACCACCCACACCCTTTCCCCGCGATCAGATTCGGTTAAGGCATCGCCACGAGGACCACCACACAGGTCACATCCCACGTGCCGGCCCCGACCAGGCCTATCGGTGTATATGGGTCATTTCGCAGCGACGCCCATAACACCAGCGTAGCGCGCTGCGATAGTTCTCCCTCTATGAGTATTTGCTGACATGATGCGTGAGGCATCTGAAAGAAACTACTATTATGATGCGCGACGATTTAGACAAGCGGCGCGGGACCGAGAGCCGCGGAAGGTATATGCGCATGCTCGCAGCGGTGCACGATTGCATGGCAGGTCCCGGTGTCGATATGATCGCGCGCTGCACGTGTTGTGGTGTGCCCTGAGTTGTAGTTGTGGTGGTGACTACTGACCCGTCATGCGCGGTGGACGAAATTGCCGTGCTGCTTGTGTCAAGACGTGCTGGACCAGATGCGTGCTGTGGTTCGAAATTGAGTACGGAGCGCTTCGGCTCGAGACGCTCGTGAGTGCGCCCATTCTTGATTGTGGTGGTAAAGCTCAGCACACTGTTATAGGGATCTCTGACATCGCGTCTTGTGTGGTATAAGAGGGTCTTTGGGTGGCGGAGAAACAGCACCACCGCCTAAGGCATCCCGCCTCCGGTACCATAGTCTCAAAGAGCTAATCCCCATTGAACTTACAATGGTCACCACTCTGATTAACGGCACATACTCCATCACCGCCACGGACGGCGCGTCGCTCGTCTTCGCGAATATCTCCGGAGCCTTGAGCCTCGTTCTTCAGAACATGACAGATGGCGCTGCGAATCAGGTACGTCGTCTCATGCATGCTACCGGTAACAACAGTTTAACTCGAATGGCTACACAGTGGTGGATAGAGGGCGACCCGCCTGCATATACTGTCAAAAGCATGCTGTACGACCTGTATATCACTCCCTCCGACACCTCCGACGCGTTCTCAGGTGACGTGCAGCAGCTCGTACCGAGCCCAGAGCCGTTCGGCTGGTACGCCTTGCCCGACGACGAGTCGTTCGCGTAAGTTCCCTACTTGATCAACACAGGTGTCGCTGTACTGAGAGCGCGAATATCAGTTTCTCGCCTGACCCGACGCACCCCACATTCTGGACCTCGGAAACCGACTCCCTCAACACGAACGACGTAAGTCCCCTTCCCCTTGTCGACAGATACACAAAGCCGACTGAGACATATTTCAGGTCGTTCTCTCCTCTACGCGCAGCCTCTGGACGCTCGGGCTAGTGTCCGCCACATCTTCACTTGCCCTCTCAGACAGCCCCACTGCCGCGTCCTCTGTCGCACATTTCTCTAGCTCGCTGAGCATCGGCGCGATCGCAGGGATCGCAGCGGGTGGGATTTGTGGGGTCGTCCTCCTAGTTGCCCTCGCAAATTTTCTCCACAGAAGGAGCGCTGGGTACCGCGAGGAGACCTCGGATAGCTGTGACCGAGAGATGGGACAATACGCGAATGTCCCTCGATACGGCAACACTGATTATGGCTTGGGACCAGGAGTCCCACTGCCGACGGCTGTGTGCACCGCCCACTACCCACCACAATACCCCTATTGAGACGAGAGAAGGCATTGATTCGGTTTGCAAGATGCTCCGGCTGGCGCCAGGTGATTGGTCAAGTTTGGATTGATATGTATCTTACGGCTGGTGCATAGAGCTCCATGTTGTATGTATGATTTGGCTTGTGCATAGAGCTGCGTGCTGTATCGGTGATAGAGTCTAGTTCGTCATGTAAAATATCCCTCGATGTTCAGTATAATTCTCTTAGATGTGAGTCAAGAGTGAACGAGCCCGACGTGTAATGAGGGACCAGGGCGATGCATCGAAAGAGTTAGTTGTCCATGCAGTATCTGAGCAGACTTCTTAGGGCTTCTCGTGTAGCAAACACGGCCGTGGTAGAGAGACGGTGTCTGTCGCCGTCATGTTGGATATACGGTAAATGTAGAGCAGACATCTAAGCTCACCTGATGAATTGACTGTGGGCTGGCTCTGAAGAATCCTATAATCCTCTCCGGGTACCAAAAACTTGGGGTGAGTTATCCCTGTCTGTGGCGAGCAGAGCAACAGCAGAGCTCAAGATAGCGCGACGATCGGAGTGAGTCGCCAGATACACTGCAGTGCACAGGGTTGTAGATGGGGCGTGTTGAAGCGACATACATGGGGATGTCACAAGCGGATGCCAGACGAGAAATAGCTTGAAGTGCGCCCGTCCTTCCTATGTGGCCGTTGACCGCCTCGCGGCTGCGCGGCATCCGTAGGACGAGTGCGCTGGTGTCGAAACGTTGGCATGCTAGCTGACGCAGAGTTACGGTGAATGCGGATGGAAATGTCGATCTCGAAAGCTGGTGGCAGACACTTGGCACATGGCACTGGGGGGCGAATGTATCATAGGGGGCCATCGAGCGGTTATTACCCAGGTTATTCAAGTGGCCATCGGGATGCCTGAAGTCAGTAGCGTAAGTAGCGCGTGTGAGCGTAAAACGCTGCTCGCCCATCGAATACACTCTTCTTGTATAGCGGCTCTGGGTCGTTGCACCCAGTGTTGCACGAGAGTAGTGTATCGCCAGGTAGCTTTTCTCCACCGGGTGTTTGACGCACTCGAGGTCGTACGGCGTAGAGTAGTTATCGTACCGTATTCCCGATCTGTACATATAGACGCCCGAACCGCCGGCTCTCCTGTGCACGCCATCGTCCCTCTTTGATACCAACAAAATGGGCCTCCGTGATGAAGAGCACTCCATAGCTATTCGGGCCACATCTCTTATGGATTCCTTACACTCCCGGGTACCTAGACCACAATCGCAAGGATAGGTCCCTTAGCCCTCATCTAGAGAGTCACCTGCGCGTACGTACCTACCGTTGCCACCCGCACATGCGCAACATCTGTCCCCAGCGTCTCTTGTCGACTTGCAGTCGCAGCTAGGGTATACAGCTATGTCCTGCCTATACAACCTTTATCCTTGCGTCCCATTATCCCTCATGGTCCCCTCTTGCACGTCCTGGCCACGCGTCTAAATCTCCCTTCACGCACATCGCAGTCTCGTACGGGTACCAGTCGCAATTCATCATATACGAAATTGATTCCATCGCAATACGAACATGTATTATCAGCTCTCGTACGCCATGCAATCACAGCATGCCATCCGCGAGCCAGCCATTCCCAGAGTATTGTCAGTTTGCGAGCGAACTCGTGATCGCCGTTCAGACATGAACTGTAAGTTCTTTGGTCTTCAGTGAGGCTTGTACCATTCGCCTGGCTCCGCGATGATATTTGGGCTATGTCAGTTGAATATGAATTATATGAATTAGCGCGCAACTCCGTGGTTCGCGGGAGTCATCTCGAATCCGAATCAATGCGCAGAGGAAAGGAGCATATTATTTCCGATGGAAGACGAGGCCAGAAAGGTAGATGCATGTGTGAAATCGATCTGACTTAGTGTGAACTAGTGCATCAATTCGGAGATACGCCGTCGGGCAAACAGGTCGAATATCGCGGGCGGGAACATATGCGAAGGAGTATCGAGTTCTGCGTGGATGTTGGCACTGTATCTGAGAGCTGCTTTACGCACTGGCGGGCTGATCTAGCCCAGTGATCTGGAAGAGCCAGTGGAATAGATCGCAGGTAGGTGGTTGACAACATGCGCACTACCGCCGCGAGATGATCGCCACGAATGTGCAGTGCGGATATGTCATCGAGTAATTTCGAGGCCTCAATTGTGTTGTTAATTTTATCGGGTGTCACGTCACGAAGGCTCAGGGGAGGTCTGGGGAGGGTACTAAGAAGTCAAGGGCCCAAAGCTAGCTGAAATCGCATTGTACCTTTTCTGGAGCCCTGTGGGGCCAAAAACACTGATACACTACGGTCAGGCTACAAGATTTCCTCGGATTATGTAGGCGACGATGCGACGATTGTTATGAGCTCCACCGAATTATTGAGTCACGGTATCACACCCGGTTGTTATAATTACTGCTTTCCATTATCTAGCGCTCAGATTCGCTAGTCTCAGGCAGCCATGTCCGCTCCCAGTACTGATTCGACTGATTCTCGACCTCCCGACGTCGATGGAACTACTGAGACAGTCCCCCCCTCCAACGAGGATGGCGCCGTCGTTCAGGATATGAAGAAGTGGCTTGAAGACTTAGCGCGCAGAGTAAAACCGGGTGAACTCGCGCAGCCAGAATGTTGGTGGAGGGATAGGCAGCCCTGGCTCCAAGCACAAGGCTATATGTTACGACCAAGATGATACAAGCCGGATTGGCAACCCTCATGGCTGGGAACGAAAAGGTCCCGATTCGACTGCGAGGACGCATTGCTTCTCCTCATGCGTCTCTCGTTCTTGGCCAAAATCATAGTTATCATTTACTTCGTCTACAGTTCGCCAGCACCATTGATGCCGTTCGTATATCCGACGGCAAGGTAGTTGTGCTGAAGAAGGTATCAACGTCACTTCCAAACACTCAGACTGCTATGGGTTTGTCTCAGCTTGGCATGCTTCCTACAGATCTTCGTCAACTTGGAGTTCTTGGAACCGCTTGTCGAAGCGATGTCACAGGAAGATCCTACGCAGCGACCCAGCATGACAGAGGTGGTTACATGCATTGAGCAGGTCGCATCTGAACTCGGGGCAAGGAGACTCCGCAGTAGATTGTGCAAGAAAGAAGGCTCTATGTCTCGCAGGATGAAGGACATCAAACACACGATCGTATCTATAGGATATACCATACGTCGGCTTCCTCCGACTCCCAGGCCCCGGGAATGACCGACCAGTGCACGATTTCTGATGTTAACGTGGCAGTGAATATATTGGGATTGCTTTTGAGAGTGTGTGGTTACCATGTTGCGGGTTGCATGAAACAGCACAGTCCTTTGCATATGAAACCGACTTTCCATCAGCAAAGTTATGCTCGAGCATTTTTTGCACATTTTAACATGCATAGTATCTCGGTAAGTCAGGTTCATTTGACCTCCCACGCCAGACGGAAATTGATTTTTCTTTCTGTTGAATTTTGTTTTGACACATGTCGAAAATCGTGACTGAGGCGTTCCTGTACAGCAGTCCGATCCCGTTCGGAATGAATTGACTCTATTAAACCTTCGTCACTTCATAAACTCAGGTCGTGCCTCCGCCTCCGCCTTCGGATCTCTTAATCTGATTCACAGAGCCGGGAACACACAAATTCATCGCGGCTCCACACCTCTATCTGGTGCGCAGCGTGAACACTACCGCGCGTGTTGCAGACACGCCCAACCGCGCTGCCACATTGCCCTGAGTGATAAACGAGTGCCACATCTGCCACCTTCCCGCTCTCGCATTGGACAATCGCAATGCAACGTAAACGAGGACCGCGCCCAGACTCCTTCGGGTTTACAAGCGAACCACAGAGGCTCTTACCCCACAGTCAAATTCGGTTAAGGCATCGACACGAGGATCAGGACACAGGCCGCACGCCACGTGCCTGCCACGCCCGGGCCTATTGGTGTATACGGGTCATTTCGCACCGACGCCGCGGCATCGGCGTAGCGCGCTGCGACGGTTCTCCCGCAGACATATTGCACACGGACATATGTGGGCATTTGTCGATATGATGCGCGAAACATCTCTAGGAATGTGCTGGTATGATGCACGACGATCGAGGCAGGTAGCGCAGAACCGAGAGCCGCGGACGGCATCTGTGCGCAGGCGAGCAGTGGTGTGCGGTTGCATGGAAGATGTCGATGTCGATATGGTCGCGCGTAGCACGTTGTGTGGTATTTCCCAAGGTGTAGCTCAGGTGGTGACAACTAATCCGCCATGCGCGGTGGACGCAATTGCCGTGCTGATTGTGTCAGGGCGTGCTCGGTGAGATGAGTGTTGCGGCTGGAAACTGAGTGGCGGGGACGCTTCGGCTCGAAATGCCCGCGAGTGCATCCATTTTGTGTTGTGGTGGTGAAGCTCAGCACAGTGTCATGGAACCCTCTGACATCGTGTCTCGTGTGGTATAAGAGGGTCCTGGTGTGGCAGAGAGACAGCACCACTTCCAAAGGATCCTGCCTCCGCTAATATACTCCCGAAGAGCTAATCCGAACTCACGATGATCACCACTCTGATTAACGGCACATACTCCATCACCGCCACGGACGGCGCGTCGCTCGTCTTTGCGAACATCTCCGGGGGCCTGAGCCTCGTCTTGCAAAACTCCACGGGCGGCGCTGCGAACCAGGTACGTCGCCCCGCTTGTATTGCCTGCAACAATTCGACTAATTTACTGTACAGTGGTGGATAGAAAGTGACTCACCTGCGTACACCGTCAAAAGCGTGCTCTATGACTTGTACATCGCTCCCTCCGGCTCCCAGAACGCGTCCCTGGGTAACACACAGCAGCTCGTACCGAGCCAGGAGCCATTCGGGTGGTACGTCTTGCCCGACGATGAGTCGTTCGCGTAGGTCCCCTACTTGATCCGCATGGGTGTCGCTGTACTAAGAGCGCGAATATCAGTTTCTCGCCTGACCCGACGTACTCCACATTCTGGAATGTGGAAATTGAGTCTCCCAACACAACCGACGTAAGTCCGTTCCTCGTCCATAGATACACAAAGCTGAGCGAGACATCAATCAGGTCGTCCTCTCCCCCACGCGCAGTCTTTGGACGCTCGAAACAGTGTCCGCTGCATCTTCGACCACCCTCCTAGGCAGCCCCACCGCTGCCTCTTCTTTCGCGCATTCCTCCAGCTCGTTGAGTATCGCGGCGATTGCGGGAATTGCGGCAGGCGGGATCTGCGTGGTTGCTCTCCTGGTCGCCCTTGCGATTGCCCTACACAAGAAAAACGCTGGGGATAATAAGCAGCGTCCCGACCGCTTTGACCAAGATATGGAGCAATTCGGGAGCACCCCTCAATTCGGGAACGCCCCTCAATTCGGCGCCTTTGACTGTGGCTATGGTCCAGGGATTCCACCGCCGACGGCCGTTTACACCGACCCCTACAGAGCACAGTACCGCTATTGAGGCGGAAGAGGGCGGTGCATACGATGAGACTCTCGGCTGGCTACAGGCGACGTGTGAGCTTTGGATAGATATGTATGATACGGCTCGTGCATAGAGCTCCGTGTTGTATGTATGGTATGGCTTTCCCATAGAGTTCCGTGTATCCATGATGCAGTCCAGTACTCCATGTAACATATTCCCGTTGGTTAGCATCATTTCTCGCAGATTTGAGTCAAAGAGTGAGCTCGCTCGACATGTAGTGATGTACCGTGGCGATGCATAGGAGCAGCTAGTCCTCTATGCAGTATCTGCGCAGACTTTACAGTGTCTCCCGTATAGTAAACACGGCTGTGGCAGAGATACGGCGTCTGCTGTGGTCATCTTTGATACACGGCGCATGTAGGGAGACCCGTGAGCTCACCTCATGAACTGCATGCATGGTCGATCATAGTAGTCCCCATGATCCTCCGGATATGTCGACATGTAAGGTGCCTTACTTAACTCCAAGCAACGTGCTGGATTTGGGTTGATATATATATCTACTGGCACATGGAGCGCCGCGTCGCTTGTGAAATACGGCTTGTATTCAGAGCTTCGTGCTGTGTTCGCGCCGTAGTCCAGTCTTTCACGAAACGTATGCGTCCCAAAACAGCGTCTTTCCCCGTGCAGAGACTCAAGATCAAGGCAACCCAACAGGCAGTGAGGTGCTGGGCCATCCTTTGAGCCAGCAAGTGCCTCGTGCAGTGTCTGCGCAGACTTGACGGTTCTTCCCGTGTCGCAAACACGGCTGTGACAGGGTAGACGGTGTGTATCCCCGTCAAATTTGATACACGATAGTTGTAGGGTCAAAACTTGAGCTCACCTGATATATATTGCGAGTTGCGCTGTACCTAAGTACGTACGGAACGGGCCGTATCTCAGTCTCGAGCACGCGAAGCGATGCAAATCGAACTAGTGTGCATTACCTAAGTACGTACGGAACGGGCCGTATCTATGGTACATCAGCAATGCGTCAATCTGTATGTAAACTAGATCTTACCTCAGTCTCGAGCACGCGAAGCGATGCAAATCGAACTGAGGCGCAGAGTATCAAAAGAGAAACTTTTGAATACCATTGCTTACGTAACATTACTGCACGTGCGCCCTGCGCATGTCAGTCTCCGCGACCACGGCCGGTGTATCCTCCCTCGGATTTCAACACGCCCACTCAACGGTTGTGGCTCGCTCACCATTCTAGACCCATCCCCTTCGCGAATCTTTCGTGCTTCTCCCGCGCCAGCGCCTTCGTCAACACGTCCGCGACTTGATCCGCCGTCGGAATGTATTCCACCTCGATGGTGCCTTCTTCGATCCTCTCCCTCGTGAAATGGTACCTCACCCCAATGTGTTTCGTCCTCTCGTGGAACGCCGCATTCCGGGCGAGCGCCATCGCAGATTGATTGTCGGCGAGGAGCGTCGTGGCCTCCTTGAAAACCTGACCTAATTCGGTGAGAAGTCCGCGTAGCCACACGGCTTCCTTTGACGCTGACGCCATAGCCATGTATTCGGCCTCGGTACTTGACAGGGCCGACGAATTTTGTTTCTTCGACATCCAGCTCACCGCGCCACCCGATATCAAGAACACGTGTCCCGTAACCGAGACGCGATCGATCGGGTCGCTGGCCCAGTCCGCGTCGGTGTACCCCACGAGCGTGTCGTCCCGCGTAGTCCCTCGATAGACGAGTCGCATGTCGGTGGTGCCTCGTAGATACTTGTAGACACGGACAATAGCAGTCCAATGTTCTTCGCCCGGATTTGCAGCGTGACGGCTCAGAACGCCCACTGCGAACGCAATGTCAGGGCGTGAGCCGAGCATCGCATACATGAGGGAACCCAGCGCGCTTTGGTAGCGTCTCGGCTCGATCTCGGGTGCCAACAGCTTTGTCAGCTTTTGGTTCGCGGCCATCGGAGTGCTCACCGGGCGGGAGTTCTCCAGTCCGAATCGGGTTAAGATACCCTCGATGTACTGCCGCTGCGACAATTCGATGGTGCGCTTGCCGCGGTCGCGTATAATTTCCATGCCCAGGATCCATCGGGCCTCGCCTAGATCTGTCATATCGAAGCGCTTCCCGAGATCTGCCTTGACGCGCTTTACGATCCCGAGATCGTCGCATACGGTTAGCATGTCGTCGACGTAGACAGCTACAATAATTAGATGGTCGTCCTCGACTTTGTAGAAAATGCTGTGATCCGAATCGCATCTCCTGAACCCGAGTGATTCGAACTCCTTACGAAGTTTCTTGTACCATTCTCGGCTAGCCTGCTTGAGGCCGTACAGGGACTTGCGCAGCTTCCAGACTTTCTCCTTGTCGTCACTGAACCCGGGCGGGCACTGCATGTAGATCTCTTCGTCGAGATCTCCGTTCAGGAACGCCGATTTGACGTCCATCTGATGGATCTCGAGGTCGTGTTTGGCGGCTAGTGCGAGTAGCGCTCGAATTGACGTAAATTTCGTCACGGGGGCGAAGGTCTCATTGTAGTCTATACCCTCTACCTGCGTGAATCCCTTCGCAACCAGGCGTGCCTTGTATTTTTCAACTTCCCCATCGGGACCGCGCTTGATTTTGAAGACCCACTTGCACCCTACGACCTTGCGGTTGCGCGGGCGCTCGACCTCATCATACAAGTTGGCCTTGGCGAACGCTAGTAATTCCTCGGCGCACGCCGCCTTCCAGCGATCTGCATCGGGCCGTGACATCGCCTGCTCGTACGTCTTCGGATCATCTGCGATCATGGCGCGCTTCGCATGCTCTCCGTCTAACCCCAGCCCTGAGTCTTCAGCCTCCTCATTCTCGGCAACGCCTTCTGCAATCGATGACTCCTCGACTGTGGGACGCCTCGAGTACGAGGTGACCTTGAAGCTTTCGTCGTCGTCGGGCTTGGGAGCCTTGCGAGGGCGTGTGGACCGCCGCAGTTCGGATGTCGGCACGTACCAGAATGGTCGGTACTGTTTCCGCTCGCTCGGCTGTGTGAGTGCCGATGGCGTCGGCTGATGCGATGTGACAGCCGGCGCTGTGATGCGTGACTGCGCGTCGCCAGACTCCACCTTTGTGTCCTTCGGGCTCGCCTCAGACTTGGATGTGCCCTCCGTGCTCTTGTCACCAACTTCTGGGGGGACTTGGTCCCTCTTGGAGGCATCTACTTGCATGGGCTCGAGCTCGACTGTGACGCGGCTCGGCTGTGCTTCGGTACCCTCATCAAAAATGACATCGCGTGATTCGAACACGCGTCCGGTGGGTCGGTGCACTAGCCGATAGGCTTTTCTGTTTTCGGCATAGCCCAGGAAAGTGCATTCCAAAGATTTAGCATCCAGCTTCTTCCGGCGCTCGTCCGGGACATGCGCGTAGGCCTTGCAGCCGAACACCCGAATATGCGCTACCGTAGGTTTGGTTCCGAAGTGGGCCTCGTGCGGTGTAATTTCCTCTTCGAGGGCACGCGTGGGCGTCCTGTTGATGATGTACACGGCGTAGAGTACGGCGTCGGCCCAATACAAATTAGGTAACCCGGCGTCCTTCATCATCGAGCGAGCGCGCTCCATGATTGTCCTATTCATGCGCTCCGCAAGGCCGTTTTCCTGCGGAGTGTACGCATTGGACATTTCATGGTGAATGCCCTTGCTCTTGTTGTATTCTTCCATGGCTTTGGAGGTGTACTCTCCTCCGTTATCGGAGCGGAGGCGGACGGCGCGCTGTCCGAGTTCGGCTTCGGACCGCTCGATGTAGGCGCGCCAGTGACCCGGGACTTCGTCCTTGGTTTTCATCAGATCCAGTGCAAGATGGTGCGACTTCCCATCAATCCATGTTGTGAAGTAATAGTAGCCGAGACGTGACGGCGTCTCCATTTTCCCACAGACGTCAGAATGTGTTCGGTAGAGCACGCGGGGTGACTTGTTGCTGGTCTCCTTCGGGATCGGCGCGCGGGCCTGCTTGCCTTGAGCACAGCCTGAGCAGACTCTGCCCTCGGTGGCTTTGGCATCGCCCACTATGGACATTCCGTTCACCATTCCGCTGCGGACCATCTTCAACACGGCGTCGGTGCTGATGTGCCCGAGGCGTCTGTGCCACACCTCAGCCGAAGCCTTGGACTCGGTTTCGGCGCTCGTCGCTAGTGCGCGCTCCGTCGGTTGGGTGTCGACGTCGGAAAGATCCGCGCTTGCTACACGCACGCGCTCGCGTCGAACCCTCTCCGTGTCTAGGTAATACGTGTTCCCGACTTTGTATGCGGTGGCCGCAACACTTCCGTTTGTGCCAATGATTTTGCACCCGGAACCGTGGAAGTGAACTTGGAATTTGTCAGTGGTGAGACGGGCTACGGATAGTAGGCTGCCGTCGAGACCCGGGACGTGGAGCGTCTGCTGGACTAGTGTGCGCTTGTTCGAGCCGTCGGGTACCTTGAGGATCACGCGCGCTGTGCCGATGCCGATGGCAGGCGTGTAGCGTTTGTCACCTAATTTGACCTGAATTGGTGGAACGAGCGGTCGGTACGACAGGAAGAACTCTCGGCAAGAGCTCATGTGGCTGGTGGCACCAGAATCGACGATCCAAGTGTACGGATCTTCGGCTGTGGCCAGCGCATGCTCGCTTGCCATGAACACCTGGTCGGCAAACTCCGGATAGGGCGGCCTGTTCTCGGCAGAAGCCATCTTCGCAGATTGCTCCTCCCTGGGTGTATTGGCAGCAGCGAGATCTGCCTTTTTTCTCCGACACTCGTCTTCGGTGTGACCCTCCTTGCTGCATGGTTTGTAGG
The DNA here is from genome assembly GCA_000320605.2 of Gelatoporia subvermispora B. Classification (NCBI taxonomy): domain Eukaryota; kingdom Fungi; phylum Basidiomycota; class Agaricomycetes; order Polyporales; family Gelatoporiaceae; genus Gelatoporia; species Gelatoporia subvermispora. The sequence continues at coordinate 961,902 of KB445797.1, forward strand.
AGCAGCGCTTCTTCTTCCGGGCATCCTTTTTCTTTTGCCCCTTGTCCTTACTTCCCTGAGCACGCGTGTAGAGCGCGGCGTGACTCGACTGGTTCCGTCGGGCCTTTTCCTCCGTGAGGATCTGGGCCACGACAGCCGAGGTCGAGAGCTTGTCCTCGGTAGTCATGAGGATCGTTCTCAGGGTGTCGTAGGAGGTCGGAAGTGAGATTACGATCGCAACAGCGACTAGATCGTCGCCTAGTGTCGTACCTAATGAGGTAAGGATCCGGGCCTTCTGCCTCATGGCGTTGAGCTGAGGCTCGAGAGGTGCCTCGTCGGATAGTGTCCCGCGGAAGAGCTCGCCGATTAGATAGGCGATTGTCTGCTTTCCCTTGCCCTCGTATCGCTCGCAGAGCCTGTCCCATGCTCCGTGGGCGCTGAGTTCGTCTAGAACGCCGCTTAGCGGCTCATCCTTGAGCGTGAGTGTGATCTGTGCAAGAGCTTCTTTATTCCGTGCTTCCCACGTGTCCACACTGGCCTGTGTAGGCTGCACCACTTTGCCTGCGGCGTCGAGTTTGCCGGTCGGCTTGGGATCTGCGCCGTCGACTACAGTCCAGAGATCCCGGATCTGTAGGACCGTCTTGATGCGGTATTTCCACGTCTGGAAATTTGCTCCGTCATCTTCAAGCGACGGTACGTCGTACAGGCGGCTAGATGCGTTCCTCGTGGCTGTGCTTGTGCCTGACATGATGCTGGTGGAGTGGGCGGGTTATCTCGTAGATTAGAGATAGCCGGGGCTCATAACCTATTGCGAGTTGCGCTGTACCTAAGTACGTACGGAACGGGCCGTATCTCAGTCTCGAGCACGCGAAGCGATGCAAATCGAACTAGTGTGCATTACCTAAGTACGTACGGAACGGGCCGTATCTATGGTACATCAGCAATGCGTCAATCTGTATGTAAACTAGATCTTACCTCAGTCTCGAGCACGCGAAGCGATGCAAATCGAACTGAGGCGCAGAGTATCAAAAGAGAAACTTTTGAATACCATTGCTTACGTAACATTACTGCACGTGCGCCCTGCGCATGTCAGTCTCCGCGACCACGGCCGGTGTATCCTCCCTCGGATTTCAACAATATACTGGCTGCGTGCTCGTCCCTGGAAGTTCCTATGATCCTTTCCTCCAAGTCCAAAAAAAAGCCTGCAGTGGTCTATTCATAGCGCGCATTACAACAGCAGAGCTAAAGATAGCGCGACGACGACGATCGTGATCAGTCGCGGGATAGGATAGGATAGGATAATATAAACTGGATGACTTTCCGTAAGGATTTGGAGCTCTCTCAGCGACTCTAAATCCCCAGATTCACCTGATGGCCGAGGTGCCGTCCGCACTTCGAACTCCGCTGATGGGGAGAGTGCGTCGTAGATGCAGAATCTAGCAAGGGGGTGGGACCCCTCTTCCTAGTTCAAAATCGAGCTGTAAACCTTGTAGCCGATCGGCAATCACTACGCTCCAACCAAATTCGGAGGTTATTCCACATGGTGACTTTCTTTGCAGCTGCACAAACTGGAATTGCCGCAGCTACTCGAGCGTGAACACCCCTCTGAGGCACTCAATTGCTACCATAATGGCTATCTTCCCGTAGCTCATCGTGTGTGCTATAATTTCGTGTCGCTGTTTTGTGGCATCCCTTCAAAAGAGGTAATGTCGAAACACGGACAACATATCTCAATCTCATACTGCTACTATCACTGTTCGTGACTTCCAAATATATCAATATCTTCTCAATTACCCTCGTGCACCAAGTCGAATACAATTTGAACGTCTTTCAGCAGAAAAGTCGTCTAAGACTGACCCGGGAGATATCGAGTAGTGTGCATCCGGAGAAGTATCAGATTTAGGACCAAATGCACTACGGATACGGCGCGCGCGGTTCTAAATGCTTTGAAGGCCCGCTCGGCAGTTTAGAGCGGGCGCTAGGGCTGTAGATCCTTACGGAAAGTCATCCACTGTGGTCTGCAGAATTGTCGGCGGGGCGTATCGGAGCGACTGAAAAGAATCACAGGTGGATGCCGATTGTAGGAGCAGCTTACTGCGCGCCCGCCTCCGTGCGGACCCGCTCACGGTCACCGCCACCGCGGCCTTGGGTGGGGCTGCGCAGCAGGACGAGTGCACTGCGACTGCATAGAAGGCTTGACATGGCGGATGACGAGGCGAGCAGAGACAAGCAGGCCCTGGCCGAGTACAGCCCCGAGTTATCACGAGCTGTGCCGCGAGCGGTCCGAGAGATGAAGGACACGCAGCACGCAGCGTAAGCGTGGACTGTGTGTGCTGTGCGCGGAGGGCGAATAAAGATTCAGGCGTGGACGCGAGTCGGCTGCAGAACTCTCCCCCTCGCACTCGATCTGGCCCGAGCTTCGAGCTGCTCCGACTTGGATTCGTCGCTACCAGCCTGCTACGATGGGATCTCGGATAAGTGTCCACAAGCGCCTCGAGACGGAGAGGAGTTCGAAAGAGACCGGCCAGCAGAGTCCACCAGAAGGCAATACGGAGACAAGGGACGGTCGCCAGAATATATTGAACAGAAATGCAGACACTCTTCAGACACTAGTGGAGGATACGAGGAGCAGAGACGGGAGAAAGACGGGAGAAAAGACGACGGAGGGAGGACGACGGTCGGCCGGAGCACGGGGCGTGGCCGGCAGCGCGAAGGTCAGTCGCGGTATACACAGCTTGTACTAGAGTTATTTATTGACACCTGCTCTGGCCTCTTCTCCTTCCTTGTCTTCCTCCTTCGCGCCATCTCCTCCTCGATACGCACACTCTATACCATCCCCGCACAGGTCCCCGCCCCGCAAAGCATCATGGCCCCGACGACCGTGCCCTGCCAGGTGAGCACCATCTTATCGCACCAGCACGCCGATCAGGTGGCTGAGCGGGCACTGCAGTATCGTACGGGCAAGACCCTCGGCAGCGGGACGTATGCCATCGTGAAGGAGGCGGTACACATCAAGACTGGCCAGTACTATGCCTGCAAGGTCATCAACAAGAAGCTCATGGAGGGACGGGAGTATATGGTGAGTCGCCGCCGGGTCAGATCTGCCCCTCTCCTGCCCCGCACCCCCACCCCGCTCGGATGTGGGGCCATTACCGACTCCGAGCGTGTCGAATGTGCACTTTGATCCTCGTGGATGTCTGTATCTGCGGTGACGGTGCGTTCGCGACGCAGCAGCGCATCGCAAGCCGGGAGGAGGCGCATCCGGGCGACAAGTCATAGCCGTGGTCTACAGCTAAGATAGCAGTCGCGGGCGGTGCACTCTCAGCGCGAGACGGCCGTTCTCATCGCACACACCCACCTGGCCAACCGCAACCTGCGTAATCTGCTCCGTCGGTGATCACAGTCAGACAACCCGCCTAAACACTCTGACTATCGTGTTCAGTCTCTTTCAGGCGGTCTCAGACGGCCCTCTGGAGACGGTCGCGATCACCAACGTGCACGGCTGCTCCACGTTTCCTCCCTCCGCAGCAGCGCTCTACCCATCTCCTGCAGTCGCTGTCGACAGGCGGCGCGATCTACAATGATTGAGCGCTTGACCCCGCGACGACTGGCTGCTTGATGTACCGCGATAGGTACTGCAATCAGCCTTCTGACAGCGCGTCTGTCGTTGCCCTCTGTTCTGCTCGCTTCAATACTTGGTGTGCTGGTGTGCTGACCCCCTTCCGTACCGTGCCAGGTCCGCAATGAGATTGCAGTGCTCAAGAAAGTATCAAAAGGTCACCTCAACATCGTCACACTGCACGACTACTTCGAGGTACGCCCCCGCACGCACTCCTCTCCTCCCACCGACTCACTATCTGCGCACTCGCGCACCCCAGACCGCGCACAACCTATACCTCTGCTTCGACCTGTGCACGGGCGGCGAGCTGTTCGACCGCATCTGCGCCAAGGGCAACTACTACGAGCAGTACGTCTCCTCGCTCTCCTCCCCGCGCTCACGCGCCGACGCCCGGCAGGGACGCGGCGCAGCTCGTGCGCACGATCATGCAGGCGGTCAAGTACATCCACGAGTGCGGCATCGTGCACCGCGACCTCAAGCCCGAGAACCTGCTCTTCCGCACCAAGGCCGAGGACGCGGACATCATGATCGCGGACTTCGGCCTCAGCCGCATCATGGAGGAGGACAAGTTCCAGCTCCTCACCGAGATCTGCGGCACGCCCGGGGTGAGTGCGCTTGTGTTTGCAGGAGCGCCCCTGCGCGATGGGTGGCTGATGCGTTTGGTATGGTAGTACATGGCGCCTGAGATCTTCAAGAAGAGTGAGCACCCCGCCATACGGACCGCTGGTATTATACTGAGCGTGTTACTCTAGCTGGCCACGGGAAGCCCGTCGATGTCTGGGCGATGGGTGTCATCACCTACTTCCTCCTCTGCGGTACGCCCCCCTCCCCGTCCCCCCTCCGTCCGTCCCTCCTACTCACGCCTCCCGCGCAGGATACACGCCGTTCGACCGCGACACGCAGGAGCAGGAGATGCAGGCGATCATCGCGGGCGACTACAAGTTCGAGCCGGCGGAGTACTGGGAGAATGTGTCCGAGACCGCGCGCGACTTTGTGCGCGAGTGCCTCACGATCGATCCCGCGTCGCGCCCGACGGCCGCCGAGGCGCTCCGGCACAAGTGGCTCGCGAGCGAGGAGCCACACTTTGTCACGAACGCGACGGGCGGCCCGGCCGACCTCCTCCCGCACGTCCGCAAGGCGTTCGACGCGCGCAAGACGTGTACGTAGCCCCGGCTCCCCTTCGACTGTGCTCTGGCGTGGTACTGAGTGTGCTTTCTTTGCTTTCTTTGCTTTGCGATGGTGCGGGTGCAGTCCGCAAGGCGGTGTTCTCGATGATGGCGATGAAGCGCATGTCGTCGCTCGTACACATGTCGCCGCACGCGCAGGCGCTCAACGAGAACCTCCGGCAGTACAAGGAGGAGTCCGAAAAGGTCTGTCCCCCTTTCCTCTCTTCCTTACACCCGCTCTAATCCCCTGGTCCCACAGGAAACCATCGACGAGGTGAGCCCGGAGCCTGGCGTGAGTTCGCGAGAAGGGCAGCTGACGAGATGACGGCATGTAGGGCCGCGACGTGATCCACATGCCCGACTCGAGCAGCTCGGAGCACGAGTCGGTCGACGAACTCAAGAAGCAGGACGACCTCGCGCTCAAGCCCGACGCGGCCGCCCCGCTCGCACACGCGATGTCCGGCGTCTCGCTCGAGCAGAGCAAATGAGCGCGCGCTGGAGCGAAAGAAAGAACGTGGGCTCAGAGGTTGTGGCGTGCGGTACGTGGTATTCGATGAAGGTGGAGAAACGCGGCCCGGTGCCCACGGGGATGTGCGGAGAAGTAGCACGATGGACCGGCGGCAGCTTGGTTTGCGGATCTGCGGGGGCCGACTTGCGTTTCCACGGTTCCGGGTGTCTTTGTATCATCGACGATCTATAGTATATTGGCTTACACATTAGTGCTGTTCCCACTTCTCGAGTCCGAATCACAAAGCTCGCGGTGTTGCTGCTGCGCAGATATCACAATGGGGTGGTGTGAAGAATGACGTGCTATAATAAGATGTAGATATACAATGGGATCGAGGATATACGCGAGCGAGAACAAGGCACAAGTCTGGGGAGGACGGGAAGGACAATTATCACCATTCACTACTCGACATTCAATGGCCATTCGGGGGGTTCTTGTGGTCCATGGGATTCGGGATGTTCCAATTTGGCCCAAAGTTGCTCCAGAACAGACGCTATCGAAGGCCGCTGACTTGGATCACGCTGCCAACAACTCTCAGCCATCGCCCAGACTTCATCGCATAATCCGAACGTGCGCGCTTCAAGCGGTCGCTGAGGTCGGTCATTCGCGCAGACCTTACGGATTACTACGGGGTCCCTCAGCTTGCGGAAGGGGAATTGGCCGGTGAATATCTACAGACAATGTAAGCTTAGCGTCTAGTTAGGACTCTTGTCGCTGTTGCTGAATACCCACCTCCCATGTCACCATGCCAAAGGAGTAGACGTCGCTTGCTCGCGTAAGCCGAACATGATCTAGTCCAAATAGTTCAGGATCAAGAAGTTCTGGTGCTGTCCAGCGCGTGGAGTTGGCAGAAACAGTCGTTGCTACAAATAAGTCCGAACGACCGGCGTAGTCAAACGCAGTCAGGCCAAAATCCGATAGGCAAGCTCTGCGCAAGTTGTTAATGAGAATGTTTGGCTGTGAATCTGTGGCGTCAATAGGACTATCAAAACGGCCAGGATTGTACATACGCATTTGAGATCGCCATGCATGATTCCGATATCATGCAGATAAGCGAGTCCTGCAGAGATATCTGCGAGCTTCAAGGCGTCAGGACCACCAGGCACTTCGCAGGAGTCCAGTACTCACTAGGATAAGTCTATTCGCAGCAGGGTTACGTTCAAGGTAAGTCTTGACAGAACCATGAGGCATCCATTCAGACACAAGGCACAAGGGGAAATGTGTCGTATCAATCCCGCAGAAAGTAGTGATGTTCGGGTGCCGAAGGCATTTCCATATCGCAGCTTCCTTGCAAAAATCCTATGAATATGTGAGTATGGCGGTCTTAGGCAACAGGATTTGTGCCTGACCTTCAAGATGTCTGAGGTGATCCCATCTCCTGCGATGCGCAGGACTTTCAGAGCAACCTCTTTGCCCCTATAAATGCCCATCCAGACATCTGCAAAACCTCCACTTGCAATAGGTTGATGTCCACGGATTTGGAATCGTGGGTTTGGAAGAATGCATGAAGCTGGAAACAAATGATACTTTCCGCAGAGTGTTCGCATGAGATCGAGACTTTGTCGGCGAACGACATCTGAGAGATCAGTGTGTTCCGATATCTGTCCTGTGTCATTCTTTATGCATTCGACTATGTGGCGAGTACTAACATTGTCGATCAACTGCACCAGCGCAGCTGCATCGTCGTCCGCAAGATCGAATATGCGGCTCGAGATGTCCGGAGAAGCTAGTGCTGCTACGTATGTATCCTTTGTCTCGTCCCAGCTTGGCCTGAACGATAAGGAATATGGGAAGTGTGAAAGTTCATACTGCAAGTGCGCCTTTAAGACCGAGGTTTCTTGTACAGAAAATGATACAAATTACCTGACGAATTATCTTGGGTAGTTTAGAATGTAATCGCTTCAAATCCTCCTGAATGCATGTCGCCTTGATCAGAGCGTGAAGAGGATCCAAGTCAACAATGTTTGTCATGAAAGCGGAGAAATCATCCAGCCAAGTTTGCACTAGATCGATGTCTTCTACAGGTTTTTGTGTCATTGATTGCTGCACACGCATCGGAGTACATTGAATTAATTTCACACGTACGGGGTCCAAGCGCCGGGGAGTTAGTGAATTGCGCAGAGTCTTGCACAAAAGATCGGCACAATGATACAAGCTGTCCTAATGAATGCTGCAGGGCTTGGTGAGTATATAGCGACTCAGCAAATGATTGCGGCTTGAGTACCTGAAATAATGCAATTCTCACGAACATGTCATTCAATTTGTCCACAGATTGCGATAAACCGTTCGCAATGGTTGATGCCTAAGAAGATTCTTTCAGCAACTAAACCCTATCAAGAGATTGTGTTTTCACGTACTCGGGGAGGGAAAATAGAGCTCAACGAGCCCAACGTAACGGCTGTAGCATGCAGGTCCCTGTACGAGGGGCGGCAAGTAGTACCAGTAGCAAATGGGTTTGTATCAGAGCGCTGTGGTTTGATTGAAGAACTCAAATTGTGTGAAGCTAATGTCGCGAATGACTGGCTTTGAGGCCATAATTCGTGAAGCTTCCCGTTTGTGTTACGAGGGCTCGAGCTAGATGGCATAACTTTTGATCCCGCCGTATCATCAGGGACATGCTGCTTGCGGCTCGCATTGGAAACTGCATCATCAGCTGTTAGCAAGGTACGTATAATAGTCGTAAGGTAACACCCACGTTTCCCCTCGTTCGCCATACGTGACATTTGCGAGGCGATCTTTCTGATGTTCGGCCGGTCACTGGGAGTCTTGGACGTGCAGTCCTGAAGCAAATCCCACATGTCATGGGTCAATCCTCGGTCAAGTATCTCCGGTGATTTCGGCCGCTCAAGAGTTAGATTTCCAGAGCGAACATCTGGATCCGCCTCCTCAATAAATGGTGGTTCCCCCGTGAAGGTCTATGGTGGTATGCCAATACTTAGTCATTAACTCGGGAGTTCTCATTGAAGAAGATGATACCTCATAAATCAGCATCCCGTAAGCATAGATGTCGGTCGCGTATGCAAACCGTCCAGTTCGGATTAGCTCAGGCGCCATCCAGCGCAGCGTTCCGGCCGCTGCTCTGTGAGACTCCTCCCCAGGGTCTGGTCCAACCTTGGACGAAAGGCCAAAGTCCGTAACACAAGCCTTCCCTCCATCATCAACCAGGACATTGGCCTTAATATCAGAATTCAACAGGGATTGTATCAGTACAGATTAAGATACCTACTCCTTTGATGTCTCCGTGGACGATCTTTTCTCCATGGAGATACAAGATCCCAAGAGAGACTTCATAAATCTGTGACATTTTGTTACATTGGTCGACGACAAAATGAACATTGGCTCACCAGTTGCGTTCGCTTTGCCTTCGGGTATGCGTGAAGATATTGTAGAATATTCCCGTGCTGCATATATCGTAAAACAATGAAAGGAGGGTTTGCGTCAATGCAGCCTCCATAGCACGGTACGATATTGTCGTGGCGGAGTTGTATCCACAGTTCAATCTCGCGCTTCAGTGCCTGGTAAGGCATATTAGCTTCCTTTGGATCAATGGCACACGTGCAGCGCAGTCACGTACCTCACGATCCGCCTCCTTTGAACGCTTAACTGCTACTTCAAGTCCCTTCCACTGCACCTTTATGACGATGCTGAAGCCTCCTCCGCCAAGCTCTGCATCAACATCAACGTCCAGGTCATAAGAAGTGATTGTCCATGCCGGTGCTTTCGCCGTGGACTCGTGATTATTGGATCGAGTGAGCGCAATGAGACTCTGTTCAATTAGTGCTTGTTGATCGTCTACGACATCAGCTGGCCGCCGTTCGAGTCCCTGAAGCGTCACACATGTAGATCAGAAACCAGTAGAGCATCGCAAAGTCCACACAATCGCTACCGCGAATAATGTGATACAGAGTTGTGCTGCAAACTTACTCGTTTCATTGCGGGCATCGCCTCGGGTACATCGTCTCTGACACCAAGGTGTCCCACTGGCTTGTTGCCACTCTGGGCGAGCTTCCTACAAGCGGCCCTAAATCCGAAAATATCCTCACGCCTTGCATTTCTGTCTCGTTCCACATGCTCCTCGATGTCCGGGCGTGAGCGAAGCTATAGTATCATTAGCGCCGCCGCCTCTGCACAGCGTTCGTGGATGCGTACCTGGAAGGCCACGAGACAATCATCAAGATTGTCATAACCCGCTTCGAGCGTGGCAGTGATACTGTCAGTTCGGAAGAGACTCTTGAGAAAAGACATATCCGCTTGGACAATCATTACACTACGAACGAATACCATGTTACTATTCGACGCGCCAATCATCAACATCGTCCAAAGTAGTTTGGCAATGTACGCAACCTTTCCAGCCTTCGAAGATTGCTAACGCTGGACTCGCAGCGATTCTCTCTCATAGCCTCGCTGACTTCAAGGAGAACGCGCTGGGCGCGCATGATAAGGCTCCTGTACTTGGCCTTCGAGTAAACGACAGAGTCATAGGATTCCCAAGCAGATGTCAGCACGGCCAGGGCGGGGTGTAGGGAAGGCACGGCCTCAATGGCCTCTCGTATAGCGAGATCCATGGTGGTCGGCGGGATAGCTTAGGATGTGCATATCGCCGACATGGGATGCGTATATACTCACGCGACAGCCGCGTGGCCCTGGATAATCCAAATCCTGACACAAGGAACGCTGCCCTCTACTTCCAGCACAGGTCCTCCCAGCCTGAAGACAACTATCGCACGTATATCTCAGCGTCTGAATAGAACGCTGGTCAGTTAAATTAGAAACAGGTCAAAGCACATCCGATCCGGCGCCCTTCACTGAAGACACATCATAGTTTTCAATGTGATACGGTGCCGTCCGGAGATGCGTTGTTCATAAGAAAAATGGACGAGGGCGGGTCCAGATGAAAATGCGCGATCTTCAATGACCAGAAACAAAATCGAGGAATGCGTTGTACGTATAGCAGCCCGTATCAGTTGGCGATGGAAATCCCGACGACGCAGTCGAACTATGGTGCAATGACCCGGACGAGAACGACGAATTGCGACTTATATTTGTATACGATGCATCCGAGAACCTACCACCTGCGCCTATACTTGGATCGTGTCCTGTCTGCATCCCACCCTCGTAACCGCCTGCATACTGGGGCCCCGCTCGATACATGCTGTGACGGACGCCTTCGAACCGCACACGTGACGCGGTCGACGTGGGGCACACGCAGGATCCCAAGGGCTGACCGCACTGGCTACACCACCGGCTCGGTTCAGAGGCGGGTGGCGGGTTATAGCGGCCTCTGCCCCTGGTTTTAATGGTGGCGCCTGATGACAAAGCTTGCGAGAAAGCTTGCGAGGGTTCTGTGGAGACAGCTGCGCCAGGGAGGACTGAGGTGGATCGAGCTAAGTGCTGGCAGGTGCGAAGGGTCTAGATGGTAAAGCCCACTGTGAGAATCCTTGCTGAGAATGCGCACCCATCCAGGCCCCAGTGGCTGAGGAGTATGTAGGTCCAGATGGGGTAGCGGGACCCGACGTGGTTCCGGTATAGGGGAAGTTGCGCTGGCATAGGCACCCAGTACCGCAGCCATATAGAGTATGAAGTGTATCTACATCGAACGATTCTTCGGAATTTGATGTGGCGTCCATGCGGAGTTGAGTATATCATCAAGAGGGGTGTCGAAGTCCCCGAGCGCAGACATGGATATCATGGCGGTGGATCCTCCAGCATGGTCGTGGAGATGATGATCTGGCTGCTAGGACATACGAGAGGCTGATGCATGCTGCTGTGAAGACCTGGGATAGTCGCGCCCTGAGGCACCATGTAGCGACCGCGGCTCCGGCGACGCCTTGGGCAGCACTGGGCGGAAGACCTTCGGGTGTGCTCTTGCGACTAACCCGCCTGGCTCAGTCGGACGAGACGCCTGAGAGTCTTCCGCGTGTCTGGAATTCCTGCTCGAAGGCCACTCACGGCCTTTCTCCCGACGCTTGGGGGCCTCAGTGTGGGACGAACTAGCATCTGTGCAGCGTGAGACGACGGACTTGATGGTGCGGGCGGGTTGCGTGCTTCTTGTTTTCTTTGCTTTGCGATGGCGCAGGGCGCAGTCTGCAAGGCGGTAGTCTCGATGATGACGATGAAGCGCATGTCGTCGCTCGTGCACATGTAGCCGCACGCGCAGGCGCTCAACAAGAACCTCCGGCAGTATAACAAGGAGTCCGACAAGGTCTGTCCTACTTTTTTCTTCCTTACTCCCGCTCTGACTCCCTTGATCCCGCAGGAAACCATCGACGAGGTGAGCCCGGAGCATAGCATGAATTCGTGAGAGGGCAACTGACGCAATGGCGGCACACAGGGTCACGACGTGATCCACATGCCCGACTCGAGCAGCTTGGGGCACGAGTCGGTCGACGAGCTCTTGCAAGAAGCAGAACGACATCGCGCCCAAGCCCGACGCGGCCACCCCGCTCGCGCACGCGATGTCAGGCGTCTTGCTCGAGCAGGGCAAATGAGCGTGCGCTGGAGCGAAAAAAGAACGTGCACAGAGGTCGTGGCGTGCGGTGCGTGGAAGTCAGCGAAGCTGGAGAAGCGCGGCCCGGTGCCCACGGGGATGTGCGGAGAAGCAGCACGATGGACCGGCGGCAACTTGGTTTGCGGATCTGCGAGGGGCCGACTTGCGTTTCCACGGTTCCGGGTGTCTTTGTCTCATTGACAATCTATAGTATATTGGCTTACGCGTATTGCTCGTTTATCGAATTTGCATCCGTGGACATGAGTGTGATGCTTCAGCGCGAATGGACAATTATAAGGCATCTTAGCCTCTCGACTTGTGAGAAGGTGTGTTTACTCCCATGTTTGGCCCAGGAATCTCTGAATCATAGTCATTGTACCTTCTACCAGTAACGATATGGATACATGCGATAACCATGTGCCCAAGGTAAGCATAAAAGTAGCTCTACGGTGCAACTTGGCACTGTCTTCGTTGTTTTCGTACTCGACATAATTAGACAGACAAAGGCCACTCTAGTGGAGTGTAAAGTTGGGTTGAGCTGCGATCATCGATGTTCTCAAAAATTCTCGTGAGCACGGATTCTATCGCGGGCCGTTGGGTGGGCTCATGCCGCCAACAGTCTTGCATCGTGTTCCAGATCTCGTCGCAAAGCCCGAGATCACTAGCAGCGAGCGGTCGCAGGGGTCGGTCTTTCTTGAAGACTCTGCGGATCACTGCGGCGTCCTTTAATTTATGGAATGGAATGTGACCTGTAAAGAGCTGGAGGTATGTGAACACTCTGATGCTTTTGGATGGTTGCTGCTTAGCTACCTCCCACATAACCATCCCGAAGGAGTAGACATCGGTTGCGCACGTAAGTTGAGCATGGTCAAATCCAAATTCTTCGGGATCGAGGAGTTCTGGTGCTGTCCATCGTGTTGAATTGGCGACCACGGTTGTCGCACCAAACAAACTTGACCGATCGTCATAGTCGAAAGCCGCTAGCCCGAAATCCGACAGACATGCTACTTTCAGACTGTTAACGAGAATGTTCATCTGTTCAGGGAGTATGCGAGGCATAAGGTAAGTACAGAGAAGAGTAATGGGTGATCATGCTCACGCTTTTCAAGTCCCCATGCATAATCCCCATCTCATGCAGGTACGCAAGTCCCGCAGACGTGTCTGCAAGCTTGAAAGCATCGTAATCAGTCGGTACGGTATACACAATATTACAGCAGTTAGCTCTCACGAGACGGAGCCTATTCGCGGTAGGGTTTTGCTTGAGGTATGCATCGACTGACCCATGGGACATCCATTCCGAGACAAGACATAACTTGGAGCTTGTGTCAATACCGTAGAACGTCGTTATGTTGAAGTGCCGCAAACATTTCCATACTACTGCCTCTTTGCAAAAGGCCTAAGTAGAGAGCTGCGGTCACCCTCAAGAGGACCTTTGACAGTACAACTGACCTCAAGGATCTTGTGGGGAACCTCGCCTCCTCCCAAAAGGCGGGGCACTTTAAGAGCAACCTCCTTGCCTTGGTATACTCCCTTCCAGACATCTGCAAAACCGCCGCCCGCAACAGGGTGGTCCTCGAGTAATCGAAATCGCGGATACGGCAGGATGCACGATGTAGGAAATATGTGGTGTTTCCCGCAGAGATCGCGTAAGAAGTCGAGGCTTCTCCGGCGTAGGTCGCCTGGAAATCCATTGTGGCATGTGAGCTGTGATGCATCAATTATCCGTGCGGATGACGATATAGTGAAGCACTTACTTCATCGATCAGCTCAACTAAACGTAGTGCTTCATCATCTTTGAGGCCGGAGATACGAGCTGCTGAATTCGAAGCACCCAACACTGCCCTGTACGCATCCATTGTTTCCTCCCAGCAGGGCCGAAATGACCAAGACGGGAGATGATGTGTGTATTCGTGCTGTGACGCATCGTATTTGAAATTTTGTACTAATATCGGAGCTGGTTGCGACGTACCTGACGGATGATTCGAGGACAATCAAATCGCAGTCGCCTGAGATCCTCCTTGGTGCGGATCGCCTTGATCAATACGCCGAGCAGGTCCGAATCGACATTATCCTCCATCAGCCTACAAACGCGTTCTAGCCATTCTTCTACCAACTTCACTTCCACTGCGGATGCTCTTCGGTTATGGGCTACCTAAAAAACTTCCATACAAGACTTACACACTGAATTCGCCGTCTGCTCGGCTTGCTGAGTACATTGCTGTGCGAACGAACGAGATAGCGATGCAAGCTGTCCAAACGAGTGCTAGGACGCACCATTTCACGATAGTAAGTCAACTTTGCAGAACGCAACAAATATGATACGCGAGGCGGACCTTGAATACATGGATGTTTGGGAGCATGCCATCCATTTGGACAATACACTTTGAGAGAATGGCATTCATCGGTTGTACTGTTTGATGCGACTGACAATGCAAAATCATTCACCAGAGAACAATGATATAGACATGTCTGACTGCTTGCACGCACTGTGGAAAAGCGGTCTGACCCAAAGGAGCCTGAGGCACCAGATGCATTGAACAATTCCGGTTCGAATAGACGTTGTGGAGTGGTATCAGCATTGAATGTTTCATATGTGGTTAAAGAAATGGCGGAGGCAGTATAGGGTATAGAGAAGGAGTTGAGGCTATGTATCACCGATGCAGTCATCCCAGCGAGTAGTTGATACTGGGCCCACACATCGTGAATCTTCGCCTTTTGGGTTGGGAGTCGTGGGGTTGATTGAGTATGTGGGGGATGTTGTTGGTTGGTGCAGTAGACTTTGGGATCTACGGGCCCTTCAGATCTCTTTGACCGAGTAGTCGCACCAATATCTGGCGTGTTCGTGCCAGGGTGAAAGACACCTGTACAGTCGGAGTTAGTGTGCGTGAGCCTTCGACATGAGCTAATAATTACCACTACTTCCCGAAGTGGAGTTGGCTCCCCTCAGCTTCCATCTCTTCTTCATGGCCGCCGTTTTGCTAGTGATATCCTTGGAGGTGGGCCTCTGGACGGGCTCCTTTGAGGCGCACATCTCAAGTAATCCCCACATCTCGTCTGTCAGTCCCCTATCGCGAATCTCCCGCGATCCAGGGCGCTCTAAAACGAGTCTCCCGGATTGTACATCTTGATCGGTCTCCAACAGGAAGGGCGGACGTTGCGCAAATGTCTGTCGCAGCGCGGCAAGGGAAGTAATGAGCACCTGCTAGTATCACACGGTGACTTAGCCATACCTCATAGATGAGCATTCCGAAGGCGTACACATCCGTTGCATATGTGCGACGCCCAGTCTGCATGAGCTCAGGTGCCATGTAGCGCAACGTCCCAGCAGCTCGCTGAGGAGGATCGTCGTTGCGTACTGATTCGACCTTGAATGCTAGACCAAAGTCGGTGATACAAGCCTTTCCTGCATCGTCGACGAGAATATTGACCTGATTGTTCGACACATGAGCTAGGCAGAGGTACGGGTGACTCAAATACGAACGCCTTTGATGTCGCCATGGACTATTCTCTCGCCATGAAGGTGTCGTAAGCCAAGAGAAACCTCAAAGATCTGCAGTGCAGTGTTAGATCTGTAAGCTTGAGTAATCGCGGAGGCCCTTACGAGTTGAACACGGTTTGCTTCCGGATGCGCTTGAAGGTACTGCAACAGATGCCCATGCTGCATGTAACGCAAAACAATGAATGGCGGATCTGCGCTAACGGACGCCCCGTAACAAGGGACGATGTGGTCATGTCGCAAACGAATCCATGTCTCGACTTCGCGGACCAGCGCCTGATGTGTATGTTGGGATGAGAAGTTGACGCTCAGGAAGTCACGTCACGTACCTTGGTGTTATTCGTCTTCATGTGTTTGACAGCAACTGGCAAACCCCGCCACTGCGCCTTTGTCACAATGCCAAAACCTCCTCCACCGAGCTCACTACCAGGATCAACATCGACGTCGTAGTAGGTTATGGCCCATGTTGGTGTCTCCTTCGGAGGCTCATAACGGGTAGAATGCTGGAGAGCGACGAGACCGGTCTCGATCAACGTACGCTGGTCGCTGAGTAGATTCGACTGCGTAAGCTCCTGCGAGGTCGAAAGTATATTTAGCAGGCATTGTAGTGCATCAGTATGTGCACATACCCGCTGCATTGCGAGCATTGCCTCGGGTACATCTTCGTCTCTGATGTTCAGATGCATCAACAACTTCTTCTCGTTCTGCACGAGCTGGCTACAAAGCTGACTCAGCTCGTGGGCATCTTCTAGCCTTGCGCTCTCGTATTCTTCCATATGCTTCTCGATATTCACGTTTGAGCGAATCTATAGGATCATTAGCACAACCGCTTCTGCCCAACATCCGCAGATGCGTACCTGGAAGGCCACGAGACAATCCGCGAGATTTCGGTGACCCTCCTCAAGCGTGGCATTGATATCGTCAAGTCGCAAGAGACTCTTGAGGAACGGCATGTTTGATAGAACGGTCGTTGTATTGCGAACATATTCTAGGTTGCTGATCGCGACATTACTTATCAGCGTTATCAAAGTAGTCTGACAATATACCCAACTTTTCCAGCCTTCGAAGGTTGCTAACGCTGGAGTCGCAGCGATTCTCCCTCATAGCCTCGCTGATCTCATATAGAACGCGCTGACCGCGCATGATAAGGCTTCTGCACTTGGCCTTCGAGTACTTGACGGTGGCGTAGAATTCCCAAGCAGTAGTGAGCACGGACAGAGCAGGGTGCAGGGAGGACACGGCCTCAATGGCCTCTCGTGCAGCGGGATCCATGATGGCTTGTGGAAGAGCTTGGGATGTGGATATCGCCGACAAAGGATGCCACAGGACGGCTGCATGACCCTCGCATTCAAATCCTGACACAATGAACGCTCCCTCCTCATTGCGGCACAGGACCTCCCAGCCCAAAGACATTTATCCCACGGGCATCACAGCGTCCGAACCCGAAAAGGGACGTGATCAGGAAAATGATAGACAGGTCAAAGCACCTGCGGTCGGAGCCCTTCACCGTGAACACAACATAGATGTAGCGTGAGACAGTGCCGTCCGGGCATGAGTTTTTCTGGTCATGAGAAAGACGGTTGGTGACAGAACGCACATTGTTGGGCCCAGATAAGAATGCGCGATCATCAATGACCGAACGCAAAATCGAAGATGTAATAGTGCATATACTGCGTACAAGCTCTACGAAGGCCAGTTATAACCACCCATATTCGTCGACGATGGCGATCCCGACGATGTAGTCGAGCTATGATGCGACGACCCGGACGAGAATGACGAATCGCGACTCATATTCGTATACGATGCATCCGAAAATCGACCACCGGCGCCTACATTCGGATCCTGTCTTGTCTGCATTCCACCCTCGTAGCCGCCTGCGTACTGAGGCCCCGGTTGATACATGCCGCGATGGTCGGAATAACCGCTTTCGAGTTGTGCACGTGATGTAGTAGACGCCGGGCACAAGCAGGATCCCAAGGACTGGCCGCACTGGCCGCACCACTGGCTTGGTTCAGAGGTGGGTGGCGGGTTGTAGCGGCCTCTACCCCGGCCTTGAATGGAGGCGCCTGACGGTAGTGCTTGCGAGAAAGCGAAGCTAGGGTTCTGTGGGGACAGCTGCGCCGGGAAGGGGGGCTGAGATGGATCAAGCTGGGTGCCGGCAGGTGCGAAGGGTCTAGATGGTGAAGCCCACTGAGAGCGACCTTGCTGAGAATGCGTATCCATCCAGGGCCCAGTGGCTGAGGGGTATGACGGCCCAGGTGGAGAAGCGGGACCCGACGTGGTTCCGGTATAGGGGAAGTTGCGCTGGCATGGGCAAGCCGGACCACATCCGTATAGAGCATGGAAGGATTCTACGTCGAACGTGTCTCCGAGATTTGGCGATGGTGTCCACGCAGGGTTGGGTATATTGTCAAGAGGGATGTCGAAGTTCCAAGATTGGGATGAGTCCCCGAGAGCAGACATCGACATCATGGCGGAGGATCCTCCAGCGTGGTCGTGGATACGATGACCTGGCTGCTCGGACATACGGGAGGACGATGCGTGCTGTTGGGAAGACCTGGTATAGTCACGCCCTGGAACACCATGTGGCGATCGCGGCTCCGGCGATGCCTTGGGCAACACTGGACGGAGATCCTTCGGATGTGCTCTTGCGACCAACCCGCCTGGCTCAGTCGCGCGAGAGGCCTGAGAGCCTTCCACGTGTCTGGAATTCCTGCTCGAAGGCCGCTCACGGGCCTTCTCCCGACGCTTGGGAGCCCCAGCGTGGGACGAGCTAGGGTCTTCGCAGCGTGAGGCGACGGACTTGGTGGCGTGAACGGGCGGGCTTACTACTATGCTCCGACTCTGAGCCATCGGACACGATGTGCATCATGCCTGGAGTCCTCAAAGCTTCTGGCAGGCCGTTCGGGAACGCCGGGACAGGCGTAGACTTCGAACCCTCTGAATAACGCACGGGGGGCGCCGCCTTGAAGGTCAGCCTGGGGCAGCGGGTCAGACGTATAAGAATTCACCTCGGGTAGCAATACGCTCAAGTTCATCCTTTCCGCCGCAAGTACATTTGACATGAATTTGTTTGGTCTTACGCAGCTGCCGACAGTGTTCGCATTGGGTCACAGGGCGACCCTTCGCTTTGATTTCGTATAAAGGCCGGTCTATGTGTCTACATGTTGACGAGCGATGTCCTTTGATACAGGATTCACTGTGCGTAGGCTCAGGAAGAGAACATGACGACATTGGAGCGTTGTGTCTGGCCTACCAAGCGTATTTTTTGTCACCAACGTAAACCTGGTAATTCCTGAGCATCAGCAGATGCGATTCGCACGAGTGTATGTTGCGTACCATCTCCTTTTGTGAATTTGATTATTTACCGGAACAATGTAGCCGAGACTATCGCGAGAGTAGCAATTGCACCGGGGATTCCCAGCGCTCCGCAACGCCTAGGCGTGCGTCACACGGACACGGAATCACGAAGCACGAGCTTCAGAAAATGCTGTGATTACTACAGTGCGACATGTTGGAGGAAGAGGTGGGAGGGGACTGTCGAAGTGGACATTCACCGAGCCAGATTGCGAATTTAAGAGCCGCTACCGATGTACTGCCCAAGCCAAACATGCACCAGCAGTATGACGTGCGTTCGTTGTTCCACCGGGAAGGCAGAGACCGCTTACACGCTTTCTCCGCAGCCAAATGCCCTCGTT
This sequence comes from Gelatoporia subvermispora B, assembly GCA_000320605.2. Taxonomy (NCBI): domain Eukaryota; kingdom Fungi; phylum Basidiomycota; class Agaricomycetes; order Polyporales; family Gelatoporiaceae; genus Gelatoporia; species Gelatoporia subvermispora. The sequence continues at coordinate 980,855 of KB445797.1, forward strand.
CAAGTCGCGATAATACCGCTTCTACCAACATAGAGTTACTTCCGACGAGATCCGGGCACGTCGCGGCCTTCGGCGCACGTGTCGCGGACTTTTTTAGAGGTGATGGCACCACGATCACTGCCAGAGCCTACGAGAAGCAAGGGAACGCGCTCCGCTGGCTTCGCTCTGAAGACAACCTGGGTTCGCACTAGCTCGATGGATCTGGGCGAAGGATGCAGACAAGTGATTGCACGGATATGGTACGCGGAGATCGGGTGCATTGCGAGGCAGTGCACGCGGAGGACCAATAGCTGAAAAGACGACTAGACACCTCAGAGACGTGCGCAGCAGAGACGGATATCCAAGAAGGCCCGGAGAAAGTTGCCACTCGACTGGAAGAATGTCGATGAGGGACGGTATCCGAGTACCTGAGTCTCCCTAGTATTGTCCACAGCGCAAAAATTGTTCCATGTTATGTAGATCTTCCAGAGCAGTCTTCTCATAGTTCTTCCGCGACAGCATATGCTACTCGTAAGCTTAGCATGTGGAAAGAATCAGCGAGATGCTCGACAACAGCAGCGTCGGCGTAGATAGACGGCGAAGGAGTTGAGGAACAAACGGTCCGCCTAACAAGCGCCCGTTATGAACAGGGAACGCAAGACTTGCACGCGTTCAGCCGGGTCTCTCTCCCTCCGCCACTTCCTCTCTCTTGACATGTCCTCTCTCTCAGACCCCTCGGATCCTGCTGACCCCTTCGCGTCGACGCTCGATGTGCTCGCACGCATTCTCCCGCCCCATCTGCTCAAACCACACGTTGCGATCGTGTGCGGCTCCGGACTTAGCACGCTCGTCGCGAGCATGCGCGATGTCGTAGAGGTGCCGTACTCTGCACTTCAGGGATTTGGGAAGAGCACAGGTGCGTTCTTTTTGCCTATGATAGAAAGTGTCAGAAGGACTGAGAATGAGGAGACAGTGGCCGGACATAAGAGCGCGCTCGCGTTTGGACTCGTCGGCGAGGGCGCAGGCGTACCGGTCGTGATGCAGCTCGGACGGGTGAGCATCTCCGAGCTATTGAGGATTTGTCTGGGGTGTTGACGCTTGGTAGTTCCATGCATTCGAGGGCCACCCTATCAAGTCGGTCGTGTATCCTGTCAGGCTCATGGCAAAGCTCGGCGTGCGCAACCTGATCAGTACGTCCCTCGCCTCACCTTCTGTTCATCTTCGCTGCATGCATTAACGCCAAACTTTCAGTTGCTAGTGCAACCGGTGCGCTCAACCCTAACCTCGCGGTTGGCACCAGTACGTCTCCTGTCCCCCACCCTCACCAATCGACCATAGCTCATCCATCCCCTCTTGCAGTCGTAGCTATCCACGACCACCTCGCGGTCCCGAACATGACAGGCTGGCTCAACCCGCTCTTCGGGCCGGTCACCTCGCCAGACCACCCGCGCTTCGTCCCGCTCTCGGATGCATACTCTCCCGGGCTGCGACGGCTCGCCTTCCGCGCTGCGCACGCACTCGGGCTGCCCGACGATGCTCTCGAGGAGGGCACATACGCGTGGGTGTCCGGCCCGACGTATGAGACGCCCGCGGAGGGTCGTTTCCTGCGCGCCGCCGGCGCGGACGTCGTTGGCATGAGCACGGTCCCTGAGGTCGTCGCTGCGCGTGAGGAGGGCTTGGAGGTTCTCGTTCTTGCGCTCGTCACAAATGCGGTCGTCATCCCCGAGCAGTACCGGAGCATTAAGGACGAGGTCAAGGCGGAGGTATGTTACTGATGTGGCTTGTAAGCTTGCTCCGGGTATTGACTTTGCGTGCAGCTGGAGGGCAGGAAGATTGAAGTGCCGCCGGAGCCTGTGGTCAACCATGAAGAGGTTCTCACGGTTGGCAGACTCAAGGCGCAAGTCATGAAAGACTTGGTTGCCCGGGTTATCGAGACGATCCCTCGGGACTAGAGGTGTCACCACGCTGACCGATGCTATGGGTTTAGAAGTCTAATGACCGGTGTGTAGATTCAATTACAGCCTACAACAGAAACGGATCATTCTTCTCGCTGTGGATCGTCGCTCAATCGTCGAATTGATGCACAGCAACAACTTCGATATATACGTGTCTACCGCTTCCACCAAGACAATAGGCTCTGGCCTCCGGGATGTCCAAAGCCTGCGAATCCACCCGCCCATGAATGACCGGCAACTTCTTCTGCACCAGGTGCTTCTGGTACACTTGATCAAGTACCGGATACTTTCTTCATCGGACTCGCACGGGAATCGGAGATTTCCACATGCACGCACCAGGTTCAGATACCAGATGCGGCGTTTACCTCAGTTCGCGGGATCAAATCTGGCCTTTGTCGGGTGCGAGCATACTCGCTTGAGCTAATGGAATAGCTGTGCTCCCACTCGTTTGTGTGTTTGGGCACCCCAGTGTAATGTCGGGAAGGAGGCGAAATGCCTTGCGAAGTGCATACGAGTAGGCGCTAGTCTCAGCGTCACCATCGGATTCGCGAGTGTTTCACCGGGCGCTGCGAGGCGGACATGTCGAACACTCGACATGGACGGAGCTTTCGCATGTGTCCTCTTGATAGATCTCCGCAGAGCAACTGCAACGACATTTCATTTGCCATGGGCGGGTGCTTTGTCCTGTGTACTTTGTGGCGTCCTCTGGGGTTCGGCGGCGGGTCAGCGACATGATGCGGCGCGCAAGCGGTGGCGGGCGTTCTTGATGGGAATTACCATACAGGGTATGTGACCTTCCTGAAAAGGCGAGGTCAGCCATGTGGCTACTATTAAGCGGGTGGCGGCCAAGCGACGGTTAAGCGCCAGGTTGGTTAGCCGGATCCAATTTCTGGCCTCATCCGCCGGGTCTGGTCGACGCTGGCTCCCCTCACCCCCCGTGCCGCACAGGTCCCGTTAATCCGAGTCCTGCGAGTCTTTAAGTCCTAGCACTCACCTCAAGTTCTGGCGAGTCTGTCGACCTTACCCGTGAGCTCCACCCTGCCAGTCAAGACGTCCTCCAGTCCCGCTTCGTGAAGTTGTTTCGCTGTCATTTGGTTCTTGACTAGGCGGAATATCTTCTGAATTGATACTGGTAAGTCTCCTCACAAGACTGAAGCAGAGGACTCGGGCGACGAGGCATGCAAGCCGGCTTCGGGTTGTGATTTGCGTGACGAACACTTTGCTGATCACTGGCACATTATCACAGGACAACCGCCGAGTAGCGATTGCCATAACGAAGACTTGTGCAGCATCTTGCAACACCTGACTGGATGAAGACTCGGTGTGTTTTCTGCGTTTCTGACTAGGGAGAACAGCTTCATGTGAGTCCTGCGGCCTATCTGGCTACCTTCTGTTATTGATGTCCTCGCAGTTGTGCGCTCATTCATTCTCATCTCGGAACAATATTCCCCTACTTAGAACATATATCCAAGCATCTCATTTAATTATTCCTATCGATCTAATTTCGCCTATCCACCACCATGCTCATTCACCTGCGCCCCCCTCCCTCGACGAATGCTCACCCGAACATCCTGTTCACCATCGCCTTCGCTGACCCTTGCGAAAAGGTGCACATCCCGGCAAACTGGGCCTCGCAGCTATCATGCATCCAGCTCGACGAGCTGGAGATGCCGCGGACGATCCACGCCTTGGACAAGTCGACATGGCTCACTGCTATCCTGCAGGATGTGATCTTCGACCTCGGCGCTGGCACTATTGCTTGCACATTCGTTGATGGCCCTACTGTCCACTGGCCGCTCACAAGCTCGGAGTGTCGCGCGGCTCTCGAGGGCGTCGTTGCAGATGTCGCCCAGTCCACGCTCGAGCTCGAACGCGAGCGCTCTCGCAAAGCCGCCCAGCTCGCATCCCGGTCCGACGCAGCGTCCCCGGAGCCCGCACCGGGCAAGCCTGTGAAGCACAAGCGACAGCGCTCGCTCCTTATGTCGCTCGTCGCATGCGTCAACCGGCTCACTTCGCATCCTGGCTCGAGCTCGGACAGCTCCGCCCCTGTGCCCACACCAAACCCCGCCTCCGCACCAGCCTCCCCCCGGAGTTCATGCTCCTCTGCTACCTCCCGCCCGCCATCCCCTCCCCCCTCAGCTGGCGTTCGCGCCTCCTTCCAGGCGCGACGCACCCCTTCCACCTCCGAGCACCTCCGCCGGCGCGCCCGCTCCACGCTCGTCGAGAGCTTCCGCCGCTTCGTCCTTACGGAGCTCAAGCCGCTCATGCAGCCCGGCGGCTACTGCGCATGGGTCGCGCGCAGCATGCTCCGGCGCGCGGAGGAGCACATGGCGTATCTCGTGCAGGAGGCCGGCGGGTCCCCGCCGGACCTCCTCAGCATGAGCCCCCCGCGCGGGCTGCTCACTCCGCCGTCCGAGCCCGCCCTCGACGATGACGCGGACCGCTCGTCCCTCACGGACAGCACCAGTACCGACACCGACGGCTCTTCCGTGCACACGCCCGTCGATTCTCCCGCGAACTCTCCGTTCGTTCCTACACCGCCTGTCCTTCCTGCTGTTATTGGCCTCGCGCTCACGCCTCTGCGCCGCACGCCGTCCCCACCGCAGTTCACAACCGAGGCCCTCGCGACCTACACTGCACTCGCAGGGCACTGTGCACGGCTTCGTGCGCTCGTCTCGCGGATGGACTCCGTTGCCACGAACGTCGCTGCTGAAGAGGCAAGCTTCCTCGCTGTGCTCGAGATCAAGAGCCGGCGCCGCGCGTGGTCCTCCCGCGCGTATATGGGCGGCGCACGCATGGCCGATGTGAGGCTCGCGACACCGTTCCGGCCGTCGCCCCTCGGGCGCACGGAGCCGCTTACCCCTACGGCGACATCTGTGCGTGAGCTCGAGGTGACGACAGGCGAGAGCAACATCCTCACGCTTTTTCCGGTCAGCGAGGAGGAAGAAGAGGATGACGACGAGGAGCGCTTCAAGGACGCGCCCCTGCACCGCTTGGACTCCGCGGGCCGCGTCGTGCCCCTCTCGCGCCCGCAGATCCGATCGCGCACGCGCAGCATGCACCCGTTGCGCGCCCTGAACTTCGACTTGACCCTTCCTGTGGACTGTCCCCCTGCGCAGGCCGCGCCACCGGCGCCTGTCCCCGCGCCCAGCCCTGCTGCACTGCCACCGTCATCATTGCTATACCAGCCGCTGAAGACGCCTGTCATCGTGGAGCATCACTCCCAGGCCGAGCTCTGCGGTGTGTCTGCGTGCGTGGGCGTCATCGAGGCCACAGACGCGGACGACGAGATCCCGCTGGACATGCCGCCCCCGTACCAGAAGGCCATCAGCCACGAGAGCGGGGAGTGGATATCTGGCATGGACACACAGTGCTAACGAGCGCGGCGGCCTGCAGCGCGAGCATCTGGCATGTCCGTGTGCCGCTGGTGCTGAGATCATGGATAGTAATAGCCTGGACGCTCCCTGTTACTCGGACAGGCAGATACGATAGAGATGCCCTATTCACCGTCTTGTCACGTTTCTTCGCATGTTCCGGACGCATTTCATGCCCATCTCTTTCTATTCTGCATTCACCCGCATCACATCACGTCTTGACGCACGCATCTATTTCTGTTCATGTTGATACCATCACGCTGCATTCGCCTTGTCCGGTATGCCTTACTACCGCTCATACCACTCACGATTATCGCGCTATCACGCCCCGTCGCATCTCACCGCATGTTACTAATGCCCTGCTCGTTCGCCGCGTTTCGGTCATCATGCGCGCCTTCGACTACGCACTGCTGTATCTAGTCCTTGCCAGTCCATGGCACTTACTAATAGTGATACAATGCCCGAGACTCGCCGTGGGTCCTCGGGCGCTAGACATAAACTCATTTCGTGTGCAGGTGTGAATTCCAGCCCGTATCCAGATTGCAGGTATCTAAGAGTATGCTAGTGATGTGCGAGACCAATGCAGAATATGCAACAGAAATCCAAAGTAATGTGTAGGCTCTCCTCCACCACCGATCATCCTCATGAATTTGACCCTACGCCATCCTGACACCATTCGTGAACGTCGTCAATGATGGCTGTGAAGACGACGAGGCAATCCCCGTCAGACTCCGGTCGCCCCGCCCCGCAGGAATTGCAGGCGGCTTTCGTCTCTTCGGCGGCGGCGCAGGCGCGAGCCGCCGGTGCCCGGTCGACCGCGACGCTGGTATCGGCGGCTTCTGCTCCGCATGGCTCTGTGCTCGCGCGGCGGCGAACGACGCGAGCGGTGAGTCTGGTGGGTCCTCAGGCGAGCCGATGGGCGAAAACGGTGACTTGACCAGGATGGAGGGGGCAGCACTCCCACCATAGCCCGGCTCTTGCGTGAAGGTGGCCGACTCGTCGAGTACCCTCCGCCCGGATGTCGACAGTGCGCCGAGCGCCGCGGTTGTCCCCTCGACGTCCACGGACCCCGCGCGCCCGCGTCTGCGTGTGCTACCTGGGCGCTCCGCCGTCGCGGCCTCTGCGACGCGCGGGAGGCTCGTCACGCTGTCGTTGCTCCCGGCGCGGAATGTCTCGGGCGCGAGTGTCCGTGCGTGCACAGGGCGCTGCTTCGTCCCGGGGTCCGCACTCGAGCTCGTGGCACCCACAGTGATGTTCAGATGCTCGACGCTCCGGCTGGCTTTCGAGTTCCTGCGGATGGCGGCAAGGCGGTCGGAGGGATGTGGCGCGGAGGCGGTCGAGGCGGTGTCGGAGGGCGGACTGTCCCCCCGGGGCGCGACGTGCGCGATTCCGCTGTCTTGCCGCCCGGCGCCCTTCACAGTCGTCTTGCGGAACTGCACACACCAGTCACCACTCAGGCAGCGCGCAACGAGGCGCTTCGTGGTCGAATCTACGTCCCGGATCGACTCGTGTGCGACGAGCGACTCGAGCACTCGCACAATTTGCGCGCGCTTGTACGGCATATCGCGCAGTTGTGTTTTGCTGAGGAGCGGGTGCAGTACTCGGAGGTAGGTGTGGCGTAACTGGGCTCATGAGTCAGGACTTCACGCGCGTCGGAGCTGATGAGACAAACCGATTCGTTGTCCTCGTCAATATCACCGATCTCCCGTAAGAAGACATCAACGAGTACGCAAAGATCGTTGGTGTAGAAATATTCGGACATCCCCTTGGTCGTGAACAGCAGGTACAGCAATTTGAGGACAAGCAGCTGCATACACAGGTCCTCCGGAGTTCGTTCTGCCTGTACCTCAATATCATGAGCTTGCGGACTAAATCTGCTTACGTACCTGCGCGGTTGAGCATGAAAATCAGGTTCTCTCCAAACGTCATGCTCGAACTCAGACGTGACATCAGTATACGCAACACGCGGTTTTCGTCGGTTGGCCGTTTGGACTCCTGCTGCGCCTCCATGACGTTACCGTCTGTTGCCGGTGTATTTGGATGTAGAGACGCGACCATGAATTGTTCGTTGAGGGCAACCTGCAGGCGACGCTGAGCAGTAAACTATGAAACAAAATCGGAAGACACATACAATGAGTTTGATCACTGAGTAATTGAAGGTGTCGTCATGCATGTCTCGTGTCTGCTCCACAAGATCAAAGAGATAGTCAATGAATGTGTCATCAAAAATATCTGGCAGCACTGCGTATGAGCGTTGTGGGTTCTGCGCGTCCAAAACTGTCACTCACTCAGATCCTGGAGCGACAGCTTCTGCACCCTGCATACTTCGTACAACAGTCTGACGGACAGCGTCCGGAGCTTAGCCTCAATAGGCGCTGCTAGTCCCCGCGGGCCGCTCCCGCTGCTCCCGGCACCGCCAAAGCCACCGCCGAACGCCAAGCCAAATCCGTCGTCGACATCTGGGTCCACGTCCACACGGACATGGTCCATCAGGAGTGGAATGAGCTGATGCCACCGCTTGGGCGCGCGGAGGAAGGAGGGCTTGCGCCGGCCGTAAGCGAGCAGGACGCTGTAGATGATGAGTTGGCAGTGCGGGTCGGTATTCTGTGAGCAAGCGAGGTGCATGTGTGAGTTGGGAAGGACGCGGAGGTACACGTAGGGCGCACAGTTTGGGCATCGCCGAATAGATGTTCACTCATCCGCTCGGAGTGGAAGGCAAATAGCTCCGAGTTGAGGAGCATGTCACAAGCATGTTCGAGTTGAAGTGGACTCGTTAGGTATTGCTCTGTACCAAAGTTCAACATATCAGTATTCCTGGTGGGAAGTCGGCATACACACCATGATATGCTGCGCAGAAAGAGACGAAGCGTCGCAGGGTGGCATCAAGGCGGTCGAGTGTGATGTCGTTCGGAATGTGAAGGATGTCATCGAGCTCTGTTGGTCACCGGAGTTGGTAAAGAGTATTTATGAGAGCCGCACAACCCACCCGCCCAGAATTGCTGCGCTGTTTCGATGATATAGACGATGCCGAAGACGTCCATCGGGGGAACCGGCATACTGAACGCCCAGCGCAGCGGCGAGTCGTGGAGCTTGTTTGTGGCCCGTATAACTTTCAATGGCACGCAGATAGTACGCTCATTCAATTTTGTTCCAATGTACCATCTGCAACGGCTGCTCACCCGTGAAGTGATTCCTGAATCTCTCCTCTTTACAGAAGTGATATAATCCGCGCCCCACGGCTCTCGTGGCAATCTTCGCCTTGGACTAACTCGACTCCTTGGTCTCGAACAGAATAGATATGTCGTAGCCAAATAGTATATCCGATATGTCAGGGGTAGGATTGGGCAGGAGATGGCTGGCAGGGGAAGAGACCTGGGAGAGGATATTCAAGGTACTGGAGCTGGCTGTAAAAGGAAGTCACCAGCCGAGGCACACACTAGACGCCCGCCTCCATTCATCGCGCTAGTGACCACCTGAGTAATGGTTCCTCATTCTATTCCTCTTTTCGATTACAGAATGCTTTTCACGTTGCAATGGACCACTGGATCTTTCTCTATTACCAGTGCCATGTCAGCGAGAGGCTGGCAGATATCAAATGCTCGCTGACAAGCCACCACCGCCCGCACTCCGCACGCGCTCGTACATTCACATGTCTCCATGCTAACTCGTCCGCAGCTCCCACTGGCCTCATGGCGATCTCTCATCTGTCAAGATGCACCCAATTTCCACCTTATCCGAACATACGCCGACCGTCGTCTGACCTGCGCATCAGCGTTAAAGGTGTCCTTGACCCAACTGGGAGCTTGCAACCGAACAGAAAGATGAACCCTGCACGATGCTTAACGAGTGCGAACTGACAACCAAGGCTAGATTGTTTTGATGCTGTCGCAAGCACCGAGTTGCTTTAACTTGGTCGTGAAAAGCGCACGATCGATGAAGAAGGGAGCGAGTACAAGGATCGGATAGCAAGGGTCAAACAAACAAAAGAATTGCTATACAATTTAAAGAACGTTAAACGCATCTTTCATGAAGGTGATTACGCCAGTCCATGAGTAGCTCACTACTTCATCTGTGTGCGCGCCCTTATGATTCAACCGGTCATGAGGAAGCTCCTCCGGACCAAGGAGCAGGCGCAAACCCAACACGGCCCCCGCCGACGTCAAACACAGCATAGAAACGCTCGAGCCATACCATCCCGTTGATGAAATCGAGCCCCGATCCGGATAAACAGCCAAGGTCGTTCACGACGAGATAGATCGCATCTTCATCGCCGCCCATCGCTCCGTTGAGCTGTCGCTGATGTTAGCGCCATCCGCAGACAGGTATCCGAAAACTCACCGAGCGTGGCCAGGTCTGGGCTTCCCGCGTAAGTTCATACGTATGCTGTGTTGCGTGCCCAAAAGGGTCAACTGTGCCCTCTCAAGTTCTGTAGAGGAGGACGTACCTGGCCAATCCTGAACCAAAGACTATGCACTTTCGCATAATCCTTAGGATCAATCTTTAACAGACCTGTTGCATCATCGGGTGTAGCTCCCGTCAGGGTGAGGTACTGTTGGAATGCATCTAACCAAGTATGCGCACACTTAGCATCGGCTCATTGGTAACAGGATGGAGGTCACCATACCTGATGCAATGAGAAGCAACGACGTGCCCGTGTCTACAATCCCAGAAGCACCTTCCAGGAGCACCGTGGTGCTGTCTTTAGTGCCGTATAACATATCCTGGTCGATGCCTACGAACTGGTTCGCGGGTTCTGTTGTGGTTAGGGGTCTGTCGTAATATTATTAACTGTCAATCTCCCCTGCAGTCACAGTGAGAACACATACACCCAGTGCAACTCTCCAACGTAACGACTGTCGTCGACACCGCCGAAGGTAAGTACACCATTGACTTCCTCCATCATGTTGGTCGGCTTGAAGGAGATTCCAAGCATATAGCTATCCAGGAGTCCCTGATCATTTGCGCTGTCGAGCACTGTGGGAATGCATTCCGATGTGTCCGTCAGTGTCCCTGGATATTGGAAACACGTAAATGGCATTCAAGTAGCATTTGCAAATGTGCCCTCACCGCAGGTGAGATCCGTCGGCCCAACACTAGTGCGTGCCTAGTCATTGGACATCGGGTGTAATGGAAGGGTCGAGCCACGTACCCAAGGATGCCATCTACCCCGTCAAAGCCCCTCGTCATTGCTGCGACCCCAATTGACTGATCAGCGATGGTCAAATCGCCTCCGATAGTGATAGTATCTATCCACTCCGTTCCTGTGGGGGGTGAGGTTAGCCCGAGATCCGACAGTCCGATGGCTACGCAAGGTCAACTTACCAACCATTTTGCCGCTTCCGTAGTCTACGTGCTGTGCTTGACCATTCAGGACGCAAATTATACTCCACGAATCAAGATACATACTACTGTGGACAGTGTTGGCTTGGACGTCGAAGTGATCTGGTAGGGCTGCCCGGCACCGACCCAAGTGTTAGAGCTGCCGGTGTCGACCAAGAGCTCATCTGCAAGAGCAGCGTTACAGCAGCCCGCTGACATACATACGCAGCCACTCACAATCCGTTGGCGGGTTCCCGATGGATACCTATCCAGACGATCGCTTAGCGAAGCATCCCCAGCTGTCAGCCGCACACCTCACCGTTACGACATAGTTCACCGCTTGCGAGTCGCCTAGGTCGTTGAAGACACCGGTCGACCCGGAGCCGCCTTCGGCCTTCGCACGCAGAGCCTGTGCACGCGCCTTGTCGAGTTGAACCATGTTCGAGACGCCGGTAGTGTTCACGCGTCGCGCAAATGGGAGCGACACTGGCGAGGAGGAGATGAGGTTGCCGAGGAGGGGCGAGGCCGCAGCATTGGACGCGAGCAGGAGTGCGGTGCTGCCGGCGAAGTGGCGGCGGAGCTTGACCATGTTGACGCGGGCGGGGTGCTTGATGCTTGAGGCCTTGAGGAACGTCGTCGACCAGAGGACTGCTTCATCGTGGGCTGGCAAGACTTGTATATGGCGTTGAGATCGGGACGGTGAGCGATCGGTTTGACATGTCGGATGAGCTCAACTTGAAGCGGTGCCAAGCGCAGGCAACTCGAAAGTCACGACGTGAACTTACCTCCTGGACACTATTCAATGGCCGATATCTCCTTCCGGAGTCGGAGCCCTGGATTCTTTCATGAAGGGGAAGTGTGCGCAGTATATCTCGTGCCGTCCATGTTCACAGTCTTGGCCTACTGTATATCTTGGTCCAGAGATCGTTCGAGTTCTGACCGATACGCCCCTTGGCGTACATTCTAGGCCACAATAGCAATACGGTTCCAAACCAATGGTTAATATGCGGTAAAGCATTATCATCTATGGTCCCCATCTTTTGCGTGCATATAGTGACACTGAGCCACCCTGAACAAAGATGTACTGTCTTCGTTCTAATGCATGTGTCCAAGACCATCTGATGCAATTACAGCTCACGAATAATCGAACATGTATGAACATGCACGTCAGGAGAATACCAAGCCAAGTCCGTCGAGTAGTTTCAACTGTCCAAGGCGCTTTTACGCAGCTCAACCCCACTTTCGGGAGGCGATAGATGGTTATAACGATGAAATGCATTGGTTGCAACTTGCGGGTGGGTCTAGCTGGAGTATCATGATATGTTTCGGGTCGTAGACTCGCGGAGGACTTCCAATGCAGTACATCCATAATCCGCAGAAACCACCTAATCCTACATGTTTGCACAATCCATCGACGCTGAAGAGATCAGTATGATACAAAGAGACATCAAGTAGAATCCCCAATACTGCCCATCTCGCATCGGAACCTAGGCGTCAGATGGTAACAAATGCTTAGCGACGCTAGCCCCGAACTGTGAGTGATATCGTTACTGACAACACCGTCCTGACGATATGATACAGTGACCCACCCACATCTGAATTATGAGCGGATTTCTCGATCGCGGATTTAAATGCGTTAAACAAATTTCTCGCAACCGCTGGGGTCTGACATTCTTCCTTCTGGAGTCGTAGAATGTTGGGTTGTCCGCTTATCCGTCCTTCGTGTTGAACTACGTTCTTTCGGAGCGTGACGGACCACTCAAAGTCCCCCTGTTCTCGGTAGTCTTCACAATACGCGAACTCGTCTTCCGCTCTCTCTCTGGCATTAATCCTACGTGACGATTCGTTTCTTGTCTGTGGAATCGAAATGGAGCACTGCGCAGGGATTGGATACTCGACCCACGCTACTTCATGTGCCTGAAAATGTAGGACGTCCGGATGAGTCCATGAGCGCATGACCAATAAGAATGCACGTACGGTTGGGTTCAGATATTTCGACATCGAGGTACAGATGATTCCACCGTCCTCGCAAATGCGCCAGCAGCCAACCCCGTATGTAGTCCACTTAACGACTGCAGAGGCGGGTTCCTTCGGAGATCGAGGTGCAATACCTTGTCGAGCTTTTCGTATTATCTTGAACCACTGGGACGCGTCGCTAGGTCGCTGGAACTGAAACCCTGCCTCCATCATCGGCCCTCTTCGTTCCAAAATATCTCCTGAGACCTTCCATTGTACTTTGTCTCGTCTGTGATTGGCATCGCAATAAAAGATATCCGAGCGGTCAGCGCAGCTACCATGTTCAGTTGAGTATGTATGTCTTTGAACTGTAGGGGAGGACGCACAACTCAAATTTGCCTTCTTCTGGATGACACAACAGTAGATCTCCGTCTGATTGTATTGCAAGATGTCCATCGCTCGTCATAAGCATTTGTACATTATTCCGCTGAGCCAACAGTTTGACGTAGAACGGACCGGAATCTTGTGATTCTGAGGGCTCCTCTGTGAGAAGTCTTTCTCTGTAGCCCGCGCCGTTATAGTGCTCCTGTAAGTGAGTCTGGCTGAATGCAAAATCTTTGGCATAACCGTGGTTGAGGATCAGTGCACGCAGGGAATGAGGCTAAAAATGACGCATACCACCAGCGATCACATCTGATGATTTCCGAATGACTGCTGCAAACTTTGATATCGTTACTTGGCCTAAGCCGGTTTCCTGAAGGTCGAATTCTCTGCCTCCGAAGAGTGGGTGATTGAGCTAATATGATCAATTGAGCAAAGGGGCTAGTATGACGGCATAAACGTACTCGAAAGTCTTCCCAAGAGTCTCTGATGCATCCGTCAGCTCTGCTGTAGTTCTCACGAATCTTCCTCAGATGTAACATCTTTGAAATCGACATTTCTTCAGTCTCGTTGTGCAAAATGTCCCGAACGTATTCAAGGTTTCTATTCTAGTCTTGAATGATGAGCTTGTATGACACGACTTCACCAACGCACCGCCGCAGTACCTGTAAACCAGGCATATAAGGGTGGTAGTTCGAGAGTGCTTGATCGATAGCAGCAATGATACGTTCAGCAGACAATTGTAGCGTCTGACACTTCTGTATCTCGACATCCACCTGCTTCTTTCGGTCTATAATGATATTGATACCTGCTCCTACCGCGCTCTCGACTGGAGACAGTAAATTCGAGAGTCCTGCCATAGTCACAGGTAGTGCGTGCAGCAATGGGGACCGCTGCCAGTAAAATGTCTGTCACTGTAGCATGCTATCCACGAGGCTAGTCAGGTGATCTTTGCACGATCTCTTCTCTGTAGATCCGTAGTAGAGGCCAGTGCACGGCGAAATTCACCGACGGGCATGTGATCATTCTCTGCAATCTCACATCATGAACTCAAATATTAGCAACGATAGAAGTCCCAAAGTAGAATTCCGTATAAGCCTTGGGATTGGAGCCGTTCAGGATAATTGCTACGAATTGGTCACGGATGTGAGTGAATAAATCTTCAGGCGCATGACTTATACAAGCTGTACAATTTTTTCCCCCTAAGTGGCATCGCAGTAGAACATTCTGCAGAAAATGATATGAACTATTTTTTAGCTGCGATCTCTGTGGATCGCTCGGGTGTAGTCAAATCTATGTTTCCAGATCAGATGCTCGTCGTGTCAGTGGGCCGTGGCTAGTGGCACACCGGGGCCCAGGCCTGTATCAACCCCCTGGCTGTCTGCGCGGTTTTGGGCAGCGCCCGAGGGCGGAGCCAGAGCTCCTCGCTGGAGTTCTATGTCCTGAGATCCCAAGTCCCGAGGTGGTCGGGGACGTTTCCGAATGCAATAATATGCAGCAGTAATGACCAATATTAGACCCACAACACCTCCGATTGTTCCACCAATGATTGTGCCGATATGGTTGTGTCCGTCGGGATGAGCTACGGTTGCAGACGGAGATGCGAGGGAGCTGGACAGCATTGAGGTTGACGTGGGCGTCTGGCTCTGGCTGGTGTTAACGGCTATATCACGGTCGACGAGTATTTCAGGAGCCGACGCCAGGGTTGCACGAACGATACAGAGCTCCTCGACAACGCTTCGTGTGGTCTGCATGCAAGCATAAATGTGGATCTAGATAAGAATGCAGGGTTCTTACAGGATGCTGTCCACTGAGATGGTGTACCAGAACGTAGCTGCAACGATCTAATTTCGGGATGATCCTACATAAATCATGAGTTGGGAGGGACGATCATGCATGGGCTCCTCTCACTTTGAACAGTCTCCGTCGGGAAACGCACACCATGCGAATGGTTCGGTACTACCAAGCGTGTGCATCATATGGTCCTGGCTCGCTCGGAGGACGGGGTAAGAGATATACTGATCCCACTCCGCATTTTTGAAGGTGTGTACTCCCACTGACCCTTCTAGTATCCACTGTATGCATGGATTAGCGACAATGAGCGTCGTGTATTTCGACCGCATACCTGCTGAGCTAGACTACCGCTGAATTCTGAGCCCACAACAACGAGCCAATGACTAGTATTCGAGAGCTCCAGATACGTCCGCTTGTTTCGGACTACAATATGATATGTGCCGTTTGGCAGGAACATGGCAAAGAAGGGCGAATGATTGAGGGAGAAAGGTGTCCCTTTAGCGAAAAGTACTCTCTAACGCGGCCTTTTGAACAGTCATACGGAGCGTCTGAGTGACTGCCAGTGCATCGACAGTGAGTCGAATGTGCGATCAGTCGTCGGAACAAGGGTGCTGAAGGTCTTTGCGGCCCATCAGGCATAGAAGAAAAGCACAAATCGTACATGGGTTATCATTTGAGTCACATAAGCCACATGATGTTCGCGAGACCATTCGTACAAAGCGGGAATTCTGCATAAACACCACTCTGGCGTTAGGTGTCGAATGGGAGATTCTCAACCGGTAATGTCGAAAATCTGAAGCATCGTCTTCGCATTCCTACTCTATCTTTCCGGCTGGCATGAGCGAGAAAGCAGATGCACGAAATTCGCCGAGCCTGTGACTAGTAGATAGTATTGTCTCCCGTGCGACATTCTAACGCCAGAGTGGTAAATTTCCATCGCCGCAAGCATAACCTAGTGCTCGTGCAGGTCCCAAGATTCCCGCTTTGTACAATTTCCATGCTTGAGCTGCGAACATTCTCATGGGCAGACAAGCATCACTTCAACGCCACCAAGTACAGCGGGGAAGAAGCGTTCTATCTCCCGAATCTCGTGTCAATTGTTGACAAGTGCACTGGTGCATCATTTGTTTGCAAATGACGCCAACCTGTGGGCTGAATGGTCACTCATAGGCAGTATAATGGTCATTTCTAGAGCACTGCACATCAGCCAAAGTAGTACCAGTCGACGGCAGAAGCAAGTACCAATGCGAATGTAACGCCGGAACTCCACAAGGTGCGCTGGAACGTGCGGATGACTTATTTGGCTTAGCGCCGCAAAATTTGAAGAGTTTGAAATGTTCCTGGAGCTTCGGGTCTATCATAGATCGCAAAGGTGGAAGCGAGGTATCTTCATGTATTCACGCCTAAGTCAGGTTGCGAGGAAGGACAGGCGCGTAAACTCCATGTTGTGAGTCTGTGCGTGCGAAGGTGTGTGGATGCAGCGCCAATGGTTGACATTGAGGAGCTTAGAAGCATGTCGGGCGTCTTGTAAATCCTGACATATGATGGCGAAAGATGCGTTCCCACTTGACGTGGCAAGATAGCATCGTTGTGTAAATATCAGTCCGTAGACACGTTGGTAGGAGCGATTGGCACGGAGGACATATTTGGATAAGTACGAGGTTTATCCCAATTTATCATGCTGAGCATCGCAGAGAAGCTATCAGAAGGGAGAAGGAGTCCGATCCGTTGGCAAAGGGCAACTCAGCACATGGTGTATGACGCATCCATCCAAAGCCCGAGGACACACGCGGCGGATAATGTCGCCGAGACATGAGGCCTAGAAGGTGCAACTCTGTGCGAGACGCCAGTTCCAGAAGATAATTGTAGCGGTCATGCAGCGCGCAAAGTCCGACAAGATGCTGTGGCCACCGTTGCAGTGGGCGGCCGTCGACGCGGCCAGATTTGCAGCTCAGCGGCTGCTCGTCTTCCGCGATCTTATCTTATCTCTGATCGCTCTTCGTTATGGATTTATCAGATAGGCACGTGGGAGGCTGCAGGTCGTCGAGGACGATGACTCCGATGTTCAGCCGCAGTCCACGTCGAGGAAGCGGGACAGCACATCTGTCTTGCTGGCACTGGGAATTTAACTCGCCCATACTTTGAACCATGTCTACCATGATCTCTAGGTGCCCAACACGCTTGATACTCTCGAGGCCGTCAGTTCCTCGGTCTCTATTGCACAGAGGTTTCGCAAGCACCACAATCCGAATGCGTGAGTGACAGCCCCCGCAGGAACCCTGAGCATTGAGCGCTGACGATAAGGCAATTGGACGATTGGAACATCTTTCCTGACTGTTCGGGTCGTTATATGACTTGCTCTCGTTCGATGTGCGATCCGCCGCATGTGAAATTCAACCGGGGCGCGTACACAGAGAAGATCGTGGTGAAGAATCCGGTGGTTGAGTTGGACGGAGATGAAATGACGCGAATAATCTGGAAGAAAATCAGGGAAGAGGTGATTGAAATCGTCACTTTAGGCACGCGTCACTGCCTGACCTGTACTAGCTCATCTTGCCCTATGTCCAACTTGACATCAAGTACTACGACCTCGGCTTGGAATACCGCGACGCTGTGCGTATCACACTCGATGGCTCATCGCTTGGGACTGAGCATTGCCTTTTAGACGAACGATCAGGTCACAATTGACTCCGCAGAGGCGATCCTGAAGTACAATGTCGGCATCAAGTGTGCGACCATCACCCCGGATGAAGCCCGTGTCCAGGAGTTCAACCTCAAGCAGATGTGGAAGAGCCCCAACGGCACGATCAGGAACATCTTGGGCGGCACTGTCTTCCGCGAGCCTATTATTCTCCAGAGGATCCCTCGGCCTGTCCCGGGCTGGAAGAACCCGATTGTCATTGGAAGACATGCATTTGGTGACCAGGTACTGTCTGAGCGCGTTTTGACCATATTCACATAATCGTGAACCACTCAGTTGTTAACCCGCCCCGCTTTAGTATCGGTCGACCGACTTCGTTGCACCAGGACCCGGCACGCTGAAGTTGGTCTACACCCCCGCTGATGGAAGCGCTCCCACATCTCTCCAGGTCTATGACTTCAAGGGCAAGGGTGTTGCTATGAGCATGTATAACACTGATGAGGTATGTGCCTCGAGCCTATCGTCCGCCAGAAAACAGTGCTGAATAATTTCTGCTGTTTGACAGTCGATCACCGGCTTTGCGCACTCTTCATTCAAGATGGCTCTGTCGAAGAAGCTACCCCTGGTACGATAATGAAAAGGTGCAATATCGATATATGTCCCTAAAACCTGCGCAGTTCTTGTCAACGAAGAACACGATTCTCAAAAAATACGATGGTCGGTTCAAGGATATTTTCCAGGAGATCTATGACGCGTACGCTTTATACAATATTTGTCCCTTCGTTGCATTGACTTGACAATCTACAGTGAGTACAAGAAGGCGTTCGAGGAGGCCGGTATTTACTATGAGCACCGTCTTATCGATGACATGGTTGCACAAGTCATCAAGTCGTCGGGAGGCTTCGTCTGGGCGTGTAAGAACTACGACGGTGACGTGCAGTCCGACATCCTTGCGCAGGGCTTCGGCAGTCTCGGCATGATGACCAGCGAGCTCATCACTCCCGACGGAAAGACGGTCGAGAGCGAGGCCGCCCACGGTGCGTCGCCATCGTCTCTTAGCGTCAGGCACGACTGACCATGACCCGTGCCACCAGGCACCGTGACGCGGCACTATCGCGAGTACCAGAAGGGCCGTGAGACATCGACCAACCCCGTTGCGTCCATATTCGCGTGGACCCGCGGACTGCTCCACCGCGCCAAGCTAGATGAGAACGATGCGCTGCGCGCGTTCTGCCAGGACCTCGAGGCGGCATGCGTTGAGACCATCGATGAGGACGGCATCATGACCAAAGATCTCGCGCTGGCGATTCACGGAAAGGACATGAAGCGTGAACACTGGGTCGTTACGGACGTCTACATGGATACTGTGAACGTGAGTACGCTGACAGGTCTGCTTGGTGCGCATGGCTCACAAGCCTGCGCAAATTCCAGGACAAGCTGAAAAAGAAGATGGCCGCGAGGGCTAAGGCATGAGCCGTTGGCGCTCCAGATGCAACATGTATAAGATCTGTATCATTGTCTTGCTTTCGCCAGCATTGCTGAAGAACTATGTATCCACACAACTACGGTGCTTTATCTGTAGAACGAGTATCTGCCATTGTCCAGGGATTTACATTCCGGGCGCCGGGAAACAGACTGATCACAGAGTGGCTGAGGTCAAGGCCGACTTCGCTGAGAGGTCCGTCATGATACTCTGGAAGACCCTGAACCAGGTACTCGCGTGTTCCGCTGTATCGCACCGCTCCTCCTGAATGAACAGCGCTTTTGCGGACTCCGACGGTCTGCCTTCTTTCTTGATTTGCCGCTCTGACAGTGTGACAGTCCAGAATCGTGGGCTGTCTTCTTCGTAGTCGGCAACAAACGAGAACGAAGTCGAGGTGCTTTGGGACGCAGTGACACTGCAGCGCAGAGGCATGACCAGAGGAACCCACTTGTCGTCTGCTGGCTAAAACAAGGTATCAGCTGTGTGGCCGTATGACATGGCGAACGACAAGCGTACCACTCGGCCCCGAACAATCTCCTCCCATGGTGCACATTGAATCCGGCCACCCAAGATACGCCGCCAGCCTATGCCACCTATTCGCCAGCGCACAGATACTGCAGGGCACTCCACTCCCTGGCGGAAGCTCCTAAAACGTGGTTTCATATCTTTCCCCCTCGCGAAACGTATCATCGCCTGAAACCATTGCTTTGCGTGCTCGGCGTTCTCGAATTGTAAGTCTGAGTCGACGCCCGGTCCCACTTGGGTGATCTTGGAGCCGACAAGCTCCCATTTCTCCTTGTCGGTGTTTTGCTCCGCATGCACATAGAAGTATGTCTCTCCAGCACTGTACATTCGTAATATCGTGAATGAACCTAACGGCATTTTGATAGCAGCAGTGGACTCACAAAGCGAGGGTGCCTTTCTCTGGATGGCAAGGATACACAATGCCGTATGAGACAGTCACAGGAGTTCCATCAGAGTCCAGTCGTAACTCCGCATGATCCCGGATAACATCGAGCTCGATTCGGAAGGGTGGAATATCGCGGGATGGAGAGGGCTGGATAGCAAGACCGCGTGAACGGTACGGGCCCTGCGAAGGGGAAGTTGGTGTGGAATCTCCAGGTACGACAGTGCGACCAGTGAACGCGTCTTCAGATACAAGTGTGCGACCAGTATACCCATCCGAACGCGAAGCAGACTGAATATGGTCACCAGCTGCAACAAGTCTTCTGATCAGCGCCATGAACTGAAAGCACTCATTTATGGGCATACCAGTATCACTGACGGCGTTGGGATTCGCCATCCAACGGTTGGCCAGCGTTGCGGTTTTCGTCGTTATCTTGGCGAAATTAGGTCTCATAGATGGTAATTTGTCTGAACACTCGTGAAGCAAAGCCCACATCTCATCGGTGAGACCCCGGTCCAGAAAGACCTGATCGATTGGCCGACTCAGTGTCACCGTCCCAGCTGCTACGTCTACATCAGGCTCCGCCAAGAAAGGCGGTTCTCCCGTGAACGTCTATCTCGGGGTCAGGAATGCACATGCGGCATTACAAAAATGATCCTCGCCTCATATATTAGCATCCCGAAGGCATACACGTCGGTGGCGGTTGTCAAGTTGCCCGTCTTGATCGCCTCTGGAGCCATGAACCGTAAGGTACCCACGGCTGGCTTCGACTGGTCCTTGTTAGTCGCTGATTTGATGACAGTCGATAGACCGAAATCGGATATGCAAGCATGGCCCGAATCATCGACGAGCACATTGACCTATCAAAACAATGTAGCCTGCCCGTGCCCGCGTCAATCGCGAAGGCTACTCACGCCTTTGAGATCTCCGTGGACTACCCGTTCATCGTGCAGGTAGCGCATACCCAAGGAAACCTCGTAAATCTATGACGCCCGCGAGGTGAACGTGACGAAACGTGGCGAGAAATCAAGCGGGGAGACTTACCAGACGAACTCTGTTCTCTTTGGGGTACGTGCGGAGGTATGTGAGAATATGGCCGTTGCGCATGTAACGTGAGACCATGAACGGCGGATTGGCGGTTATCGATGCCCCATAAAAAGGCACAATATTGTCATGTCGAAGACCGTACCAGATGTCGGCTTCTCGTTTCAGATCCTGATCATAGTCCAATGGCATAGTCAGCATGTATCTTGATCATACGAATCTGCACCATACGTCGAGGCCAGCGCTCCTGAGTCGTTTAATAGCCACTGAGGATCCTCGCCATCGGCCCTTGAACACTTCGGCGAAACCACCCCCGCCTAACTTGCTAGTGTCATCGATGTCCACGTCCAGCGCTGTGATTAGCCATCGAGGTAGTTCCTTCGGCGCAACTTTGCCACTGGATCTCTGCAGGCAAGCGACACCACCAGCGAGCAACTCGCGCTGTGGACTTCCTTCCGGAGCGCGTCGTATTTCCTATCGCAAGTCTTAGCGGCGCAATATAGCAATGAAGTATACGTACCCTTTGCATCACATGCATAGTCTCTTCGATCTGATTGTCCTTGACATCTAACTTTTGCAACATCTTGTCGTCATTGACCAACAATTGGTTCATCAAATTGCGAAGCTCGGCCATGTCAATTCGTCGCGCCTCTTCGTTCTCGATCTGGTGTTCATGTATCTCGGCCTGTCTTTGTATCTGCAGGCGAAGAGTAATCTATCATCGACTCAAGAACCAGAATGAGCGGATAGACCTTAAAGCACTCTAGACAGTCGTCCAGATCCTGAGTTGCTGTATCCAATGAGTCGCTGATGTCGTCCAGACGGAACAAGCTTTTCAGGAAATTCATCCGGGACTGTTCCATCATCACATGTTGCACAAAGACTAAATTTCTATAAGACGCTCCCTTCAAGAAATGCGCTGTACATCTAATGAATATAACTTGTATACTGACCGATACAGCTTTTCGAAGTCAGTCTTGGTCGGACTACATCGATTCTCGACCATAGCTTGACTGATGGTGCGCAAAATACGCTGCGCGCGGAGAACCAGTGCCTTGCATCTAGCCTTTGAGTACTTCACCTGGCTATAGTACTCCCATGCAGCTTCAAGTACAGTTAAAGCAGGATGTAGCGCAGATACGCTGTCGATTGCGCCCTTGATTGCGATATCCATGAGGACGAAGGGAGTGTTGTCGACTGCAATGTAATCTAGACGAGGGGTCAGAAGTTGCCCTGGGGAAAGGGCAGCCAACACGAGACTGCCAGACTGCGGAATGAGTCCTATATGAGCGAGTCCTAGCACCAGGGATAGAGCCGCGAATCCTCGGACAATTGCCTGATGCTTCCATTTGACACTTTGCATGCTTCGAACTAGACTTGGTATGCCGCGCGCTACCACTCAACATCGGCATTTCACACTCTGCGTGCACCGATGTGTACTGCATCAGCATTCAAATGTCGTAATCGAGACACATGTCCCCTCGAATGGCATGAAACATGTACAGGATTATAGATCGTCAGGAACAAGTCGAGGGATATACTGCTGATCCGCTAAGTTGAAATCAGAACACCGCCAGCCTACCCCGTATCCCCTTGCTCGGAGTGGCCTTCTCCGAGGCAGCCTTCTCAGGATCTCCCTGTTGCCTGTAGCACATCCAGCCCTTATACTTCAGCAGCCCCCACAGGGCTAGCCCAATTGCGATGGCACCTACGACGCCCCCAACTGTACCGCCTACAATCGCCCCGGTGTCTGTATGCTTTCCACCACCAGAGGCTGCGTTACTGTTTGAAGGTGCTGGCACGCCTGAACCTGACACGCCGGACGAGGCTGGTGCCCCGCCAGAACTCGACGGACTTCCAGGGACGTCAATCCCGAGAGAAGCTGTCGAATTGACTGTGAAAGGCGTAATTCCATGAAACACAATGACCTAAGATCGGAGGTCGTAGTGAGAAGAGACATCACGATAGAATACAAATGTCGGGTGCGACATACCGGTGTGTTAGGGGCCGTGCCGCCTCCATCTATGTTCCAGGTGGCAGCGAAAGTAGGTGCATTTGAGAATCTAGTGAAAAGAGATCAGTGTGCCACCCTCTGAACCCGGGTGATCAAAACGCTAACGAGAAGGTGCCATTGATCTCCTCTGCGAACCACTGGAACGGCTGATTGCTTGCAGTGATATACTGAGGTCCGCTTGATGTTGCCGTGAAGGAGATGAATAGGCTCGACATCACATTCTGGAAGGTAAGCCCGGTCGAATCTCCCGCAATCGTCCACTATGTGAGGACCATTCAGAACGTCGCTTCAGAGGAGTGATGCTGAAGGACATACCTGTTGGTTAGCGTCGCCGGTATACTGCCATGATGTTAGATTCTCTCCCTCGGTGCCATCTTCGAATTCCAGCGCCGTTCCCTGTTGGGCACCAAAGATGAAATAGGTGCCGTTAGCGATGATTTGGGAAGGCATGGAGGGGATGAGCGAGAGGTAGGATTTGCATGTCCGAGGATCTCTTTTTACGCTGCTTGTGATGTGGGAATTCTCCATGCATCAATTAGGCGCTGTCATTCGACTATAGGGTGCGATGATTCCACCATTCCTCGTGTAGTCCAGATTGCGACTGTGAAGAACTTGACCATTCCACGTGTAGCTCAGATTGTGACCAGGCTATGATCTGTAGCTTCGCTGATTCAGTACTGCATGACGCATATGCCGTCCATGAAGAACAGCCTCCTTACGTCGCAACGACATTCCAAGTGATATACAGGACGGATTATCACGCTTAGGAAGTTCAGAAATAGATGTACGACACATGTGCACCGCCCAGCGATTGCGTGCCCAACTCAGCTGACAGGAGGCGGGGTATATATGACGATCGGCACGAGGTAACAGCGACCATAGCCCCTGAAGTTGCAGCTGGATACCTCCGGAAGCAATGGGGTGCATGGAGGCACTAGGCAACACAAGGTAACGCCGATGTAGATCGGCAACCACAAAACTCACGTCAGACATGGACAGAGATGAACAACTTGCGGGCAGACTAGAAGAGTCGTTTGAAGCGGTGTGGGTGATGGCGGGCGGCGGCATTTGCCGAGTCGGAGAGTTCAGTTGTCGCACTGCTGTGGTGGTGCAATCAAGGCGGTCCTGCGGTCCTGCATCTAACCGCGTGAGCTCAACATTACATTGACCGTAATTAACTGGCACTGAGACATTCAAACATGTTATTTCGATAAGCACCAAAAAAGATTCGACTTCTGGCACGCGCCGAACCGAGTGGTTGTGTTGTGCAGTCTGCACTCCATCCCAAAATGATGCACGACGATCGAGGGACATCACAAATCATTGTAATCACGTTTTAACTTCTCGCGCAGCTATATACGCGGCCAATTCCTGCAAGAGAAAGTCACATACCCAATGGGGTTTGTGTAAGATATGTCATTGAAGCCGAGTTGGAGGTGTGTATACTGTGATGACGTGCACAAGGTCAGTCTACCATCATATTATAATACGTACGGTATACTATAGACCACTAAAAATGCATGCTGACTACCAGAGGGGACGGAAAGCATCATCGAGGCTCCCAAAGCACTGATGAGAATAAAGGTTCTTAGGGCATTGAGAGCCGCGCATCACGTGAGCAAATCTTCACATTCAGACCTCGTTTGCAACTAAACCTCGACTTTGAATAAATGACGATGAATAATGTCACAGAATCCTGCCGATTTCCAAGAAGTCTTGAGAAGGGGCTAGGATAATGCTGTGTCCAACGCCACAACAAATGTTGCGAGCCGCGCGATCGGCCGTGTTGCGATCGAGTCTGAAATCACGTGATGTTAATCTCACGATCAATTGTGCAACTTTGCGTAGCGCCTTGCAACTTCTCTCTGCAAGTCCAACGTTCACAGTTGGACTGGTGCATCGTACAGCAGACTGATCCCTGCCCTACCGCCAATACACATCAATAGAGGAATGGAGCTTGCCTTCACTACTGGACCCCTGTGTGGATTGAAAGCCTTCCAATTTGGTGCTCCTTGTCCCCGCAGGCTGCTGTCATGTCAGTTGTATCGGATGGCGACGCTGGCCGTTGTTCTATGCGGAGCCAAATTATCCGGTAACCTGCCCCTTCTAACGAATTCTTTACATTGAATTTCACAAGATACCATCGTTCCCTGAACCGCCCTGCGGACCATATAGGCTGCATCAACCGGCAACATCGGCACAGCTCTCGACAGATACATGGTGCGCAATCTCAAACTCTGTGCAAGCGTAAAAATTACTAACATTTGTCGATTTCTTACCTTATTCTGCTCCAGTCATCCAGTAATGGACATCGGACATCAAGTGACCCCCGCCGAGCCCCCCGACTTCACCTCTCCGCCTCCTTCAACGCCCGAGACTCCTCGGATATCGACTCCTAGACCTGTGCCGCGATGACAAGCTTCTTGACAAATTTCTTGACAGGACGACCCAGCTAGCTGGTGCCCCGGTCCCCGTCCTTCCTCACGTGGTGAAGATATACTGATTATGACTATATGACTACACGGCCTCCCGAAGACATCTGCATACTTCAGATCGTATATACCTCAATCACCTGTACTGCCGATGTCCTGCGCCCTGCTGCTTTGGCCCTCCCCAGTTTGCGGTAGCCCCCTCCTGCACTATACACGGTCGTCGAAGCACATTATGGATATGTTGGTTTCAGATGAGACTACTCAAATAAGCGCGTTGCATTGCGCGGGATGGACTGCAGAGCCCACAGCAGAGCAACTCGCTCATCGAGTCCCACCAAACGGCAAGAGCCAGCACTTCCTTCACCTCCTCCCCGCCATCCTCAATCTCAAAGCGACATGTCTAGAAAGAGAGCTCGCGACGGCAACGAAGGTGGGAGGAGAGATGGCAGGCGCAAGAAGCTGCCGAAGTTGGAGGCTGACGAGAGCCATGTGAGTCATATTCTTGCAGTGAAGTGCAACACTAACTCTTCTTTATGTAGTTCCCAATATGGGGGCGGCGTGGCATGTTCGTGCAAGAATCAGTTCCGGAAACCTACGATTCAGTCATCAATTTCGATACCCCTCAGTTTCGTCGAGCAGAGGTCACCTCGGCTGCATCTGCGGTGGCGTCTGACGTATACCAGATTGGGTCTGCAGCCACTCGTCCTGCGGCGCTACCCCTGTTCAATCAATACGCTTTGGAACAACCAACCGCTACCATCGCAGCTTCGGGAGATGAGAATTCGTTCGACTTTGCGATGCCCTGCAGAAAGGCACCGACTCCAGCCTCTGAGGGAGCCTCACGTATCGAAGTGGAATTTGATGCTGGCTACGACACGCTTCGTGGAGCGAGCACACCGTTTCCCCTGCTGCATGCTCGCTCAGGACCGCCACCCATACCCTATTGGTCTCGTCCAGACAGGTCCAGTACGAGCACGACTGTGGCAAGCAGGAGTGTCTCGACTTATACCGCCTCCTCTGGTTCTCCGGTTCCCTCTCTGACCTCGTCGGCCTCATTTGTGAGTGAGTCGTCTAACTCGCGCTATCGTCGCTCGAGCCGGGTTCGAGATATTGGTCCAATCGACATCACAGGTACGTTGTCTGGTGAATTTATGCTCATACCTCGGCTCAATGCATTTCTTACAGCAAATCGCGACGCCCCTTTCATTGCGATGCCCACGCCTATCGTGCCACCTTGGTCCATCCCAGTCGCCGAGAACCTGTTTATCGAGACTCCTCCGAACAACCCTGTGCAGGTACATAACTCTGATGTCCAACACGTTTCTCGCGATTTCAGTCGCGGGAAGCTCCATACAGCATTGTATAACGCCGCTGAATATGCTGGACCGAACTCCAGCATGTCGAGTCCCACAGCTGTGCATTACTCAGCAGGTTTGTACTCCTTGACAACACTTACCATTCCTGGTATGCTAACCCTCAGAGTTAGGCCCACAGTCCTTGTCTATGGCCGGCTGCGCCGACCGGCTGATATCTTTCGACAATCAAGCTGACTTCGACTTGAGACCGTTCGAGGAAGCTTATGCTGACATTATGGCTCAATTCGATGAGATAATGCGCCGTGAAGGATTCTAGGGGATGGCGATGGACACCGACTTCAGCTGCCAATGAGGACACCCCATTTTTTCACGATTCCCTAGTTTGTGTATTCCATCAAATTCGTTCCTTCATCAATACGGCTCAACATGTAGCTCACAAATTTCACTGGACATTCATTGGCTGAATCTTATTTCGATGTTCGTTGGGAATATGTGTTCTTCATATTACCACGTGTCCTTTCAGTTCCGCAAGCGTAGCTGAACCTTTTGTCGCGCAATAGTACAACGGAGACCTGGGTAGTGCTAAATTGTAGCGATGATGGTTGTGTCTGCGTAGCAACAGATACCGATGGTCACAGTGTGCTGGCTGACCACCCCAAGACCTTTCAAGACGCGCCTTCGACGCGAGGGCTTGATCGATCGCGTCTCGATCACATGCTTTTCAGGTTGGTATCCACGTAGCGCCCACCTTATTGTCTTCCAATTCCAATTCAACGTTGCTCATCCTGAACTCGAGTCGAATGTTCCTCATATATGTCTTCGCTCCCGATGGCGTGTTGCCACAGTCACGACCTTCTCGATAGCCTGCAACACTCACCGGTGTCTATATTCAGACCCCCTTATCTCTCCTGTCACAACACTTGCAGTAGTTGGCGACATTGTTACTGTCCGTTGTCCTGCGTGGAAAACGGCAATCTGCAATTTACTGCACTTGTAATATCTATTTACCTGGTGTGCACTACCAATCCATATGCTGGCTGACCGAACACCACCAGTCGTGAGATTTGTTCTGCAGTTTATGGCTCTGCCGATCTACTGGCGCGTTCCTCGCCGCTCCTAGTATTACGAGGTTGCTATGCGACCTTGCGTACATTCTATGCCTGCCATGTCGCAGCCCGAAGGGTACCTTCACAATTACCTGCACTGCCAACGTCCTACGTCCAGATTCTCCGGCATCCTTGAATCCTCCATGAACCATATACGGTGGTACAGCCATCATCTGATCTAATCAATTGTGAGTGAGAACGTACAAATGGACAAGGTGCAATGTGTGGAGGGCGTTATAGGGTGCAGGGTGCCCGACTGCTCACTCAGCGTCAACAACCCATCACTATAACCAGTGTCTCTTCAGTCGTTTCTCAGCTTCCTCGAGATGTCTAGGAAGAGGGTCCTGGAAGCCGACGATGTCGAAAGTGGTCGCAAGCGGAAGAGGCTTCCCAAAGGGCTGAGAGATTACGAGGGCAATGTGAGTGCGTTATCTCTGGCAAAGCCCAATGCTGATCCTCGTCTCAATAGATCGTACTATGGGGGCAGCATGGCATACTCGACCGTAATCCTGAAACCTTCGAACTGCATGACATGGTCATCGATCCTCACTCTCCGGGGTTTGAACGAGCCGACTTCAATTCCACAGTTATTTCAGCGACGACCAGCAGCAGTTCAGAAGTACATAGCATCGAATATATACCCACACTTCCTCCCATCGGTCAACACGTCTCGGGACCATCTAACGCTTCTATCAATAGTCCGAACTTGAACAGTTCAATGAACCTTACTCAGTTGCGCGGAAGGATGCAGGTCGTCTACGAGAGTAACGGCAGCCATATCAACAGTTTACAGCGATCGTCGATCACGCCGGTTCCCACCCCGCAGACGCCATCAGGTCCTCCCCCTGTTCCATACTGTTCTCGCCCAGACATGCCTGCTACTAGCCTATATGAGACGAGAATGAGTACACCTTCGGCCATAGAGCGTGGCTCTTGTGATCACCATCCGAGTGGAGTGCAACTCAACGATGCAGTCGACGCCACAGGTACGTCCGAATGCGCGTATATATTTTGAGAAGCATCAACCCTGGATTTATAGGAATTCATGACACTCCCCTCATATCAATGTCATCGCCCATTACACAGCACTTTTCTATCCTGAACGACGAAGCAGATGTCGACTTTAATATGAGCAAGGAGAATTGGACTCGGATTGTGGCACAATATGATGAGCTGAACGCACGACCCCCTGCCAAAGCCGTGGTCAACAGTTCCTGATGAGACTTCCACACAACCACGACTATTCACTCGCGCGGCGCTTGTATGGGTTGTGTCTTGTCTTGCATCGCACAATCTTCTCAACGTTCACGTCATCAGCTCCCGTTCACGTTACGGTCAGATTATCTCCAGAAAATGGACTATTACTGACTTGCATAATGTACAGTCACCACGTTATTGTAGACCGATGTAACGAAGCCTGCGATAACGAGCATTGACATTGTGATACGCCGGCGCTTGACACAAGAACCGAACCTTCGTGTTCTTATCATTTGTTACTGCTTGACGCAACACTGAATACTGAGGCAAGCAAGGCCCGAACGACCTTAACGGCTGTCTGATCGATTGATTCTCATCGCATTGATCGTATGACAGATCTCGCACAATTTCTTCCGGACCAACAGTGTGGCTAACATAGATATCCTCCTGACTGGTTTGAATGTAGACTTGGGACGCATGGTGTCATACGTGATCATACCTTTGTCATAGCCTGCCTAACTTGAGTATGCTACACAAAGTAATCTTACCGCCCGCATGGTACCAACATCAAACCAAAGTATTCTATCTAATGAATTTGCTAGATCGCTCTATACGATGCTCACGAAGATGGCCACGAGCCTATGCATGGTGCCCAGGGCCAATCACAACCAATGATCTCGCAGAGCATGTCACGACTTGAGCCATGTCAGAAGTCGTCAAACAATCAGCGCGTTGTGTAGCCATAGTGTGATCTTGGCCGAGCGGTGCCGCAGTCGCGCCAAGACTTCGCAGCAGGTCCATATGGTCGACACCACACGTCCGATCTTGGCAAGTGCTTGGAATGCTGTAGTAGGTCCAGGAGGGGCCTTCGACACCGGAATGCGCCCATTTTATTGATCGAAAAACCTAACCATCTCCTAGCGAATACGCGACAAAACGTGCTGGTAGCCATGGGATGAGCGGTCAAGCTACAGAGGTCCACATTTGGACGACCAGTCAGGCGCTGGAACTCGCGCCGAGCGCCCACATCGACTGCCGCGACGACAGGCGCAGCACGCTCGAGTTCAAGTTGCTTCTCGCCGGCGGGTCGCGAGAACTGCCTATGTTGTGTGGAGCGAGCACAGTCGACAATCCTACTGCCAAGCATTTCGTCAAGCCTTAAGAGGAACTATGACGGAGAAACGCGGCGGTGCTGGATATGCTGCAACTTGCGCGCGGTAGGCTTGGCTCGCGCATTCCACAGTACATACTCATTCGGCTTGTGACTTGGCTGTCGTCTCAGCCTCCTCCGCAGCTGTTTCTGTCGGGGATCGGAATTTATGGCTTGCTGACGGATGGAGCTCTGTACTGCGCTAGACCTTCGACAGCCGCAAGCATATATAAATGCAGGTCAAAGATGAGCTCTGGGCACTAACAACTTGACTTGAATCCTCGCGATAAATCAAACTCGTAACTTCTACTATTCTCGATGATGGACGACGATATTGCTGCACTCGTACGCCATGTCTCTTACATTTCACATATGATCCATCTCAGGTATGCCCCACTTTGAGGTCATTGACAATGGATCGGGCATGTGCAAGGCTGGCTGTGAGTACATCGATGGTAATTCTTGGTCTCTTGCTGATGCATCCCCGTGATAGTTGCTGGTAAATACTCTGAACCACGAATAAAGTTCTGATATTAACGTTTCAAAAGGCGATGATGCTCCTCGTGCAGTGTTTCCGTGAGTAATGCGACCTCAGAATGCTAAGCGATAGATCAGCCGTCTGACCTACACCTTGCAGCTCGATTGTGGGACACCCTAAGTACCAAGGTGTCATGGTTGGTATGGGTCAGAAGGACTCTTATGTTGGGTGAGGTCAAAGTCTGACAGGCATATGTCCGCATCACTTACATGTCTGACAATCAGGGACGAGGCCCAGGCCAAGCGCGGCGCGCTCTCGCTCAAATATCCCATTGAGCACGGTGTTGTCACAAACTGGGATGACATGGAGAAGATCTGGCATCACACCTTCTTCAATGAGCTGCGCGTCGCTCCGGAGGAACACCCGGTACTCTTGACAGAGGCTCCGCTCAACCCAAAGGCGAACCGCGAGAAGATGACGCAGACTATGTTCGAGACGTTCAACGTCCCGGCATTCTACGTCCAGGTCCAGGCTGTGCTTTCTCTCTATGCCTCTGGCCGCACGACTGGCATTGTTCTCGACTCGGGTGATGGCGTCACGCACACGGTCCCAATCTACGAGGGGTTCTCGCTCCCTCACGCTATACAGCGCATTGATTTGGCGGGCCGTGACCTGACGGACTATCTAGTGAAGAATTTAACGGAGCGCGGATATTCCTTTACGGGTTCGGCCGAACGCGAGATTGTTCGCGACATCAAGGAGAAACTCTGCTATGTGGCTCTTGATTTCGACAACGAGTTGCATACTGCGGCTACCTCCTCGGCTCTCGAGAAGAGCTATGAGCTCCCTGATGGGCAAGTTATCACCATTGGGAACGAGCGGTGGGTGACATCTTAATCAGTCGAAATGGTCTGTTTACGCTTCGTTAGATTCCGCGCCCCCGAAGCTCTTTTCCAGCCCGCCATGGTTGGTCTCGAGGGTAGTGGTGTACACGAGACCACGTGGGTATTCTTGGAACTCCGCACTTCATATATTCTGAGGAACCCCCGTGCAGTTATAACTCCATCTACAAGTGCGACCTGGACATACGTCGCGACTTGTACGGCAACATTGTTCTTTCTGGCGGTAGTACCATGTTCCCGGGTATCGCGGACCGTATGCAGCGTGAGATAACTGCTCTTGCCCCTGCTACTATGAAGGTTAGTAGACATTCATTCTATGAGCTCCCGAAACTTCATCTAAATTCATCGCATAGGTTAAGATCGTCGCACCTCCTGAAAGGAAGTATTCGGTCTGGATCGGAGGGTCTATCCTCGCGTCGCTCAGCACCTTCCAAAACCTCTGGTGTACCAAGCAGGAGTATGACGAGTCTGGCCCTGGAATTGTTCACCGCAGTTCGTACTATCCAAACTTGATATCCGATAACCGCTGACACGGGATTGTGGCAGAGTGTTTCTGAGCACAGCGATGGCTTCTCTTGGGACATTTTGGTCACTGATGAGTATGGTCGACATGTGCGTAATATCAGGCAGGGTGACGCGATGTAGTATGGTACCTGAAACAGAGTTATGTTGTATTTAGCGCGGTCTTGCACGTGCATTGAGTCTCTTCGACGATTTGATAACTTATCATCGTCCAGTTGCAACTATCTGCCGCCTCTGTCAAACTTCGCGGAGTCACTTGAGAATGGACGGTCAGACGAAAGCTTCCAAATGCCGCCAATTAAGTGGGCAGCCACGTCAAGAAGTATTCCATGCTGTAAAAACATATGGCTGTCGCGCAAACAAGCCTTCATCTCGAGAGTTCACTCAGTGACGTAAATATCGACCAGCTTCCTGACCTTCTTCGCATTGGCATCTGTGATCTCAAGCTCCTGCCTCCAACTAATCTTCGGATTGTAAGTCTCCAACCAGTCCATCCCAAGCGCTATGTCCACAGGTAATCCCAAGTTCACCACCCAACATGGGGTACTGAATTCGAACCCGAACGCATCGAACGTCACGTCCACGCGACCGAATACGTTCATGTGCTGTCCGCCGAAGAGAGTGCTGATGTGCACTTCGTCGATGGGGCGTATAGGAACCATACGAGCGAGGAGCCCGGCGAGACGCACACAGCGGGTGTCGATTAGCGAGGTTGTGCTTCCGGTGGAGAGCGTGCCGCGCGAGTTGGGTAGTCGGAGTGGGTGCACTGAGATTGGGAATCCCATCGAGACTGCGGTCAGACGCGGGTCCTGGCCCGCGGGAACAGCGGATACGGCTGTAAAGGACTCTTCAACTGCGAGAGGGGGACCGGTCGCGGGAACAAGTTCAGGGAGACGCGCCCGGATCGCAGCTTCTTTGATGGCATGATTCCGGGCGTTTGGCATTATGTGAATGATCTTAGGCTCGGAGTCCCCAGATCTGTAGGATGAAGCTTCATCGACCGATTCTTTGCTAGACGACTCTGTCTCCGGCCACTCGTCAGCGGAGCGCGTTGCACCAAATCCTGGAGTCTGGGTCTTGCGGGCTGTTTGTCTCGGCCTTGTTTCTGCATGTTCCTGTCCTGATACTATCATCAACTAAACGAAACGAAGCAAGTGAAGGTGCTGTCACCAGACTGGGCGGAAGCACTCCGACTCGATGCCATTATCGACGTATTTATTTCGCTGTGACTGAGCGCCTGTGGGGCTGGTCGATTCGTACACCGGTGATCAATCGATTGGTGCCGTGCGCGAACTAGCTCCAGCTTGTAAAAGGAGCCAGGAATCCGACTGAATGCGCTTGCCTTTGACGCGCCATTTATATGGCACAGGCGCTCAAGCCTTGCCGTTGATCTGGCACGGCACGAGGCAAACTATTTCCTTCTCAGGCAACAATGCGGGATATTTCCTAGGAACTATGGCACGCCGGATCGGTGTGCTGGCTTCCGCATGAATTACTCTCTATTGCTTCCTGATAAACACTATCAGACTGCCAGTGGAGTCGGGTGTCGCCATAGATGCCTTCCGCTGGTCGCGCTTGTCAATCAAATTGCATGCATCCATTCTTGCGTTGTCTGACTCCGACTGAGTCGCGTGGGTCTCCACATCACATCAAGCAGAATCTGTGTGGTTTTCCCTAATACATATGTCACCGTCAGAAGTGCTCTCATGTGGGTAGAATGCTTGCAGCCATTTAAAGAATACACTTGATGCGCTTATGCTTTCGATGTCTCTGAATGCTGGGAACCAGGATTGGCGCTCCTCAAACTGCCATGACCTCACCTCTTATGAGAATAAACCTTACTCGTGGGAAGCTCCTTCATGCAAGCAGGGTGCACTGCTCCTCAGGAACTCGCCTATTGCTGCTCATCGTGATCCTATTCTTTGCTTCACTACCTCGTAACTATGAGTGGTTGCCTCTCGCATCTTTGGCGGCTTCTCCACCCAAGATCCAGGGAGAACAGAGTGACCTCTTATCAAAAACACGCAGACAGTGCTCCGGCAGACAGCGCATTCACATATACCGAGCCGCAAAGACACAATGCAGGATTAGAATTAGAAGTGTCATGGCAAGACACGGGCTGGTCAGTTCTGAAGGATGTTTTGAGGACAGTGAAGGAGAGTTGCGACCAGGTCCCTGGTCTGAAAACAGCTCTATTTATTATCATTAATGTCATGGATCGGGTAGATGTGCGTGCTCATACATAATTGCACCTTACTCTCATCGTCTCATTCATGATCCAGGACATAGAAGATACGCAAAGCAAGTTTCTGGAAATAGCCCACAAGATCAAGGGCATTCAAAACATCATCTGTCCGTATCAATCTGAGGAGGAGATGCCTCTTTTCATGCGCGAACGTCTCAATGGTATTGCAGGGTAAGCATTTGATATGTGTATCGTTACAGAGACGCTGAATTTTGAGCTGTCAGAGAATTTCAGCATATCGCAAGCTTTATCGAACGCAAGACTGAGCGCGGAGTAGGCAAGCGCCTGTTTGAGGCGTCGGACGATAAAGACAAGATTGAGGCCATTTTCCGTCATCTTGCGACAGTTGTAGAGACATTCCTGGTGAGGCAATTTGTGCGTGTAGATACCATGGTCTCTCGACTCACAGTTGTAGATCGACTGCAGTTTGAACATAGCACAACAAGTTGAAATCATTGCGACCGAAGGTGAGGCGCACCCGTGACCCAACCCTTAGGAGATGACTAGTATTGACTTGACAAAGTTAAGCTGAAAGAGCTCCAAGCGGTATCTGGGGCATCGATTGATGCCCAAGATGACGCCAGCGCATGCATGGAAGGAACTCGTTCACAGCTTCTAGATGTCCTGGACTATTGGGCGCGCGACTCCTCATCTGCTCGAGTCTTCTGGTTGAATGGTATGGCCGGTGCAGGCAAATCTGCCATTGCTCGCACTTTATGCTACAAGCTCCGTCAAGTCGATATGCTCGGTGGTAGCTTCTTTTGCACCCGGGGAATGGCTAATAGAGACGACGTGCGACGCATCCTCCCGACCCTCGCGCTTTCCTTGGCACGGCGTTCTCCGGCATATCGGTCCGCCTTACTTCGTGTCCTCGACAAGTATCCAGAGGCCGGACATGACAACCTGGAGCTCCAGGTGGAGCGGCTTATCAAGGAACCTCTTTGCATCGCATTTCCCAACAGCCCTCCTACGTTGGTGCTGGTGATAGATGCACTAGATGAATGTTCCGACGACAAGGCCATGGAGCGTATCTTAGCCAAGCTTATCTCCATCTCACCTCACACCCCGATCAAGTTCTTCCTGACCTCCAGGCCCGAGCCCCATATCCGTTCCAAATTTCACTTCACGCAACCTGATGTCCACTATGCCCTCCGGCTACACGAGATCGAGCAGGATATCGTCGAGGCGGATATTTCCCGCTATATTTCGGAGCGCCTTAAGGGGATTCGAATGAATGTTACCGATGATTATCCGGATGAATGGCCGGCTCACACAGATATTGCTGCTCTCACACATCGTGCAGGGATGCTCTTCATCTACGCATTCACTGCTATGGAATACATCATGAAGGATCCTGTAAAACGCCTCAACAATATCACCAACATTGTTGTCACTGCGGGTCAGCCCTTCAACGATCCGCTGGATGAAATGTATGCCCTGATCTTGGGTAGGGCAATGGACCCAAAAGGCCACGAAGCTGATGAGATTTCCGCAACAAAACGGATCCTAGCTGCCATCCTCACAGTCCGTGAGCCACAGCGTTTGTTGGATCTTAGCCAGCTGATGGGCATATCTACGAAGCGCGTTCGAAAAACGCTCGACACTTTGCATGCTGTCATTCACATCCCTCCTTATGACGATCATGGTACCGTATCCACATTCCACGCATCATTTGGAGACTACGTGACTACTTCAACGCGGTCTAGAGACTTCTTCATTGACCCACGAACTGGGCATCACGACCTCGCACGCTCGTGCATTACAATTATGGATCGTTCGTTACACTTCAACATATCACAGATCCGGTCCTCGTGTCGCTCCAACTTGGAACAGCCCTCCGCGACAATCCCAACGGTTATAGCATATGCGTGCTTGTATTGGCCACATCACCTGTGCGTTGCATTGCAGCCAGAATCTCTGGCAACGGATGAAAAGGAAGGTCTGCTGAGATCTCTGGAAGAAGTGCTTCGACGGAAATTTCTCTTCTGGCTTGAGGTACTCAGTGCAACTCAAAGAGTTCACCTGGCGTCGAACCTAATCATGAGATCGCTGACAGTGAGCACAATGGTAAGTCGATGCCTTCATTCTATGACCCGGCGTTTCTGCTGACCACGAATAATGTGACCGCCAGACTGTCAACAACCAACTCGCAACCTTCTTGCGCGATGCCAATGAATTCATCGTGTCTTGTCGTGATGTCATTGAACTCAGTGCACCACACATATATCTTTCTGCGCTTCCGTCCATTAGTGCGACCTCAAGCATCGCCCAGGAGTATTGGCCCAAATTCCAGAATATCCCTGTTTTTCATGCTCGAGGTATAGGACGGCGACGAAATAATGTCCTCTACATCAAAGGTCACACAAATTCGGTCAGATCTGTCGCCTTTTCTCCCAATGGGGCCTTCATAGCCTCCGGCTCTGATGATCGCACCGTTCAGATGTGGAATGCGCAAACTGGAGAGGAAGTCACCAAACCGTTCGTGGGACATACAGACGATGTCAATGCTGTGGCATTTTCACCGGACGGAGCCTACATCGCTTCGGGTTCGAGCGACATGACGGTTAGATTGTGGAATACGGTCACCGGCGAGGAAGTCAGACAGCCTCTGAGTGGGCACGACGGCCGCATCTGGTCTGTTGCCTTCTCTCCGGATGGGACCCTTATCATCTCCGCCTCGGGTGACAAAACCATCCGAGTGTGGGATATCATAATGGGTAGGAATACTACCAAGCCACTGAGGGGACACGCGGGTGAGGTCAACTCTGTTGCGTTTTCACCGGATGGGACCAACATCGTTTCGGGCTCGGATGACCGTACTATCCGAGTCTGGGACGTGAAATTGGGGCGAGAAATCATCAAGCCGCTCACAGGACACGAAGGCCTCATCTGGTCTGTGATATTTTCGCCGGACGGGGTTCATATCGTTTCGGGTTCAACCGACAGCACCGTTCGCGTATGGAATGCGAGAACAGGCGAACAGGTCCTTGCATCTCTGACAGGCCGCACACACGAAATAAGATCGATTGCGTTCCCAGCAGATGGGTCCCACATCAACTCGACGTCTACCAGTGACCATACCATGCATATAGGGAATACCAGAGTGGACAAGCGAATTATCGAGCCGCCGACAGGATATGATCCTCGTGTTTTGTCTGTCGCGTTCTCCCCAGACATGATCCACATTGCTTCGGGCTCTGCCGACAGCACAATTCGCGTGTGGAATACAAGAACAGGCGAGGAGGTGATGAAGCCACTGACAGGACACGATGGTCTCGTCTGGTCCATCGCGTTCTCGCCGGATGGGACACACATCATCTCTGGCTCTGCTGACAGTACCGTCCGTGTGTGGGACATGCGGACGGGCGAAGAGGTTATAGAGCCCCTGGCAGGCCACAAAGACGAAATAAATTCTGTTGCATTCCTGTCAAATGGGACTCAGATCGTTTCCGGGTCAGACGACTGCACCGTCCGAGTGTGGGATACGAAAACAGGCGAGGAGGTCATCAAGCCACTGACAGGACACGCTGGCTTAGTCTGGTCGGTTGCCTGTTCTCCAGATGGTACCCGTATTGCCTCGGGTTCCGCCGATGGTACCGTTCGTATATGGGATGCAAGAAGTGGCGCCGAGGTCCTCAAGTTGCTTACAAGCGACGCTAATGAGATCAAGTGTGTTGCATTCTCGCCAGATGGTACAAGGATTACATCGGGTTCAAGTGATAGGACCATCCGTGTGTGGGACGCGCAGACAGGCGAAGAGATCCTCCGACCGCTAACAGGACATGATGGCCGAGTCTGGTCTGTTGTGTTCTCGCCAGATGGCACCCACATTGCTTCGGGCTCGGCCGACAGCACCGTCCGCGTGTGGGATGCGAGGACAGGCAGAGAGGTTATGATGCCCTTGACAGGACACACAGACATTGTCAAATCTGTCATATACTCACCAGATGGGACCCACATTGCCTCTGCATCGAGCGACAAGACTATTCGTCTGTGGAATGTGACAACGGGCGAGGAAGTCAGTAAGCCACTGGTGGGACACAGCGACTACGTCAAGTCTATTGCCTTCTCGCCGGATGGGGCCCACATCGTTTCGGGATCGGGCGACTGCACTGTCCGTGTATGGGACACCAGGACAGGCAAAGAAGTCATCAAACCCTTGACAGGGCACAGCGGGCCGGTTTATTCTGTGGCCTTCTCCCCCGACGGAACTCAAATCGCCTCAGGCTCGAGTGACTGCACGGTCCGCATTTTCAGTGGAGTGATTAGTTCAAGTAATTCCAGTTCACCAGTATTGCCCCCATTGCGCCTAAACGATACCCATCCGCGCCGTGCATTCGAACAGCCCGATCAAATCCCATTCCCATGGGCTGACTCTATCTCCGACATCAGTTCCGTACACAGTGATGGTCAAGTACTGGATGCGAGGGAAGAAGTCTCGTATGATGCCGTGGCTGGCTGGGTCTATGGTCCACAGGGCGAGCTCATCCTGTGGATCCCACCCGAGTATCGGGGACATCTGTATGGGCCTCGGAATATTCTTGTTATTGGAACCTGGACAGTCTCACTAGACCTCTGTCGGTATGTCTACGGTGAAGAGTGGACGAAGTGTTATACCCCGTACGGTAGCTCCAGCTGTTGATCTTGGCCCTTCATATTGCATCATAATACTACACATACTTTGTAGTGACGTAATTTGGTTCGCCAATTCGCTGTTGAGAATACTCCTCTAATCAGAAGGCTGTATACACATCTGAACAACGAATACACACTGCTATTGGAACTCAAGACACGGTCTCCAAACTTCAATGATAATGCGCCACTGTGAGACCTGCACGTAGCTGAGCGCCGCTCCGTCCGATTTCTCGAAATTGATACGCCCAGGTCTTGCTAGACAGTTTTTTAGTGTTATGCGATACGATGTCCCATAGCTTGTAGCGGTAATAGAGCGGCTGGCCCGCCTGGTGACATTGCAGTGGTCTTGAGCCCCGGGACGGAGCAGATCTCTATAAGGCCTCGGAAGGTCCCTTCACTAGTACCTTCAAGCACGCAAAACGAGGGAAACAGAAACAAAAACCGTATTGTCCGGGGCAGCGCAAGGAAGTCATGGTGTTGTGTGACGTGCGATAATGATATAGAATGTTTGCCCACGCAGACACCAATTTAAAGAACTCGCTTCCTACAAGATTTGACCTAGAGGTGAGATTGTCGTGTCTGAATGGAGCAATAGACAAAGTGAACAAGAATTACATGCCTGTGCATGCCTGTACGGCGGTCGTCGACGCGGTCGCGCGCGCTGCGTGAGACACTAACTAGCGGCCTACTCTGCTCTCCCATCGTGACAAAAGCTTACAGACACCCATACCTACTTGAGCTAGCATATAAATTTCTGCTCAAGGGACCTTTGCGTCTGGTCGGCAATATCCAGTGCTGCAAACGCTAGTCTGTACGAGTGTCCCGAATCACGAGTGCTGTCACCCCGGGATCAGAGGCACGTCTCAGACATCCACAGCAACGACCTCCAGCTCAAGTCGGCACGAGGTGGCAATTCCCGCCTCCTCCTCTAAAAATCACAAGACACTTGTCCTGTGGTAGCCTATGCTGAAATGCCCTGAGTTCAGCCGTCTGCCCCGTTTGAGCTCCCTGCCTCGCTCAGTGAACGTTAGCCACATCAGTTTCTTGTTCCATCCCGACTCTAACACGCTCAACCCCATAGTTCAAGCGTACAACTCCCGGTTCTCTTTCTCCTTACCTCGGGGCGCCACCCACCACCCGTATCCTTGACCCTTCACATCCCGCAGCTTCAATTCCCCGCAACAAGGTTCTCACCAGCTTCCCACATTTACGCACAGATGGCTTCCTACTTCGTGCCGTCCCTAAAGCCCTCCTGTATGCGCCCGAATCGCCATATCCCGATCCGCCATACGGACCGCCTGCCAAAGACGCGAGGAAGGTCAACGTCTCGCTGCTGAAGATCGTCGCGAAGCGCGGGGTTCACAAGAGCGCTGTGATCCGCTCACGTGTAAGCATCAAGTTCAAGACGGCACTGTCCATGATCGTGACGCGCGGCGCACATGCGGAGGAAGATAGAAAGGGTCGAACGAGGATTGTGTTTAGGCAGGAGGAAGCAGGGAAGGACCGATGGACGCTTGAAAGTACGTGCTATGCACTCATCAAGCCCCCGTCACTGATCTATGCATCTGGCTCGGTCTCATCTATGTCATCTATGTGATTCTCGGCAGACTGGACATACCTCGCACACATGAACCTCGAGCTGTACCGCATGCCATATACGAAGCTCATCCCCGACCTTCGACGCTCACTTGAGATGATCAGGGCGCGTGCAGAAAAGCTCGAGGCACAGTGGAGGTCACTGCACTCGTCACGCACTCCAATCGTCGGGAGGCTGCAATCGAATATGCGGACAAAACCTCAAGCTCAAGTACAAAACCCTCCTGCACGCCCACAAACACGGACATCTCCTCAGCATAAGCCTGGGTTTGTCCCAACGCCCCGGCCCGCTGGTCAAGACCGTTCATATTCAGAGCCTTCCCATGTGTCAGTTCCTCGTCGCGATGGCCGTCACGCTGCAGAGCACAAGCCGTTGCAGCACTCCACTTCTGGACCTTCCTCTGCCTCTAATACTGCTTCGCACCCAAATGCACGCCACAGAGGACAGGACGCGTCTTCCCCTTATATACGTCCACGCTATGTAGGACTGAACACACCTACGACACTCCACAACCCGTCTCAGAGGACATCTGGACGATCATACAACCATCGCGAGTACTCGACATTGCAATGCGCCTCTCGTGCGAGTCTTTGTAGACTACCAGCGCCTCTTTCGAGTTCAATTTCTCGTCTAGCGAGCTCCTCGGCGACCAGTCCGGAAACGCTAGCAGCTCCGAAAGATGCGCCCAGTCATCAGGGCACGTCTGCCCCTGCGGAATCCGCGCTGTTGCAGGGGGCACAGGACGAGCGAGCCGCGCAGGGTCCGCTCCACGAGATGGTGGACGAGTTGCTGCGAGACGCTGCTGCTGCGCAACGCTCAGGCTCAGGTTCTATTGAACGGATGTTTTCGGCTGCAACAAAGGACGGCCCTGCGAAAGATCCTGTACAGGATGCAGCCGCTGCACCTGAAGACACCGTGAGAGAGAGCGGGGAGATGGTGCTGGGGGAAGAGGACGAAGATGAGGAGGCCTGGAAAGTGCAGCACGAGCTGCTGCTCGCGGGGGCAGGTACGACGTTTGCAGCACCGTGGCACCATGGTGGGGTCGATCCGTTTGCGTACTGGCCTGCAGAGGTACGTTGCTTCGCTTCCATGCTTAGCCAAAATGTTTGACTTGGTGGGATCTGGGCCGCTAACCCTCCGTCCTAGCAGCGTCGAGTGGCAAATCCCCACAAACAGACGAAGCTCCAGAAAGCGGCCGCCGAAGAGGCCCAGTTCCCCTCAGTGTACGACCATGGGAACGTCACGGACCCCGTGCGTTCCCTGCGCACACAGACCTCTCCACCCCTCGGACGCCCGTCCCCAGTCATCGACAACACCATTGAGGCACGCAAGGCTGCACTGGAGCTGTTGCGCCCGACCTTGACCGAGCTGATTGCATTCTCGAAGTCGCGCGCGAGAACTCCAAGGATCGTCAACAAGCGAGTGTGGTGGGCGAGGCGGCGGAAGCTCATTTTTGATACGTGGAAGAAACAGGCACTATACAGGCGCATGGGCATCCTGTCTCATCGGGAGCTAGATGATCCAAACAGTCGCTGGCAGGAAGAGTTGAGCTTCGGTTTGAAGCCTGAAGTGGACACGCCCACGCGCGAGACACAGTCGTCAGAGGAGCAGGAGAATCTTGACAGCAGTGGACAGAAGAAGACGGGCATCGATTTGAAGCCTGAAGTGAGCACGCCCAGGCACGAGACACAGTCGTTAGAGAATCAGGATAGTTGCGTTACACCCGCATCCAAGACTGGGGCACCACCTCGCCCAAAGACTCGGCAAGACCTATCAGCTGGGCGAGAAGACTCTCCAAAGGATGACTTTGGGGATGGAGCGCCGTTCGACCTCAGATCTCCTGGCTTGCCACCTTCGAAAATTCCCCCGCCGCCGCCGTCGCTTGAGACTTCCTCAGAACATACCCCCTTTGGGTTCAAATCTGCCTTACCACGCAAAGCTGAGTCTCGTGAGAGACCCCGAACTGAGCGGACAAGACCTCCATCCGGACCGAATCGTGTCTCTCTGGATTTCAAGGGCAGACAACCTTTCGGATTGAGAGCTCCGCCACCCCAAGCCGAGGTAGCATCCGATGAGCTGTCGCAACTTGCAACAATCATCAACAGTGACCCTCCGTCGTCAAAAGTGCCACAGGGAGAACAGAGCTATTTAGCCCAGACCTCCAAGCCCACACAGAGGAAATGGTAACACTCTATCTTAAAGCCAGATGAACAGCATTCTGAAACTGATTTCAGGCGTAGGCCAAGGTCATAGCACTATCGCTAGGATGTGCCCCCAACCCCCGTTCATGCTGAAACGCACCAGTGGCTGACAGCGGCTGGGACCCATGGCGTCGACCAGCAGCGCCTCAGAGTCAAACTGTTTGCGTAGCCAAGGTCTCTTCCGGCGGCTGGTGCAGCGAAGACCGAACATTTCGAACAACACGGTTGACACGGCTTCTGATAGCGTTGTTCCGGTAGGTAGTCATATGGCGGACGGGCTCTAGTGCGGGGTGTCGTGCGTGCGATGGTGGGGCTCCACGAGTCATATGTGACGAAAGCTCTTGTCCCCAGCAGTACATAGACAGACACGCACGCGACATAGTTGTGATTGACTTCCGGCAAACCGATACGCCACGCAAGCATTATATGACATCGGGGGATTTTGGAGCTCTGAGCGTGAGGGCGAGTGATATGATGCGGCGTCAGGGCTTCACAGGAGCCCACGAAAGGTAGTATACGAAACCGGTCTAGGCTTGGAAGCCGCAGAATGCCACATCAGCGCAGCTGGAAATGGCGCCGGATCGAAATACAAGGGCGCCATGCCACCTCATGCTGATGCGGAGTGCTTCGAATATCGTACTTGGAACTCTCGGTGCTTCGCGAAGAGGTCTTGTTCTGCCTAAGCAAGAAATGCCGGCGGAAGTCCATAGGGACACATGGCGACACAAGGCCTTCGTTAGCCGTGCGATCGGAGAATTTGGAAGACGTGTGCATGAATTTCCCGAGGCTTACAAGAACGAGCTGCTTGTGAGACAGCTACCTTCGCTTTGCGCACGTATATGTGGAAAGGGTTATGATTGATGGATATGACAGCTTCCATGGGATGCGCGGTGGCAAATTCGGTGTGCGGTCCTTGGATTACAAGGACAGCATGGCGCTCAGGTGGTGCGTCGGCATGTACCAATGGACTCGTCGGGCCCCAAAGATTATTACGTGCGGTGCGCAGATCCTTCCAATACGACCGGTAGCCCGAAGTGGCTGATTTGGACATGATCTTACCTGGGAATTTGACAGAACACAGGTCCAGGTCACTAGGATGCATTGCATTTGTCATGTTCGTCATCCACCGTGAGTTTCCGTATATCTCATTGAGAGGCGTGCGAGAATGGGGTTTTGAGAAATCGACACGGCGAGCTTCCAAGAGATACGTGCCATCCACGCGTTACTTGGAATACAAGGACAGGAAAGCGCCTCTTTGGCGGATGAGATCGGATCCCGGGCAGTCCTATCGCACGAGCTCTAGTCAACAGTAATCGCGTCGACAGTGGACGAAGGTCGATAGCAAGAGGAGCCTCTGCTGGCAGTAAGTGGTGTGTTCTGGGACGCGAGACGCGACGCGACGCGAAGACAGAACAAGTTTTTACACGTGACCGTTCCTGGGTTGGCCGGAAGCAGGAGATCTTCGTTTCCTGTTGCCAACGACGTTCATTCCTGGCTTCAAGTTGTTCTAACAACTTCGAAGTACCATGCAGTCTCTTGGGGAGTTATTTCCGGTTCTTCTTGGTCCACTAAGCTACCGTTCTCGATAACGTTGGTCTTAGCAGGAGTTGAGCTCGCCCGGATGACGTGTGCGGAGAAGCTCGTACATATCACGATGAACCGACGCAGGGCAACGCTGGCGGTTCCAAATCGCGGCTACAATGGGAAGTCAAAGTCACCTTTCACACCAAATACAACGACAACGACGAGACAGATCTGGCAGAATGTCACACCAGGAGAAGTTCAGGCTGGGCTAGCGTCGGCGTGAGCGCGTACTGTACAAGGTCAATCCCAGTTGCGATAGCT
The DNA here is from genome assembly GCA_000320605.2 of Gelatoporia subvermispora B. Taxonomy (NCBI): domain Eukaryota; kingdom Fungi; phylum Basidiomycota; class Agaricomycetes; order Polyporales; family Gelatoporiaceae; genus Gelatoporia; species Gelatoporia subvermispora. The sequence goes on from KB445797.1 coordinate 1,025,328, forward strand.
ACGGCTGCCAAAGAACCTTCTTGAGACGCAAATTGGATCAGCAGAAGCACTAGCTGAGGAGGATGGATGAGCATCAGAACCGACAACGATAGCCAGAAGCAGGAGACGCCCGTTCCACGTGCGAAACATACCCGAACCGACACAAACGAGTCGCCAAATCCGTCCGTCCTCTTATTCCTTGCGCGTACTCGCTCACCACGCGGGCTGCTTTGTCGACTATCGTCCTTATGCTCGGAAAGGCACCGCTACGCTGGTATAAGATGCCATCGCGGAACAGCAAGTCTTGCCTCATCTGCACCGCTCTGACTTGCAGCGCGATCATCATACCCTAAGCCGCGTCCCAGACAGGATCTCCCCGTGCATCGAAATCAATTGCATCAGACAGAGTCACCGCTCCGGCAAGCTAGACCCTGCCTATCGGAAATAGGAACTCGGCTTTCGGAAAGAGCTCTCGCGACTGCGCTGCACCCACAAGCCATACCATAAGTACAACTACCTCTAATTGCATAAAATGTTCCAAGTCGCTTCACGCCCCACTGCCCCTCACCTCGCCTCGACGCCAGAGCCGCTCATGCTGTCGCAGAGTCACTACCACCATCACCATGGACAGAGGCAGGCCCCGGCTCTTCAGCTCCCTCGCAGACTTGCACGACCGCGGTTCGAGGAGGCGTCTCGCGACGCGATCGTGGCGATTGAACCAGACCTCGCAGACGTCCCCATGGAATACATTAGGAAACACTTGGCTGGCCAAGCTAATGGGTGAGTAGGGCGGCTGGGTCTCACCTGCATGTCATACTGATAGTATTGGATATAGAATGATCACTGCCCTGAATCTGCTCAACATACCCAGCTCGCTGCCCTCTGCGCGCCTTCCCCGTATGATTGACGTGCCCGTGCGCCCATCCTCGAACACGCCGGCCTCAGACGCCTTCCCTACGCATATCCTCGCAATTTCCTCCTCCCGCGCGCCCTCTGTACCGTCCACCCCGACGCAGATGTCCTACTTTCAGCAGATTATGGGTATCACTGCTCCTGACCCCTCGCCCACGACCGCCCCTCTCTTTGCCGCACATGCTCTGGTGCTCGCCACGCACTGCACGCTCCTCCCGCCCCTGAAGCCTGCGCGCCCATCTGTCCGCGGTAGCACCCTGCCCCTCCCCGTCATCCCGCTCACCGTCCCAAGCGCCGAGACGTTCCACCTCCTGCACGCATACCTCCACACGCTCCGCGCAGACCAGCTCCTGCGCTCGCTTCTTCCTTCACTCGCAACGGCACTTCCCTCGCAGGGCGCTGGCTCGTCCTCAGCGCCGACGTATACCGCGCAGTTCTCGCAGGACCGCCTAGTGCGCCTCGCACAGGCCCTCGCACAGAGTGCCGCGCAGCAGGTCGGATCGGGCGGAGCTCTCCCCGGACTCATGATGCACACGCGCGTCGTGAACGGGCTTTGGCGCAACGCCTGTGCTTTGGGCGTGTTCGACGCGGAGCTGTGGGGTGTCATGGACATCGCCTGGGAGGTCGTCCTGATGGCACTCAATCAGGCTGTCGAGCGCGAACGTTCGTAAAATGACGCAAAGAGCGTACCCAGCATGGGGCATCACGCAAAGAGGAGTCGTAGACCCTAATTCGCTTCGTTCATTCGGACTGCATATAATTTGTGTTGCATACTACTTACATCTCGCATAATTGTTGTAATCGCCCCCCAGTCTACAGTCTCGGTAACATTCTGTATACCCCGTGTATCCATTTCAATATGTGTAGCTATACTGCCTCTCAATTCATCTCTCATACCACAGCTCCTAAATGCATGCTGGAGTGGGAGTGATCTGTCTGCCCTGGACTCAACTGTGGGATGATCCATGCACAACAACTATACAACGGGAGTCAGCAAAACACTCGCAGCACCCCAGTGATCGACATCCTCATTTACTGGCGAAGTGCACGGGAAGGAATTACTCGCGCGAGAGGAAACCAAAAATGCCAAAAATGAAATGAGAAGCAATGCATTAAGGGGGAATCGAACCCCCGGCGGGTCGATGGCAACGACCCAGGTTACCACTACCCCATTAATGCGATGTAGATTTGTTCAGCTACACTTATATAACCAATGAGGCACAAATAAGGCAGGACAACGAAGCCAGGTGATGGCTTGTCATCATCACCTGTGGTCCATTCACCTCTACCATCTGTCCAGAATCCACTTACATACTGTACGGCAAAGCTGCAATGCGCCCACATCTGCATGAATTTACTGGGAATCGGAGCATTTTTCTCAGCCCGATTTTGTATGGCTACCATTTATTTGCGTTGCTCATTGACACTTATTATTTGCCAAAGACGAGGCAGTCCGGTTTGTGCGGTACACTTGGCTAACTTGCAGTTTCGCGCGACCCGCCAGGGCATTTGATGGCTTGTAAGGTTGCTGATCGCGACTTGGCTAACCTATGAGGCTGTGCTGGGCGGCGCATGCAGTACGTACGGCGCCATCAACGGCGCGCCGACGCAAGCAGACACCTGTCGGCCCCGCCGTGGGCCACAAACGTCCACTCGACGCAACACGCATGTGCGCCCTCCGCCCGCCATGACTTGCAGTGCCCGGCCGACACGGATAAAGTAACACGCGGCGGGGGAGGGCGGCAGCCAAGCAGGTACGACAAGGTACGACGCGGCGGGGGCGGCTGTCCAACCACAACTCTTGCCGGATCTGGAAAATCTCCAGGCCCGGCTTGACTCCGCCCAGGCGGGCACCTGCGGGCACGCGGTCATCCTCCAGTCAACCTTCGTCAACCGCGCTCTCAGCTGCTCTCTGCCGCGGGTCACGGCGCGCCCATATGTCAGAGGTCCGGTGCCAAGGCGTTATCACGGCGACGCCTTACCGCCTCCAAGTTATTTAACGCCTCCCGATCAGGTCGTGGCGCACATACCCTACGCTCGTTGTTCCGATCTCAAACTCTGGCTTTTAACACTGCGTCTACCTGCGATGGCTGCCCGCGCACTCCTGCTGGGCGCGCTTTGCGCTTCCGCAGTGCTGCCTGTCCATTCATTTACGAGCTATGATAATGACTTTGTCGACCCGCATTACGTGCTTGCGAGGAATTTCAATGCAACCACCATGCTTGCACAGCAAGCGATTATCTCCACCGCTGAGCAGCTTGCTACTAAGGGCCCGTGGAGTGCGCACATTGAGCAGCTACATTACTCTCTGTATTCTGACCTGATTCCACAGGTGTCACTTTCAAGAACATCACGCCACCCTCAGGAGACCTCCACGACTACATGAGCTGGGCACCCTAGTACGTCTCTGAAAGTAACGTTACTTTCGGACCGAGTCTAGACTTTATCATCTTTGTAGCTCATGGCCCGATTGCTCAAAAGCCGGAAATACTACAGTGCTCACGCCCGAGCAAAGTACGTTTCCTCGTCTTGCCGAAGCATCCCCGCTCACCGTTTTTTCCTCGTGTAATCAGTTTGGACCACCTGCCCCTACGTCACACGTGACGGCCAATTCAATCCCGACGCACGGCTTGTCGACGACGTCGGTTCATTTTCCGACCTTGCTGACGCGGTCTTCTATAATGCAATCGCGTGGGCGATAGACGGGCAGGCCGCGCATGCTGCGAGCGCTGCATCGTTTTTGCAGACGTGGTTCATCGAGTCCGATACTGGGATGAATCCGAACCTGAATTACGCTCAGATGGAGCGCGGACCGAGTGGTCAGATGGGCTCGCACGAAGGTGTTTTGTAAGTTCTGCCAGTTTCGCTTACCTGCTTTCTCCAGGAGGAACTGTGTGGTAATATCTGACAAATACTCATTGAAGGGATCTCAAGTGCATGGCCAAGATTGCAAGCGGTATACTCATTCTGCGTGAAGGAAACGCAACGCAATGGACCGCGGACTTGGATACACAAATGAAGAACTGGACGACGCAGTACATCGGCTGGCTTGAAAATGCTAATCTTGCCATCCAGGAATCGAAGGCAGCAAAGTGCGTGCCTCGTGATGCAAACCGATACCTTTCCCCTGCGCGAAGACGCAGTAAGAGCTGACCTCCCTTGCGCTGCAGTAATCACGGCACGTACTATTTCAATCAACTCGCAGCGCTGCAGATCATCGTTGGCAACCTTGATGGTGCACGCGGCACGCTTGATCGCTACTATAAGGGTCAGTTTCTGAGTCAGATCGCAGCGAATGGAGACCAGCCGCTCGAGTCCGCGCGCACACGCCCATATCACTACCGCGCATACAACCTCGCTGCCATGATTGTCAGTCCGCTGCCACTGTTCCGTTCCATTACACTATGTCTCATCAATTCTCTTTCGTGCTATGCTGCATTTGCAGACCAACGCTCGGCTTGCTGCCTATCTCAGCTACTCCGCCTGGAACCTTACGTCCTCGGCAGGCGCGACAGTCCAGGATGCGCTCAACTACGCCATGGTGCAGTCTCCGGGCACCGAAAGTGCATCTGAAATCTATCCAGATGTCGCTGCCGTTGCCGCCGCATACGGCGACCCCTCGGGTACATATGCGTCCTTCCTTCTCAAGCAAGCGGGTACTGCATATGTTGAGGATCCTGCGTTTCTCTGGGACCAGCCCTTGTCGGATAATGGGCTCGTGCAAGTGACTCCGACGTCCACGCCATCTTTCGGTGCAGCAAGCAGCGCGACAGCAAGTGCGACAGGCGGGAGCGGCGCGAAGACGAGCGCGGAGTCGCCGCAGGACTCGGGCGCAGGAAGCTGGCGCGACACCGGTGCAAGTATCTTAGGTGCTTTCGTACTCGCTGCTGGGTCATTTATTTATCTTTTGTGATCCTGTCTGTGTCTGTGAAAGGGCACAGAACCGAGCTGTCTTCCGTGCTTTTGTGTTATAGTTATACTAGTTGTGGGTGTACCATTCTTTGTATGTGTCGTATTGTGCAAAATGAGTGTAGCTGACGATCGTGATTTTTATGGAATGTAATCATTCACATCCATTCGCATGACATGACGCCCATTTTACAAGTGAGAAGTACGAGTCATCTGAACGGTACGGTGCTGGATCCCGCCACAACAGCAGAAACACATGCTTTGACCAGCGCCTACTGCGAGAATCCCTCAATTCCGGTGAAGTTGTTAATCGGGCCGGCTGATCCGCCAGTTACAGTCAATGCGGACCAATCCCATGTACCTGGTCATATGATAGTGAGGATAAAGACGCAAGTCTGTGGAGCGGGGAGGTAGCGTGGGACGCACCAGTGCAGGATCCCACTCCGCAGTTAACAGCAATGCGGTCGGCGTCACTGTCGACAGAGAACGTGTTCTCTGCGCCAACAAAATTAATGTCCTGCAAATTCGTAACAACACGCATTAGCCAGGGAGAGACTGAGAAGGGCGTGGGTGATGTACGGAAATCTGAACGCCGTTGCCCGGGGTCTTCAGAGTGTCGGGGTAACTCTGTGACACGGTCATCGACGTGCCAGCTTGCACATGAGACAGCGTGGCGCACCTGGTCGATGAGCACACCGAACATCCGCAGCTGGCTCGCCGTGTTACCGGAGTATGTCACATTGGTGACGGATGCGTCCGTCGCAGTCGCATCCGTTTTAATGCGGATCGCCTGATCACTATAGCGTCATGGCATATTGCACCGTCAGATCAACTACTACCGTACAATAGAGCATCAGGCGTACTTTTCAATAACATTGTTGTCTTGAATGATAACGCCAGAAACGGTTGCACCGCTCGAGATTGAACCCTGTACTTATATCGACATCCGTGGCATGTAGAGATAGCACCCTACTCACGACTGAGATACCGTGGCCACCCATGCAGGTGTTACGCTGGAAGACGATGTTACTGCCCTTGTTTATAGCCAGGCAGTCATCCTGGTTGATAACGGTGCTGTATTTTGAAAATGAGCAGGAGATTCCAGGTGTCAAAGAATGAAATGCATGTTGGGTCAATTACCTGTCTTCGATGACCAGGTCCGTCGTGCTCACGTCGAATCCATCTGTGTTATGACCAGCCGGTTGACCATCGCTCTTCGAATTCGGCGCATTGCCAGCAGCTGCAGGAGGTTTCGAATCAATGGCCATGTGTGTGGGATCAAGAATACGTCATACAGTTGTCAACGGTCAAATTTGACATAGTGAGTGGCCCCGGATTGGACACACTGTACACACGCTCCGGGGAATTGAGAACTCTCACGTTCTGGGGCACATTCTGTTAGAATCGGAAAGGGCAACGTCGGACTGCGCATACCGTGAATGTACCGGATATTTCGATCCTGCATAGCCGGTCTGTAAATGGTCGAGAGATCATGTGTCGTCGTCTACACTCACTTCATCATGGGAGCAGGCTTGGTTACACCACCGTTTCCTCCTTGGCCATCCTGAAGCAGGCGGTCAATCAGTAGCAGAGGGCAGAGTCAGTAGGACAATCACCCAGTAGAATGGTCCTCCGCCATCGAACGTATGACCATTGCCGTTGACTGCAGACAAATGGTCAAAGAAGCTCAATTCGAATCAAGAAAGGAACTCACACACAACGTTATCACCGCTGCGCAGAGATTGTGCGTGCGAACTCAGTGAATTCATATGAGCGACGAACAACGATGGGATGTACCTGATCTCGAAGAGCGGGCCCTCCCAAGTCATGTTGCCAAAGGCGACATCGCCCACTGAGTCATGAGTGTGTCAATCCACAAGACATGGTTATTTAACTTGATGGTCAACGCACTCATGTTAACGGTGGTGCCATCCTCCAGCTTCAGATCGAATGTCTCTCCGGCTGGGACGGTAAACGACATGATCTCCACGGTGGTACATTTCACCGCGTCGTCAACGTCGTCCAAGGATGCGATAGTACCTGTGCATGGCGTTGCCGCGGGGGAGGGAATCGCTTGCACGGCGAGTATTGCAAACACCGAGAGCGTTGCAAATGCAGACAACATTGTACAGCTTGAGGATGCATTTCGTCTTCATGGAGGGCTGGCCTAAATACTTCAGTTTCACAGGGAACGGTGTTGTTGCTGGAAGAATACAACGGAGAGTCCGGTCGCTGTCCATGCGCCCCCTAGTCATGAGATGACATGACCTGACGCAAGATGCGGGAAAAATCAGCGACAGGACCATGCACGTCTTGACCGGAAGACTTGCCTCCAGGCTTCCCACAAGTCCGCTCCATTGTCATGGGACACGGCCCAGAGCAGACCCGCGTACAGTGTAGGTATTTAGGGTGCGTTCTCTCCCGCGAGTCGCGCGAACTATGATGACAGCGGGGCGGACATGATCGTCAACCTCCAGGTGGCCCGAGGAGGCTACCTGTAATGGAAATGCACAGCCGTAGATTTCGCGAAGTTCTATTTATACCCGGCGTTATGGGAGCAATTTGTGCTTAATATACCTCCACATGCACACAGCCAAGTCAAGCCAGCCAATACAACGAAGTATATGTATGGAATTTCCACCGATACAGGAACAGCGATGCGTTTGACGTACGGCAAGGTCCCTGCGGTTCTGAGCGGCCCGCCAGCGAAAGGTTCTGGAGGACGTCGTAGTAGCTTATTTCTGAATTGTGCCTTCATGAGCTCCAGGCGAGCAATCGTCCGAGTATGCGCCACAGCGAAGACTTGGCAGCTTGATAGAGCACTGTCGAACCGCTGGGCGAGAGCGTCGGACAGAATGAGGGTAGAATTTGCACACAGTGACGGTGTAAAGATGTCACCGAATAGCTATAACCATCAAGTAGCGATGGCAGCCAGCACAGCCAGACGTTCATAGTCAAGACCGTGATCGCCCTTCCCCCCTCCGATAGATCAGTAAAGGTCTGCCTACGGGAGACTGAGTCAAGGCCTAAGTGATGAGGAGTTCTGTTGGTCAAATGTGCAGACAGTGGTGGGCAACCGGCCCGGCGACATGCGGTCAGGAGCAGCCCATATCATCCACATCCTCATTCAGCATCTCTCTTGGGATCCTGAGATCATCAATGCATGGGCGAACAAGAACGTGCATGACAATGAAAACAAATATTCACGTCACCCGGCAAATTGCCTCGATTCCCAGGGCGAAGATATCAGAACTGCAGCGTAAGGTATCGGATGAACGAGCAACAAAAAGCACTTTTGCATTAAGGGGGAATCGAACCCCCGGCGGGTCGATGGCAACGACCCAGGTTACCACTACCCCATTAATGCTTGCGAGAAAGTGCAGTGCGTTCTTACACACAGTGCGCAGTGCCAGACTGAAGATTCGAAAGCTTGAACGACCCTGGTCTCTGACTCTTCCGAAATGTCGGTCATTTTTGCATCATATTCATTCGCATAGATGGCCTTGGACAATGCTGTCTCCATCTTACAAATAAATAAGTGTTCTGCATAGAACTAGTGCTGCCATAAATGGTGGCATCAAGGTGCTTACTGACCAGTTCTTGTGCAGATGTCGAGTGTAATGATGTTGCATGTGGCTCCCGATATTTGAGGTTCCAAATGGATGTACATCTCTTTCATAGTCTGTGGGAGGCCCCATGGGTGATACCCTGCTGTGACCACGGTGGTCCAGAGAGATTGTAGATGTGTGCTAACGGAGGATTATCGAAATTTTCCTTTCCGCAATAGTAATTGACTGCGAGAGCTCTGTACTGGCGCCTGTATCAACAGCACATGGGCATTTGGCACAGTGGTAGCGCGCACGCTTCGCATGGTGCAACTGCGTGAGGTCCAGGGTTCAATCCCCTGAATGTCCATTTTTTACCCTCGAAGCCGTGGTGTTGTGTTGTGGATATGTTTATGTTCCGTTTGGGACCGCGGCATCCAAAGCTGACGAACGGCAGGTTGGGTACCTGCAGGTACCTGCCTACCTGTCTATATGTCACAAAGGCTTTGAGGTGATGGACATGTTGTGTTGTTTCACACGTTATAAACAGACACTACTGTCGATGGAGTTCAGTGAACTTCAATGATATCACATATTACGACATCGTAGCGGAGAAATCAACTGCACCATCGGACCAATGTACGTCTGTGTCGGGGGTGGTTCCTATGTAGTCAAGTTTCGTCACAGACACTCACGGAATTGTCATTTGAACGACAACGTATAGGAAGAGCTGTATATACGTCGTTATGGTTAGTCACAACGCATAGCTCCCATGGACGCCTTACATTCGTGCTAAACCCGATAATGCTGAAGACGTTGAGCACCAGGAGAGATCTGCGACAAGTAACGGTCTCCAATCAGTCATCTTCATTCTGAGATTGATCCGAGGGGTCTCTTCGCATTGTAGCGATCTCCTTCTCGCTTGAGAGCGTTTATCCCCGGCCAAGTGACGAGCAGAATGAGTGCGTCTGCTGCAATGACAGGTACTCCGGTGCCAATTGCAACTGGACGCGATTGTTTGAATTTACTCTAATGTATGAATTGAGTCTTGACGTACATCAGCGGAGAGCAAGTGTGATATTGGGCTGAGAACACGCGATACGCTCATCAAGATGCTCACTTTGTGACCGCCGAAGGAGAAATACTGTCTCCGTTTGCACACTAAACACCTATCGTAGGGATCATATCGATCTCGTACCATGTGGCGAAGAAGGATTTATACTGCAGACCTTTTTTAAGTCTCGTACATAACGGAATTGCAACGCACCACATGGTCCCAACGGGCACCGAGTTCATAAGACAAATTGCGATTGAGAATGTACCATTTACCACTGCTGATGGCTTAGATTCGTATGGTCGAGAACGCTACTCATGGCGAACATTACTAGGTAAGCGCAACCAGCCGGCTAACCGTCGTACCTGTCCATATCGAGAATAAGAGTAACTCTACTACGCTGACTAGGTGCTCAATATCCGAGGAACTGGAGTGAAAGCGCGAATTAGTCTGTAAGCATGTGGCTCAGTACAGACCAGGGAAGAACTTAGTAACCTCTGTGAAGAGAGATCAAAACAAGTTCTGGGGTCGTTTTAGCTTCGGCCACTCACCCACTGCTCTCTGAGGGTTGTACATCCTCAACAACCAAAATTACTGATCGTATGAGTATGCTCCATCGATTAAGGTGGGAAAGCAGTGTGATGCTGCTGAAACTTGCGATCCCATATCAACTCCTTCTCACGCGATGCTGTAGTGAGATGCAGACACTGGGCAGGAAAACTGGTGTGGAGCTCAGCACATCTATCAAACCATCTGCAATGTCAGGCACATATTCAGACATACCACTTGGACGTTGTGACTACAGCGTTGTATAGGCTTCGAAAGTCGAACGCAGAGTTTGAGCTACTAGATAGTGTGATACAGCATAGTCCTAGAGAAGATAAGAGGAGCGAAGATCCGATTACTCTTAGGTACAGACGGCATAATTCACGGACAGATCATCGTCGCACTAAGTGTTTGGAACAGGCTGTAGTCTATGCTTAGGAACTGACAGCAGTTTCGGGCATCCCAACTCCCGAGCAAGTTCATCAGGAAAGTGTCCACTCTCTGGACGCGTCTGACGCGTCTGAAACCGTCTTGGATCCTTCTGAGGGTCTGACCTCGCTCTGAGGGGTCTTGAGCGCTTCTCCATTGCAGAGCACCGTCGTTCGATCCGCGCCCACACCTTAAATTTCTACCCGCACCAATCTCGTTGAATTATGCGGATTTCCATCAGTTCCGCTCTGTATAGTGATGAGGATGCACGAATGCATCTTATAGAGGCTGCGCTGCAGACAACAGTTGTTACGGGTGCTTGGTAAATTTTGCCTCATGCAATGGAGAGACTGCATTGTGGTAAGACGTTTGATTTTTCAAGTCTGCATATCACGTGATTATGTTGAACGATGGCAAGACGTTCCCACGGTCTCTTAGCCGGAGTTCTTTGCTCGCCGACCACTCTGTTCTCTTTCACCTTCAGTCCTTGAAGTCCTCAAACACGAAACTACTGCCCCACCGCCTGTTCATACATCTCCCTTATCTAGCTCATACAGGCTGTCACAGGTCGTCTGGTATGTGCATTGCGTTCCACTAGGGCGCCATGGGTGATATGTGTGTACCCTTGCGTGACTGGGCTAACAGCAACGGGTCGGAAAGGGCAACGGCTTCAAGTACTGGACCTACGGTGAGTCTGATGTTCTCAGCAAATAGTCGTGATCTCTAGTGTGTCGACAGCTTGCAGTCCGGGTGTGCCGGTGGATGCTGTGCGGGACCTTTCAATCGTTCATAGCAGACTGCACGGGGACGCCGGGTTTAGATCGTGTAAGGTGAGTCGGAAGACACTGTGCCCCGTGGAATTGGTCGCAAGTATCATTGCGGTTTTCAGAGTGTGGTAACTCAATCTACAAGTGTATCATTGCGGATACATTGTTTATTTGTGGTACGCTGTGCTCGCCACGTATATGGTATGTAGCTGGCACATGCGAAGGCCCTCGGAGTATGCTTCCGATATGTACTTTCTCATCTTTGCAAACTTCCCGATGTTGTTGAACGAGCACGCTAACATTCCTCTCCCGCTGGCTCTTCCGGACAATTCTTCAAAGCCCTTGACACCTGGTCCAGAGACACCGTCTGTCTGCATCAAGTACATTCAGCCCAGTGTGCACTCTGTACGTTTACCTTCCCTTGTCCGTGCCTTCGTTCTCTGCTCACCCTCCTTTAGCTCTCCCGCCACCTCGAACATGAATCTTCTCCCCCAGCGCACCTCGTAACATGTCACCCGATTGCTACCACCTCCCTCAATAGGATCTGCACTCACGAGATATGCATCTTCTTGGTCCCCTGTACATTTCGAACTCGCAGTGCCGGGCTTCGCTGTGTTCTCGCTCCTCACAGTAAATATCTGCAATGTCGGTAAAACCAATTGTATCCTGGTAGCAGCTAAGTTGGGCACCACACTATCCTGTTCGCAAACGTATTGGGCGCAAATGTATATACCATTACGATAGTTGTAATATATCTTGTGTCTTACAGATGTCTGATTTAATCCTGAGAAGCGTCTGGATAGTGTCTGAGGTAGTCTGAATAAGATACCGACCATCTGGTTCAGAAATGAACCTCATGGATTCAGACAACAGTGTCTGATCGACTTATCGTCTGAAAATGTCTGATCCAGACGTTTAAGACGTGTCAGACCAACTGGACGCTTTCCTGATGTTGTTGCGTAGACAAAGTCATCCTAGACCATCCTGCAACATAGTCGCGCAAGCACCCTTCATATGATAGTACGGCTATCTGCAGAGCGTACTCGTGAATATGTTGTCCACTGAATTTTGCTTGGACATGGTGGCCATCGAGGGCTACGGGGTACTGAGAGCTCAACCATGGTGCGCGCTTCATCAGGCACTTAGCGCCTTGGCATAGCCTTTGGAGGCGTCGATACCGCCTTACCGGGTGTCGATATGGAGCTGCAAATGATGGTATCACGGGGTGACGTACGGGACTGAGAGGCTACTCTGTCTCTCTGGTCAATGCTATATGTCACAGAAGATCGCTGATCTGAGCTTCTGTTGTATCTCGAGACGTCAGGACTCAGGAGGTTCATACAATCCATGAATATCTGCAGGAAATGATATTTCGTGTATGTCCTGCGAGCTCCATAACATCATGACCGCTGCATGGAAGTAATTCTAATGCTGCCGACAATTTATATACGTATCCATGTGGATATCAAGCTCAAACTGTCCACAGTGAAGATAATGATAATCGAAGTCCGACTGTCCTGATCTGGTACACCATAGTCCAGACACGTCGAGGATCAGTGAAAGACTGGGACACGGTTCGAATAATTAGACACATAAGATATGGATCTGAAGAACGATCAGAGAGCACTCACAACAAGTAGATATCCTCAAGGTATGATCCAGCACTATCACGACGAGGACTTGCAGTTCTCGGCTAGCACCATGCCGATTTTAGACATTGTCTGCTTCGATGTCTGTGATCTCTATGTCCTGATCGGCGGCCTGCGCGTGTGGCAGGTTCATTTCGGTGACAATGTCACTGTACTCAACACCTTCGCTATTGAGATTCCACGCTGAATCTGCATCTGCATCGACAGAGTAGGTGGCGTGGTCAATGTTCACACCCGTGCCATTGGCAAAAGACAAGCTAGGACAGACAGAGGAATACAATTCCATCATGTTGTCGCACTGCTGGGATGCGGCTTCTCGTATGTTGAAGAGTGTATGTGACATGATCAATGAAGAAAGCCTGAGGGAATAATCAGTAAGTATTCTGTCAAGAAAATAACAACTCTCTGACGGAGCGGTGAACGTGATGAAGTTTATAGGTATCTGCAATAAAAGCTCTGTAATTATACTAAAATCAAATTGGAGGCAAGAGGACATACGCTCATGCATTCCCCTACTATGCAGACAATGTTCAATGCGAGTGATATTCTGTATGACATTAGTATTCGCGGGTTCGTGTATCACATACGTGCGTTAAACTCACAGGAAGTGCATAGTTCCTTGCAAAATGTTGTGAGTATTTAGGACTCCGAGGGAGCTGTGTCTCACTCACCATCCCTTAGTAGTATCGACGCCACTGGAGTCCATGTGGTACAATGTTCAGCGGTTGAAATGCCCCCCCAATACCGGAGAGCGTGTTTCTGCGCCCAAGAAGCACCAAGAATGATCGAATCGGATACGATAAGGCATGAACGCGCCGTGGTGGTCACTTGGCGCCATTAGCACCACCTCGCAAGGCTACGAACCACGGATCACATACATCTGCCCAAGTCAGACAGGGGAGTCCGCTCGCTGTCGGGAGAGAAGACTCACGCTGTATTGGTTGCTCCAGAGAACATAATTGTAGGACCGCTCAAGCAAGTCATTAGCATGCGCGAGGTTGAAGGCATCCAATATCTTTGACCCCAGAAGTACTGCCACTAAAGCTACGTTGACAAGTGAAGACTAGAGAAATGGGCCAAGGACTCACTGCATCTGTTCCTGCAGGAACTATGCGCAATATGAATACGATGGAGGCGAGCCTCCATCTACGACCACCGATAGCAAAGACGCGAATCCCAGAAAATCCTATACATATCTCTTAGCTGACATCAACGCAAATGGATCGATGAACACTACCTGCCCACAGAATGACCAAGAAGATCGTTATGGCTGCGGTCAGGAAATTGACAGCCACACAGCTTCGCGAGGTCAGAGACATGTATATCTCGGTGAGGCAGCTTCCTCACCTCTACAGATATCATTGATCATGTCAGATGCCTTCAAAATAATGATCTGAGGGAGGCGCGTACTGTGGAGTTCTCGAATGGTACGAATGATGCGATCATGCTGACGCCTGCCCACGCAACAGCAGACCAACGATTCAGGTAAAATAGAAGCGTCACCACGCTGCTCTCTCGCTGCCAGATAAATTGGCTCTCGTATGAGATAGTCCGTAAGTGATCGTAGATAACGAGGGCTGTTTGAGGTGGAAGTCAGGATGTATCAGGTGCAAATGAAATGTGTCCTACCGCATGTGCCAACAAGGCAGTAATTATTGTACGGCCTGTAACATGTTATAAGCCCTCTCTTGATATTGATCGTGAACCACATACGAGTTGTGAGACATGCCGACCAGTCCTTGCTCGGGGTGCGGCACTGAAATCTGCAGTCCCTGCAGTTTAGAGAGATCTACCCGGGGAAGTGAGCAAGTTCGATACCGGTAGTGCTCTCAAGGTGCCTCATGAATGTCTTATAAGAAGCAATCATCGCGCAAAAGCCAACGCCGTCTGCTACCGTGCTGTATCGCGTTTGTCAACTGATCCGCATGTAAATCAACTGCGATTAGTTCACATAAGCACCCTTCAGCTCTAGCTCCGTCCGCCTGCGCTCCATCTACTGCAAGATTGCTATACGGTCAAGTAAGGTTGGCCCTAATGACGTGCGATACACAGGATTTGTGTAAGTGCGCGGGGTTGTGATCGCAAGTCAGCGATGAGTAAGACGCACCCCGGTATTGTAGTGTTGCGACGTCGGGGTTGAACTGCAATAGAAAGTGAGCCGGAGACTGTGCCGGACCACAGATGAGGGCGGGGTTGTCCGATATGCGTTCAGCAGTCTAGAATCAAGTGCCACTCATGACGCCAATAGCCCGAGGGGCTCACGCCGGAATCTGAGTACCGCATCCCGACACTGCGCTCGGAAACAGGTAACTTATGTTGAGACCGAAGATTGGCGCGTTTGACAAACGAGACAGTCAGTGCGGCTGAGTCTACGTGTATGTCCAGGCCAGTCGTTTCAGACAGGCTCGGGCATGCTTTGAGGCACTACGGTATTGGAGACTGGTGTTCATTGCCTCAGTCGAAGCAGAGCGCGTTCAAGGAGGGGCGTGTCGACGAAGGTGCATAGGATAGACGCGCAAAGAAGCGTCTTTTACGTTCATATGTCGCGACCATGCGGAGATTGCACCAAGAAAGCATCCCGAAAGCGCGCGAAGCGGATGTTATCGGAGGGCATAGCTGGGGAAGGGAATGGCGGATCGCTGTGGGCCAGTGCGGGCATAGCCCAGTGCCGATGCTCAAGAAAGCTTACGGCATTGGGTGGAGTAAACTTCTCGCCCAGGTGCACCGTTGGCGTGGACAGTGTGGCCCATCCGCAGTCTCGAATCTTCCTCGAGGCATAGCAAGTGTGGTTCCGATGTCACACGCAATGCCAGAAGTTGCTACGATTGGACAGAGAAGAAGAAGTTCAGAGAGTGTGGATTCTGCGGGTCAGAATTTGTCCGAATCATGCATGATACCAAAGTAGGCAACGGAAGATACTAAGCCTATGTATCATGAATTCCTGCAGTGAGCAGAACTATGGATTGCAGTACAGGCCTGTAAGTTCAAGCAGTTGTCCATGCCTGAGAGTTCAGCCAGCCGTAGCTCGCAAGGCCCTGAGTTCTGATCCTGGAGTCATATGACATAGGGAGAAAGAACGTTAGCATGATTCTTTCATGCAACTGCAAACAACGGGCGACTCGAGAACAATAAACCTTTCTTACTTTTCGGTCCAGAGTGCCTGAGATTGAGTTGATTTCGCGATGACGCTAACCGGTGATATCAAATGACTATGCTGGTCCAACCGCGAGAGTGACTCGGAGGCGGCGCGAACCACGCTCCGCGGGCCTCCATCGCTCTGGTGTGAAAGTACCAAGACCGATGCCGATAGCCGGTCGTGACAAAGTATTATTCGACTCGCGAGCCAAGCTCAATCCACTGCCGGAGTGAGATGGAAGGATGGTGCGGAACGAGCAAGCGGTGTACTTCCTTTCCCGGAAGCACTGGATGAGTCGGCACATGCTGCCGAGCGGCTATGATCCACGAGTTCACGAATTCACGAATCACCAAAATTTCACCGCCGCGGCCCGCATATGCCGATGTAGCGACAACGCCTCGCCCTGATGAATCTAGGCCTGGGCATTGAAGATGCAGCACATTTTCGACGAAGATCATCCTACGACACGATCGCAGAGAAAATGCCTGGCGTCATTACATGCCACGCTGTCCAAGGATCAGCACATGAGTAGCTAAACAATCGTTTGTGGGCCTGACGCTCTCGTAAGCTGTAACACGTCCGATTGGCATTCTTGTTCATTGACATTCGTGTGTGGTATATCACTCCCGGACCCGACAGCTTCGTCCAATGGCCCAAGGTACGATGCAATCATGGCGCTGATGGAATGTGAGGCGCGCCGATTTGTAGCGTCCGATCCATCCCCCGAGTACGCGACTTGGCGAAGATTCAGGAGGACATGAGACATGATCATCGAAGACAGCCTATGTAGCGAACTTTACGAAGTCGAAATTTTGGGAAGAGGATAGAACTTACGGGAATGTCAGCAAACCGAAGGCGGACTACAACAGTCATGAGTATTTGGAACAAATAGCCCAGAAGTACCCACCTCTTTGATCCATCCTGCGAGAATGAAAACGTTGATGATGAGCGAGACTCTGTTGGCATCTAATGGGCTCTCGATAGATAGACGGAAGGACTAGTGAGTTTACATGAAATAGAGTGCTCCTGGCGCTTTTCTTCAGGAATATCTGATAGACGAGACTACGATGAATAACATACCGTCTCTCAACAGAGTCGTTGTTATCGGAGTTCTGATATGGCCAAGTCTAGTATCTCTCCTGAAGGTGTAGTGTGTCTTCGCACAGATCACCGCCAGGACGATGGCATCGGACAGGATGATACAGATCCGCGTGACGATTGAGACTGGCTTGTTCCATCTGTCAGTGTTCCGCGATCGGCATTGCATATCACCTACGTCTGCCACGGTGAGGATGAACGGGCCTTAGTGTGTTAACTATCACACTGATAAGATGCCTACTGACCTAACATTCAACTGTAGCGATCGCTTCAAAACGGTATCACACGAGAGGTCCAGGTACGGGATATCTACGTGGATATAACTCGCATCTGCGAAATAAACCCACTGAAACGATGAAGCCTCAATAGGACACGGAGAGTTTGGGCAAAAGCTCTCACCGCATTAGTTCCCGCTGGTGCCATGGATACCATGAAAACTACCAAGGTAAGCGGCCAGTTGTTAAGGCTGACAGCATTTATGCGTATTGTGGAGAACGCTGGAGGAGTATACTGTCAGGCACAGAAGCAAACGCGAGCACCGAGACGTACCTCCCCACAGAACGAACAATACCATACTGACCGCATCCGTGAGATATCCGATGACAGCACATCCCTACTCCACATCTGTGCGTTCATCACTGAAGCTCAGAGATCGCAGAGACCCGCTCACTGTGGTCGATGAGACTGGCATGAATATGCCGATCAGGATTACAGCGGCCCATGTCAACATCGTCCAGCGGTTGACGAGGAAGAGGATAGTAGGAATTTTGACAGGACGTCTCCACATATACTCAATTTCGCGGATGACGGTGCTGAAGTGATCGAATAACACCAGTGCTGAACATGCAACGTGTTGTCAATCGAGACTCGTAGATAGCAGCGGTGCTATACTGTACCGCTTGCTGCGACAGCACAATAGGTCTCTTTGCGGCTGCCAATTTGTGAGAATGAGCTCGGTGTAGATGACTTCTTTGAGGCACGACATACAGGGTAAGCACGAGGGAGATAGCCTGTTCGGCAAGGTCTTGCTCGCTTTGCGACATTTGCGACATCTTGAATGTGCCCAGCAGACCAGTGACCCTACGGATGACGATAATCGATCTTATTTATATAATCCCTGCTCTGCAGATGAAGAGGCATATCCCTCAGCAGTCAATACATTCAAAATCGGAAAATCCAACCTGACACGTGTCTCCACACATTTCACTGGGCATACCTGGTGCAGGTCGAGAGTAATCGTACCCTGGCCACAGAAGATCCTGGCGTTCGTCGGGCGGCCACAACCAGCCCGCTAAGCTAATCTCGCGAGCCGGCACCGCGCAAACCCCAGTATACGTTCTGGAAGACGAACACTCATTCTAGGAGACCGCGACCCTGCGTCAGTAGCGCACACGAGGACCGCTTAACGACCTCGAGGCTGCAGAGCCGGTGCATGATGCACTGATAAACGCAGAGAATTTCGACGAGAATAACAAGCGAGCCGACCCGTTTGCTGGACTCCTGATTTTGACGTTGCACGAGAGTCCCGGCCGGCGAGCTGATCTCGCCACCCCAGGGTCACTCAACGAGCCGATCCAGCAGTATCGCGGGGTCGCATAGATAGCCCCCAAGCCTGACTGTAGCTGAGGTTAGATTAGGCAGATCGCGAAAGACTACGTCACACATGAATATGTTGAATCGCTAGGATGCTCAATGCGCGTGGCCAATGACAGGAGTTAAATCGAACACTCACTCTCACGCTGTATCCGCACTGACTTGAGGTGGACTATATCATATATGCACAGCCCGCCAATTGAAAATGTGGAAGAGCTCGAACGTGAGCAACAACGGTGGGTATTAGCTCTTCTCGTCAGCGAGATACACCACTCAATGAATCAGTTAAGTGGGCCGGTGACACATGCTGAGCACGTATTCCGCATCATTCGCCCCACCAGACGTGACTTTATGACAATGTGGATGTAGTGTCGCTTTGAATCTGATAGCGGGTCAATGTAGCCACAAGGCACGACCAGATGCACTTTAGAGTGTAACATGACCACTGATGATTAGGTAGAGCCAATGAACACTCACTGAGAAGCGAAAAAGTAGCATTGCGCCCTCAAACTCTAAGTCATTCATGGGAGATATATACCACCAAGCGAGGAATGATAGCAGCACGAGTTCCACGAGTTCAACAGAATGTCGTCAAGAACGTAAAAATGTGTCGGAATCTATGTACGCAGCCACGCAGTCTTCGCAATCTTCTTCAATCGTTTCTGTTCCTTGAACCGCTCCTGCCCATCAGGGTTAGTAACCGTAGCTCTGAATCATGCGGTATATGCAGACCCGTACCAAATCTGTCTTCGTGGGCCGCTTGCGCTTCTTCCCCTCCTGCTCCTCCTGCTCCTTACGCTCCGCGACATCCTTCTCCCACGCGTTGACATCAAAGTAAAACTCGCTCATGCGCTTTGCGCGCTCATACTCCGACAAGTGTGTTGGGTCGCGCCCATCTGGCCGCGTGAATGCCCCCGTGCGCGCGTTGAACTTCGCAGCGTACGTAAACCCTGCAGACTGGGAGGGGCCCGCCGCAAGGGACGGATCCAGGTGCGCAAGCGCGGGGTCGATGCCCTGCGCGGCCGCGGCCGCTTGAAGCTCGTAAATCGATGACACCGACGAGCCGGGCGCGGGTGTCACAGATGACGACGAGGCAGAAGAGGACGCCGCCGTCGCGGATTCAAGCGGGTTGGTCCAGGTTGTCTCTTGCGTCACAGCGTTGTAGAAGTAGTACGCATTGTGCGCGGGCGACCAGATTGCCTGCCAGTCGCCGGCGGCGGCAATGCCTGCAACAGGTGCTGAAGTGGGTGCAGAGGGCGATGCAGAGGGCGACACAGAGCCTGAGGCCTGTGCAGATGCCGACGTCGAGGCTTCCGCCTGAGCTTCGGGCTCAGCCTGAGCCTCGCCAGGGGAGGAGCGTGCGTCGGGAGGCGGTGACTGCGCCTCAGCCTCGGGGACACCGCCACCGCCGGCGCCGGGCTCCGTCGATGGTCCAGACTCTTCGTGGTTGTTGTCCGCGATGTCGACGGCAAAGTCGGTAGAGGGAGTGGAAGCGGGAGAGGCGGGGAGGGGGTCGTCGGCCTGGGTGGAGGACATGGTCGAGGTCAGAGTGAATTCAGACTCCGACCGGGCGCGGGTGGAGGTCGTGAACCCCGTTGCTCTCCTCAAGCCCTTCTCCAGGTGAGTACTTCGACTGCGATTTTACGCGTTCTCTGCTCATTGCGCGAGTGTGTGTTGTAGGATCTGTATATCTGCAAGGTGTGATACTTACGCATGACTCTCTTGGCGTGGTCGTCTGACCGTGACTGCGCGCACAGCCGACTCGCACCCACCCGTCGCATCTCGCACAGAACATTGAACCTTTACGCCCTCCGTTAACGTACATCAGCCCAGCACACTGAAGATTGGTACCAGGACTTTTTGACCGTCCACTGAGCACCGATTGGAGGGTCGTCAGCCTACCATCCCTACATACCAGCACCTATCCACCAAGTGTTCACATCTCAATAACCGTGAGTGTGTTCTCAACGACACAAGATATGGACAGATGGTCGCCCATCTGTTCCTCCATCTGGATGATACTGAATCGCTCACTTTCGATGACAGAACGATGAGTTCGCCCGATCACCCACACTACATCCCGCTGCCTCCCGGACCCCTCCGCTCCGCTATGAAGCACTCATCACGTCCTAATACTCCACTCGTCTCTTCTCCGTCTCTCCCTGCCGTGAACCTGCCTTCGTCACCTATCCTCACACCCGCATCCCCGCCTTCTACTTCTCCCTCCGTCTTTGCTTCGCACAACGCCAGCTCCGAATACGCCGCGGGCCTATCCGCTTCCCCCCACCCCGTGTACGCGCAATCTGCCATGTCCTCTCCCGCGTCACCTTTCATCGCCGCTCAGGGGTACACCCCGCATGTTTCATTCGATACACTGGAGAATCCCCAGGCAAGCATGTTCTCGTATACGCTACACGTGCAAAGCGATGGATATACGCGGAACCGGAATACGAGGGTATTCCTGTGCGCGTCGAGCCCTGACGAGAGCGGGCAGCAGGCGCTGGACTGGGCGCTGGAGAGTCTTGTTCAGGACGGCGATGAGTTAATTGTGTTCAGAGGTGTAGAGGAGATGGGTGCGTTGACTTCTTATATAGGATGGCGTCATGCAGCTGACAGGATTGACAGAAAAGGAGTCGGATGCATACAGGGAGGATGCACGAGATATCATGCGTATCATTCAAGAGAAATCTGTTGAGTATGACCCGGAGCGAAAGGTGAGTCCTCATTAGACAGGTAAATACCCGTAATACTGACATGTCTGCAGCTGTCGATAATTGTTGAATACATTGCAGGCAAAGTTACCCAGACAATCGACCGTTTGATCTCGCTCTACCGACCAGACTCCGTTGTGGTGGGTACACGCGGGCAGCGCAGCGTGATGCAGGCGTGGGGCGCGGCATTTGGTGCACCTGGGATGGGCAGCGTCTCGAAGTGCGTATCAGTATCCTGATAAACCCTGAGCTCGTGCTCACGTTGGTCATATTATGCAGATACTGCTTGAGCCACTCTCCTGTTCCAATAATCGTCGTGCGTCCAGAGAGCAAGGTGCGCAAGATGATTGCAAAGCGGCGGGCAGACCCCAAGCGCGGGAAACACTTTGACGAGTATGTGTCCTATTCGTTTTCTCGTGCCATGGTTCTGTGTTGATCGCGGTTCCTGCAGGTTGACGAAAGGCAGACCTCATAGCAGCAGTTTGTCGGTGCCCATGATGGCGACTATGACCCGATGATAATGATAGCCTGGATGGAAGGACTTATTTTGCTACCCCACTCAACGTGTAATTTACTCTGAAAGCTCCCCAGCCTGCATAGATACTCGCCGTAGAGCATGCTCATCAGTGCATTCTCCCGCTCTCATGGCATGCTTTACACTTTGTTTTCATTTAACATGTGTCCTGAGATTGTACAATTAAATGAGAGTATTGTCGAATTTAACGTCATTTGTGACAGATGCGAAAGCTTATTTGAAAAAAAGAAAAAGTCCGACGTAAGTCAACGGGAAACAATGGCGGCACGGCCAGGTTGAGTGGGGAAAACATTAAAAGAGTCCAGGCCATTCGTTATACAGTGCATTAAGGGGGAATCGAACCCCCGGCGGGTCGATGGCAACGACCCAGGTTACCACTACCCCATTAATGCTTAGCAACGCAGGCACAGAGTAATATTATATCAGTCATTTTTGCTTTTCGCGAGACACGATCATGTGATGATGCGCGTGTTGGACTCTCGGGTGGACGCTTTCGCGCCGGTTGAGCACAACGGCGCTCGTCTTCCTCCTCCAGCCTCCGGCCCTCCGCTTCTCCATCTCCTCGCCTCTCGCCTCGCCGCTAACTTCAACGATGGATGCGAGCGAAGTGGGACGATACGGAACTCTGTCGCTGCTGAAGCGGCTCGACCCAAGCACCGTCGTCGCAACCTACCCGATTGATGATTCCGAGGTTACGATTGGCCGCGACCCGAACTGCAGCATCCGTCTGTACTATCCCGCTGTGAGCGCGATGCATTGCAAGATTTTTTTTGATGAGGATAGGAAGGTGCGTTTTGCTTGGTTGTGTGGCATTTTGGATGCGGTCGCTCGGGTTGGGTGGGCTACGAGTAGCTGGTGCAGAACAGACTATGTTCGACCGTCTAGGTCTGCTATCTAGGGAGCTATCATTGCGCTGCGCGCTGTGAGGCAAGCCTACATGAATATCTTGGACGAAGCCCAAGATCATGTGGCTGGCGGCTGCTGCAATAGCAGCTTGATATTTCGCAACATGAATCGGGCTAGGGCACATAC
Organism: Gelatoporia subvermispora B; assembly: GCA_000320605.2. Taxonomy (NCBI): domain Eukaryota; kingdom Fungi; phylum Basidiomycota; class Agaricomycetes; order Polyporales; family Gelatoporiaceae; genus Gelatoporia; species Gelatoporia subvermispora. Next base: position 1,048,223 of record KB445797.1, read on the forward strand.
TGTGCAAAGTCTACCACTGTTCCTGGCGCTCAAGCACTTCATGTGAGGTGCTCAGCTGTACTACAGTATCACCTACTTGCTCATGATATGCTGGAAGTTTTTCCCTCTTTCCTGCCATTGTTGTCTGCCCCCCCCCCCCCCCTTTCCCCAGGACGTACCTCGTCCACGACCTCAGATGCACTTCTTCTATTCCGTGGATCATACAGATAACATGGGCACGCTGCAGCATTAGCTCGATTGTTTAGCTACTTAACGTAGATGGGGTAGTACAATCGGTTTCTCTGCTCACGCGGTCAAATCCCACGTCCCGACCTCTGACTCTCCTTCAAATCATTCAGGCATTCATCCAAGTCCTCGGCACTAATGGAGCCATCATTGACGGATGCCCTGTATTTCCCTCCTCGGGCCCCACACCCACAATCGTGCCCCTCCCGAACCAATCTACCCTCGACATTCACAAGCGCTCCTTCCGCTTCGCGTACCCTCCCAAGCATCTCCGTCCGCTGCTTCTCGCCACTCCTGCTGCTTCTCCCGCTCAGAGCCCTACGAAGACGCGACGCGCTCTCCGCATGTCAATGATCCACAGCGCACATGTCTTTTCGCCTGCCCCGAGCACAGACCCGCGCGTGAACTTGCGTGTACTGCAGAGCCCGCTCAAGGCGCCGTTTGGGCGAGCGCCAGGCACACCAGGTAAAATGTGCCGCCTCTCCGTAAGTCGAGTCCTACGCTAACATATGTCGACCGTGCGGCCGCATATCTAGATCACCTCAAATCGCGCCAGGGTCAAGCCGACGACGACGGAGAGATCGTTCTGGTTGAGAGCGACTGCCCGCGCGTCGTCGAGGAAGAACGCGACCTCGTCATCCTCGACCATGTCACCGTCCCCGACGTCCCTCTCCCCTTCCCTGCTTCGCCTTCTTCTCCCTCGCAGTCCTTCAGCCGTCCACCGCAGTCACCCGTATCACCCTCCCCTTCTCCTTTTACCGCGTCTTCCTCTACTCAGAATCAGGCACCTGCGATACCCTATTCCCCCGTGCGATCTCTTCCTCTACGTCAGCCAGCACAGACACCGGCGCGTGCGCCGCCCCAGACGCCCGTGCGCCGACCGAGGCCATCGCTGCACCGCGCGGTACTCTTACGCAGCGCACAACGAGTGGCTATGAGGCGTGAAATGCAAAGAGAGGAAGAGGAGGATGCGGAGGAGGTGGAGGAAGTCATCACAGGAGTGGTTTTAGAACAGAGCGACGAAGATGAAGAGGAAGTAGAGGAGGGTGAAGAGGGGAGTGATGAAGAGATGGAAGACGAAGACGAACAGCAGCCTCAGCAGCCTCAGGTGTCAGGATGGAGGAAGAGCCTGGATGTTGTGCGAGGTGGAATCGGGTGGGCGCTGAGGGCGGCATCGCTTGAGGTCCGTCCACTTCTTCCATGACTACAGATCCTTGCTGAAAAGGGCGTCTATACAGGCTAGGTCAGAGCCACAAGAAGAGGCTCCAGAGCACTTGAACCCTGATGACGAACATGGGCAACTTCCCGTAGAAGTGCATGATCTGACGGAAGAGGAAGACGAAGGACAAGGTGATTATGCCCACGAAGAAGAGGAATACGAATATCAAGATGGGGCCGAGATACAGGATGCCGAGATGTTCGTCCCGGAGGAGTATGAGCAAGAGGAACAATTCATGAACGAAGACGAAGATGAAGACGAGGCTGACACCGTACCCGAGCTGGGTCCCGTTTCTCCCGTCCGCCTTTTCACTCGACCCCTGGGTCAGTTCATGACCCCACAGGCTGCGCGAACCCGTGCACGTGCACGCGTACAGCCACGCTATTCAGTCGGAGGATTCGCACCTAGCGGCGCGCAAGGCCTGGGGCAGGGCACAGGCCCGCGGCGTGTGCGCATAGTCGAGCCATGGAAGGTCGCAGACATCGTTGTTCCCATCAAGACCGAGGGGATCAAGACGGAGGCCACGGAGAACGGGGCTGGCGGCATGGGGCAAACCAGCGAGGAGACGAATGTCGTGCGGATCTCGCCAGCAAAGGCGGGGACATTGAAACGAGAGAGGGTGACTGCTGAAGAACGTGAGGTAGGTCGAGCTCACACGACCTGCCAGTCAATGAATTATGGTGTTGATTTATGCACACCGCACAGGCCATTCGCGAGCGCCGCCGCTCCGCTCTCGCAACGCCCGATACATTCTTCCCTGGATCCAGTGTTCGCCGCGCAGCGGCACGCTTCCCGACGGACCCTTCCACACCACGCTTACCTTCGCTCATAGACGCCGTCAACGCCGTTGCTGGGAATGTCCAGGGTGCCAACTGGTCGAAGAATGAACCTGGACCGAGCCGCGAGCTGCCAAAGAAGAGTGAGGTCGTGACGGTGAAGGACGATCCGGAAGAGGACACGCAAATCCTCTTGGCTCGCATGCGGAGCATGGTCGAGGGCGCCAAGCGCCGCCAGAGCGTGGGTTCTGCCGTATCGGTCGCGAGACTCTCAATGAGCCCTCGCAAGCGGACCGGGAGATTCTCGTTGCTGGCCCCGCAGCGACCTGAGGAAGCGGATGCTGATCTCGAAGAGCAGAATGAAGACGAGGACGTCGAGATGCAAGACAATATACCACAAGAAGGCAGCACGCGGGAACCACCTGTTCCAGAGGAACATGATGTGGAGATGCACGACGTGCCGGAGGACCCGAAGGCACACGCGGAGCCCGCGCTGCAAACTCCGCGCATGGATGACCTCCGACATGTGTTCGGAGGTGGAGCCGCACTGCCGCCGAAGACACCGCGGTTGGATGGCATGCGTCAGATGTTTGCTCACGGATGGCAGGCTGCTACGCCGGCACTCGAGGGCGTCGGTGAGATGCTCGCAACTCCGACAGGATACCGTGCTCCAGTTGTGGTTGTTTCTGAAGAGGAAGAACAAGAAGTGCAGGCTTCCGAACATGCAGAGAGCCAGAATCCGGAAGCACAAGGCATGCAAGATGAACCGGAAGCGCCGCTAGAAGAAGATGCGGAGGAGATACCTGAACCTCCACCAACTCGTAGCACACGCGCGAGGAAGACGCCGACCCCTACCCCGCCAGCTGTGCGCCGTACGCCCCGGTCAGTAGCTGCAACCAGACAGACACAAGTGATCGATCTCGACACTGTCCCAGAAGATGATGCAGTGAATACAGTGAGCACGGGTACATCTGAGCAGTCGGAGGAGCCTAGTAGAACAGCGAGAAGAACGCGCGCTCGGACAGCGGAACTTAGCGATCAGGTGAGGACATCCGGATGCCGAATCTGGGTATGTATTAACGTGGGCGACACATCCCTTAGGAATCATCGGGTGCGCCGAGATCGCGAGCACGTAAAGCGAGAAGCGGGCAGGAAGATTCGGATGCGGAAGTGGTATGTAGATATTCGTGATCATCATTCTGGCATCTTGTGTACTGATAACGGATCTAGGCCTCGACATCAGGAACACAGCCCAAATCGTCCAATAGAATGCCTACGCGCCCCACTATCGTAGACGTCAGTGGAGATGAGGGCGAGCCTGTACCGACCACCAGCAAGACGGTCCGACGCACACGTAAGGCGACATCTGACCTCGAGGACACTGCTCCAGAGCCCAACAAGACTATACCTGCCCGTCGCACACGCAAGGCTACATCGGACATCGAGGATGCGCCTGCTCTGGCGACTGATAAGCCTGCCCGCAGGACTCGTACTGGGAGGACGCCGCAGCCACAGCCACAACCTAACACTGTGCCACAGGTGGGTAAGGCCCCAAGTACCCGGCGCGCACGCCCAGCGGATGAAGACAACGGTCCCGATCCGCTCGCTGCACCACAGGAGCCGTCCGTGCCTCAGGCTGCTCCCGCAGCTGCGCGGGTGCGCCGTGCACCACGCGGCAGAACGCAGACAGAAGTTAAAGTAGAAGAGACTTCGACGAGCATAACGCCCGAGGTCGGGGCAGCCTCGGCTCCGCGAACGACGAGACGGACAGCGCCGGCGACCACTTCCACACGCTCGGGCATCCCGATAGCCCGCAGCGCCCCGCGAGGGCGACCTGCAACATCAACGAAGAAAATCTCGGACACACCGCTGGTTGCCGGAAATAAAGAGAACACGCCTGAGAAGGATGCGGGACCTGCTGACGAAAGACACGAAGCAACCGCTGCGCCAACACGAGTCAAGTCAACAAGAGCCACCAGAGGTGCGAGTACAGACGTCAGAGTTGAGATACCTGCTAGGGGACGTGGAGGAAGAACCATCAGAGGAGTTGGGAGACGATGAAGACCCAGTATTTTATTGTTGGGAGGATCTATGAGTGGGCTTGTTCTCTTGTCTTTATACTGTTATTTTTCGCTCTTCTAAACGGATGTGATGCATCTGTATCAACAATTATCGACTCATCGGTGATCGCATCCTCCTACGTGGTTACATCGATGAGGCCTTGGAAACTACGGATTTGACGTTGCGACCATTTCCCGTCCAGAGAGCTGTTCGCAAAGTCTACTACTCTGACATCTTCTCATATTTGGATATAGGGCTTCTGACATGACATGCATTGGGATGCGACCATCAGACTGACAAAGCCCTATCGTCAACGGGCGAACGTGAATAGGTCCCGACGCCTCGGTCGGACAGGTTGAAGTCGACCGTAAGTGAGAACATAAGCACTCAGCTTAGTTAGTTAGTATATACTGGCAATCCGAGAGCGGTGGCCACGTTTATTTTCCATGCTCAGGACACCCCCAACCTTGACATAGTGGCAAGTCGATCAACCCCTTGCTTGCGATCAGTTATCGATATGCCAATGCCCTCTACCTCAATGTCTGGACGCGGTCTGCTGAGTGATCAGATCAGGATCGTTCCTCTACAGCGCATCATACATTGCCGTAATCTACCGCGAGCAACTATCGTCACCCAGTATTCCTCTCAGGCAAAGCCCGAAGACTCGCGGTGCATAAAAATTGACTGAAAGCGGGTGCGAGATCCACTTGTTTATCCTCCGCGCGCTGGAGAGGCTGACCGCTTACGATAATGATACTTCAGGAATCAATACTCAGTGCGTTCCTCGGAACCAAGTTTCAAATTACCCTTGATTATATGTCTACAAGACTATTATGTCCTGTACGAATGGTTCACGCTAACGTTCAACCCGTCCTTTTTATCTCCTGAGGCGATCCAGGGCGTAGAATGCACGGAACACTCATTAGCGATCTCAATGCAGCTTATGTCTCACGTATTCCGTGACAGTCAGAACTTTCGGTCATGTCGCGGGGCGTTCGGACACGGGCTGTGCCACCGCGAGTTTCGGCACGTGCGACTGGGAAGTATTCTAAGCTAGCTTTTCCCACACCTCTCGCGCTAGCTCTACGATGAATGACCTTCGACTCTCCTACACCGACTCTTGTGCTTGATGGCGTCGGAGAAATTGGAACATCGCTTGCTTTCCCCGCATCTCAGCCACTAATTTCGAACTGTCTATGGCCATGTCTCTCAAAAGGTTATGTGATTGTGCCGAAATACTCTGGCAGCGGGCTCGATGGGCAACGCACTGACACGGTCTCCGAGACAACGCGCTCGAAGAATCACTTCCCAGATCGGTGTCTTGAGTTGCTGTTTATTTTTCCTGCAATTTTCCGCACAGACCTCCTCCCCGGATCCCGAAAATAGCTGTGTCATACCACCAGGGCCCCCTCGAACACCTGATGTTGTGATTCCGTCGCCGGAGACAGCGCTGAGACTGAATGGGTCAGAACTCTCCGACGACAGGCGGAAGTGTGCCAGACGTATTGAATGCACTTCTCGGCTAGAGGCATGTGCTAAGCTTCTAGAGCTATGTGGGCTGTGGCTCGCCGCCATCTTATTAAAAGCTGGACAGACTTGATCCTCAGAATGACCCTTCTCATATCTCCGGAAGATTGCATACCCATTGACCCACGAAGTACAAGTCCAATGGCCGTAGCTCTCCAGTATATTTCCCACCAAGCCTTGTCCTCCCTCAGAGCGGTGTAAGTCCCACACATTCAAACCGCTTCAAGGTCTCATCTGTCCTGAAGATGGGTGGAAAATTGTTGTACAGTAGCAGCCAGTGGTATGCCGCTCGTCTCCTGGTCCGAATATTCTCCTTAGTCCCACTGAAATTGATAGTGCTGGTCTTTCATGATCACCTCAGTATTCTGCCGCAAGAGATTCAACTTATATGGGGCCGTCGATTTACGAGCGTGACGGTACTATATCACCTGAATCGTTGGACGTTGTTGGTATGGGCGATTTTCGCTCTTGTTGATGCGTTTATGGTCGTTACAACCCCAATGGTGAGTGATATCGCACCTTTCCAGACATATCCGCTGTACTGAATCAGATGTTTTATGGGTACCGAAGAGGTACGAGTTTAGTCGATGACTGTTTTCGCTAGTTAAGAATGGCTCCCTGCAGCTGTATCGTTACCAACGTTGTGCTCGCCTCGACGTCCATAGCTCTCATACTGATATGTACCGGTATGTCTGGAATGGATTCCCTGACTAATACTAATATGCGTACAGCTTTTCCCTCCATTAGGACTTATGCTGTCACGATGGGAAACTGGTGCCTTACCTCAATCGTTTGTGTTCTATGTTTAGTTCTCGCTGGCGCAAATGCAGTATGTGTTACTTCTGGCACGAAATAGTATGCTGACCTGTGACTAGTGGCTATCATTTGGTGGCGAACAGTATGAGCTTAATAAATTGGGTGGCCAAAATCTTGCCTGCGAGAAGGTCATGAGAGGCTCAGGACCTCTAGAGATCAGGTAGGTCCCACGGACCGAAAGCGAAGTTGTTCTGAGCTCCCTGCATCTTTAGCGGTTGGTAACTGACCCGTCCTTGTTATCGGATCTCACTAAGCTCATAGTCACAATCGTTGCTCGAATCTGCATCATTTTGGCTGACTTAATTCTCCTCGCCGCAACATGGTTCCGGACATCCGTCTTAAAGCGATCGCACTCTACTATGTTTTCCGGTCCACTTATCGATACACTACTCAGAGATGGTAAGAAAAGACCATTTCTTGATACAAACGTGCATCTCAAGCACGATTCAGGCACCATATATTTCCTGTGAGCGAGCTATGTGTTCGTCATGTCCTTGCCTTCAACCAACTGTACACAGAACAGTGCTACTCCTCAACGCCGCCAACATGGTTTTCAAGTTGAAGAATTCTTCGGTATGTATTTGATCACTGCACTCCACTCGATTGCTGAGACACAGTCCACAGATCGCGGACGTGATGTTAATTTTCATAACGCCGTTAGTCCTTTCCACTGAATCTCTCGAGCTCATCTGAAAATCACGCAGACTTTCATCTATGCTCACATCGCATTTTCTGCTGAATCTCAGACATGTAGAACAGCAGCAACGGCAGGGTGACACGCTGAAAAGCCATTCAATGGCTTTGTACAGTTCTGATTTGAAGTTTTTGCCTTTTGTCGATAACATGGGGGAATATCTTGACGACGCGTGCAACGCTGTCGATCCTGATATGACTTGGGCCCTGGCAGAAAATGACGCTCAAGAACGTGCTGTAAAGTGCAGTACTATGGGTTGCAGCAGCAGTTCGTCTGCAGACTCCGGTACCACCGTGGCGCACGTTTCGATCACTAACAAAACGACAACAGTGAGTGCACGCTCGGTCTAGAGTGTGACGACACGTACTCAGAATATACGAGAAGCGTTCGTGATTTGATAACGTAGGTGCCATGTGTAACTTATTGCTATTTCTTTAGCAATCTCTGAACAGGGGTCACCCAACAGAATTATTCGGACCATCGAATGCAAAGAGACATCGACGACGATGGGGATCATGGACACATGCTAGGGCTTTATTCGCGTATCATACATATGTGATATACCGCATCTTACAATTGCATGTATGACAGAGATTCTGCTCTACGTGAACGGTCTTCGTACGGATCATCCACTCTTTCAAAGTTCCGTCTTGCCTTCTTCGACATCTATGTATTGTGAGCTCTGCATGGAACTCTGCATTGCAACATAGCGTTCAAGCAGTGGTCGCGACACCCCCCTTTGTTCCGGCAACTATATATTAGCACGTCTTGTTCACGGGGTCTCCGGACCACTGCGCAGGGGGTACGTTTCCATTTTGGGGCCTGATAACGCATATGACCGTTCTTCCATTGCACACAGGCGATGCGAGTTATGCCAAACTTCCTCAATTCCGTGACGAACAGTCAGCTTGCAAGCATACCATAGGCTACCGCTCTAAAACCTCTGGGCTCCGCAGTGACAACATCATGCCTTAGATGGTTAGCAGCTTGCCACCGCCTCGATCTCAAAGATTCCAACCTTCGCGAACAGCGCCTCGCCATGTGCACATTCGGTTTTAGAGAGGTTTCAGCCACACAGCGTACATTGGATGGCGCCGCTACGTCGCACAGCCCTCAGGTACCTATTGTGCGGTAGCTTCGACGGAATTAAACGACACTTTTACCGACACAATCGATGAAGCATAGGATTGTCGCTTCAGAAGAACAAGGGCACCTTGACCTGCCCTTGCAGCAAGCATCGTCCATGGATAGGGCCAAACGGTTCGGGCATTCATCTAGAACACACTGTTGCGATCTCCGAGGGTCGATGGAGAATGTCTGCGTCAAGAATAGATCGCTAGGTACAGGAGCGCTGGAAGGTATACATAAGGCAGGGGAGAACTGAGGAAATGCCGCTCATCTAGGATCCATCAAATTAACGTTCTTCCGATCGAGAACCTCCGCGGGTTGTGGCGAGCGCGCTATACAAATGGCTGATGCGGTATCCGGTGCTTTTCTCCCTTTTGTATTATCTGTGTACGTCATGCTTCGACACGTCTTGCGCAGTGCTTATGTCTCTCGTGTAGATTCCCAGAAAATTGTTGTATCGTTGCGGCTTGTGGTCTGTCATGACAGGTTTCCATCACTAGAATTTCGACCTGACGAAGGCTTTTAGTGCTAATTTACTATGACAACATCTGCACTTTCTCTCGTGAACTTCAATACATGTGGGGTAGCCCAACAAATATCGCAGTGGCATTGTTCCACGTCAACAAATGGGCGATATCAATATGGGCCCTTGTTTCAATATCAAGTGCATTCATGCCCTTGGCTTCATACTCGGTAAGCATTGGTCTACATGGTGGAATGCATACGAGTACTTACGAACTTCCGCAGAGGTGCTGCACAATATTGCACGGGTCACGAGACTATTGACTTCCCTGCCTCAATATAGCGCTACGTGCACGACACTGAATATATTGTGGACGGCACTCATAGTTCTTCTGGCGCTCCTGTGGGCCGGTAAGTTGACATATGGCTCATTGTGTCCGTCTCTTACAAAGAGCAGCCTTTTCTGGTGTCCGGATGTATGCCATAAGTCTTGGTCACGTATGGCTCAGTTCGATGGTCTGTGCACTCAACCTGGTGCCTGTTGGAACCAATGCTGTGCGTTATATAATCGAGCCCAGTCTGCGGCTGTCTCTTACTCTTGGTGAAGTGGGGTTTCTTTTCCGACACATGGTACCAAATGGATGGCTCCCCATTTACGGCGGCATTGTGCAACTATGGAGTAAGCCGCTCTAACGCTTTAAACGCCAGGTGAGGTTTGCCATCAATATGCTTTCATGGCTGCGTATAATCAATATCACGTACTTACCGCAGGCGTAAGTAATGACCAGTACATCTTGGTCTCCCCTCCGCTCACATATACATCTAGTCAACGTTACCACTCGGAGCTGCCTAATAGCATCTGACGCCATTGTCATTATTATGACCTGGTACATAACATTTATAACAGGGGGACACCGGACGCGAAATGCGCAAACGCCGATCACGACTGCGTTGTTCAGAGATGGTGCGCAAGATTATAACGCCGTTGACCACAAGTGATGACATTACATGCCAGGCACCGCCTACTTTCTGTACGCAACCATGAATCCTATCTCAAGAGCATGTTCACTCACCAGCGCGGGATGGCTACAGGGCTTTGTTAGTGCTGAACGTATTGGACATCATAGGATGGTGCACAAATGTGAGTTGATTCATCTCATAACATCTCGGCGCACTCGTCTCTGATTCTTGAAGATCAGGCCTTCACCGATGTTGCTGGATTTCTGACCGTGCCGTATGTTTGCATATTATTTCATTCGACGAAGCTGACACCCCAGAAGTATCTCTTCCATTCTCATGTCCCACTTTCTCTTGAACCTCCACCAGATGGCGCATGGACAAGATGCCTACGGCGAGCACGAGACCTCCGTCGCCTCGCAAGATAGCGGGCTGAGATTTGCGCACATCGTCGGACCCATGGGAGGATCACTTGAGATTTGCTCCGACTCGTCGTATTCCGGATAGTTGGAGGACGATAGGCCCACAATGACCAGAAACAATTCGGACATTTGTTTCGAAGATGTCGGAAGCGACGATAGCAGGTCCATTGAAATGTCTACAGGGAGTACTATATCGCAGATAGACTTCCAGAAGGAGCTTTCTGCCGGTCTGAGCAGAGTGGAGATCTCGGAGTTATGACCTTGACCGCAGCGCGAAACCATGAAACCATACGCAGGTCCCTTCAGGTTACCGCTCGGATGCTTAATTATGTATCAGTAGTCTTGCAGTATAACGTATCAATCCCGATCATTTTAAAAGATTGCCTACTCACCACTGGGTGATATAGTCAACACAATAGGAAGCAACGCTGGCGGCTGACGAGTCCCGCGCTGCAGTATCGTGAGAAGCGCCGGACAGCGGGTGATAATTTCCAAGAAAGGAAGGCAGAAAATAACTGATCGCCTCCATCCCCTCAGTGCACCTTCCGCCCAGTGGCTCTCTCTAGGCGACAGGACCTCAGCGGAATACTTCGCATCACACAATGGCCCCCACGAAGACGACAAAGTCCTTGGCGACGAACTCGGGAAAGGGCAAAAAGACACAGTCCTCCGTTGGCGCTCCTACACAACTTACGCAGTCCAGCCGAAAAGGCAAGAAAGCTTGGAGGAAAAACATTGACATCGACGATGTCGAGGAAGCACTTGAAGGACTGCGAACTGAGGAGAGGATTACAGGGTGAGCATGTCGGAGCATATGACAGAAGATTACTGAGCAATCTCCATTCACATAGGTCTACTGTCGCGAAGAAGAAAGATGAAGAGTTGTTCCAGATTGACGTGAAAGGCGATGAGAGTGGTTCGCCTGCATAATTTCGATTCCTCTGCCTAATGTGATACTAATGTGACAACTGTACTCTAGTACGACACTCGCTACCGAAGTTCTCCGTCTCCAAACTCACGTCCGCCAAACTCCTCGCACAACGCTCCGCCGTGCCCGCCGTCTTCTCTCGTTCGACAACATCCATCCAAGGGAAGCGGAAGCTCACGCATGAAGAAAAAGAGCGGCTGCTGCGGATAGCCAAGCGACCACGCAAGGGTCCGTTCAACGCTGTGATGGACCCGACGGAATTTGGTGCCGGGAGTGCAGAACTCGATGTGACAGAGGCGGTCAAGAAAAGTGGGACATATGATGTCTGGGGCTCAGAAGTCCCGGAGGCTGGGAAGGTTAAAGTACGTGGTACTATTTTGTGTCCATGTGTGATCCGCTGAAGCTCGTCACAGCCAAAGACCATCAGCCTGCGCACACAAATCGCAGTCCCTGCAGTCGCTTCACCTCACGAGGGTACTTCATACAACCCTCCAGTCGTTTCACACCAAGAACTACTACGCACAGCTGTGGGAATAGAGGAGCGTCGGCAGAAGGACGCGCAAGAGCTCGAAGCGCTGCAGGCCAAGCATGATCAGATGCGAACTCTGTCAGTAGAGGAATATGCGGTAGGTGTCGCGCCCGGCATGGTTGTGGACGAGGCGCGGGAGGACGAGAAGGAGGAAGAGAACCTCGCAGACGTCAGACCAGCCAAGAAAAACCCGGAACGCAAGACGAAGCAGGAACGGAAGAAGGCCGAGAAGCTGCGGGCGGAGGTGCGTTCAGTCGATCCCACCCATAATATCAACATGGTCGTAAAGCCTGTCACTATTAGAAACGCGCCCTTGCCGAGCGGATAGCGAGGAAGCGCATGCTTGCCTCCGTCGACTCAGCAAAGAACGTCCGGAAAGCTATCGCGAAGCAGCTTGCTGTGCAAGAGGCACTGCGCCAACAGCGCGAGGCAGAACAGCAGGAGCGGCTCAAGAAGGAGGGTATGGTTGGTCAGCGGCTGGGCAAGCACAAGGTCCCCGAGGGCGAGATAGACGTCCAGCTCGGCGAGGAGCTCACCGAGAGCTTGCGGCAGCTGAAGGTGCGTTTTGTGTCTGCAGAATTTGACGTGCCACCGGTTAATGGTGCCGTTGTCTGTAGCCGGAAGGAAACCTGTTCCGCGACCGTTTCTTGAGCATGCAGCATCGTGCATTGGTCGAGCCGCGGGTGCCTGTCTTGTGAGTACTCTATCGTACCATGGAGGCTTGTTTCGACGCTGACGTCTGCATAGGCCCAAAAAGCGCAGGACCAAGTTCAAGGAGTACGAGAAACATGCGTGGAAGCGCTTCGACCGAGAGTTCTGAGCTATCTCGTTTACTACCTCCTTGTATCACTGTTCGACACTGTTGTCACTTGGGATTACCAGACTGGTTCTCTATGGGTTTCGCTGCCCTTATTGAGGCCGCCCGAACACACTTTTTGAGAACATCACCAACCCTGGGGTTGTTTTGGGCAGCTGCCTATCTGGAGCGAGTGAAATGAGGCCTTGCAGGAACAAAGTGAGCCGAATGAAACTACTCCATGGACAGAGACGGACGTCGTACACAATGTTGAACAAAACGAATGCTAATCTATAGTACACTACACCTGGCATGGGTACGGCAGTGCATCACATCATGACTTCGACTGCTTCCTGAGACGCCGCGGCAGCAGGTTGCTGGGAGTTCTTTGGCGTCTTCACTACCAGGTCGGCTTGCTGCCTATATCATTGTATTGGTGAGTCCGGACACTGAGGATGATACCGAACGCAGTACGTACAGTCGCATGCGCAAGAGCAGCTTCCGGTTCGCTGCTTGCATGTCCGCACCGGCCTTCATCGCTTTCGCGAACAATGCTGCTCGGGGGTCAATCTCCTTGGCCACCAGCACCTGTACACGACTTCATCAGCTATCATCACTTCGACGAGTCATGAAGATGACATACCTTGTTCTGGCGGTCGACCCGCGCCTCGATCTCGCCGCGCTGGATGAGCGCAACGACATGTCTCTCAAGTTCCTCGACACTCCAGCCGAACGCTGCGCCCATGCGCGAGAGCTTGATCGACGAGAACGGCGTGAAGTAGAGCACAAGTGCGCGCGAGCGGATGAGGTCCGTCAGCGTCGCGACGTGCGGGTACAAATGGTAGTCGAGCAGGTGGCGTGTCTGCAGGAGACATTCGGGGAAACTCTCAGTTGCAGCCTCTAGTCAGTAACGAAGAGACGCACTGAGTATCGCTCGAGGATCTCGAGCACGGCCTTGAAGCGGTTCGCCATGTAGCTCTCGAGCAGCTCGCGGACGTACGGCTCCTGCTCGACGTACACACCAAACGTCTCGTTCTCAAGGACCTGCGCGCGGATCGCGCCGCGCGGCATTGTCGCCAGCGCGCACAGCGTCCCGTACACTGCGACATCGCTCGGCGCAATCAACTGCCCCTGCGTTAGCATACCTCTTGCTCAGTCCCACATACTGTGACACACCTTGCCTGACCACTCGGTTAGACTCTTGATAGGGCCAACCTTGAGAAATGACTGCGCAGCCTTCTCGTAGTTTCCTTGCCCGAGATATGCGAGACCTGCCGCTACGTCGAGTCGACACTGTACGCGCTCGCGCTCCGCAGCGATGCGCTCCTTGTCGCGCGGCTGCTGCTGCGCGGCCGTTCGCGGTGGTGGGGCGGCGGCGGACGCGTCGAGAGCGGCCTCGGCTTTGTATATATACGTTGCGATGTGGTTGTAGTTCCTGTGCTCCACAAGAAGCTACAAAGACGGTGAGATAATGCACATTGAGAAGAAGGGGGACACACGGACGTCGAGGACGGCGAGACACATATCGAGGACATGTTGGCTTGTGGTGCAGAACTCGCGAGACTTTGTGAGGTGCTTTAAAGCTGACGAGTGGTCTCCTGTCATTCGATAGAAGCTCCCGAGATCCCGATGTGCCATCTTGTCGCCTGGTCATTGATGTCACATACCCTATTATCAAAAGCCCGCACTCACCCTGATGCTCTCCTTGATCATATTGCTCAGGTATGTCTTCAGCTCAACCTCCAGCTTCTGACGCTCTGCCTGGTTCTTCGCGTGCGTCTCATCGATCCACTTTTGGTCCAGGGGCGCAATCTCCGCGATCGGTGGCAGGTTCCCATCCGAGCGTGTTACAGCCTGCTCATACGCGGTCCGCACAGCACGATAGAGTGGGATATCGCGTAGTTTAAGAAGCTCCTGGTTCGCTGCGTCGAAAGCAGGGAGTGAGAGGGCGGGAGCCAAATTGATTATATGCGTAAGGCGATCGACGAGGCATCGGCCTGCATTGTGGCTGAGCACCGCGTACGCGTACTAGGGCGAAGGCTGCGTACCAGAGTAGCTCGAGGCGTACGCCTCCAGCTCAAAAGGATGATCCTCGTCTACTGGGACATACGTGGGTCTTGTGAGGTTCCTCGGGACAACGTTGTTCTCTTCCACATCGATATCCATGACTTCCTAGGGTCGGAGTGGTGGCGGTTCACCTTGTGACGTCTCAGAGTTCGTAACTAGTGGTGGTGGCTCCTCAGAGGGCAACGTAGTGGTACCTATGCACTCGCGGGAGATGAAAAGCGAGAAACGAGGACGACGAATAGCTTGGTTGGCAGTCGGTTGGACGAGGATGCAGCAGCACTGATCCCGCCTCGAGGCCCTAGATGAGTTGCCACTTCGGGTGCTATCATCCTGGGCGCTTCAGCACTTTCGCAAGTACATACCGTCGTAATTGGCCGCACTACATCTTTCTCTCTTGGTGTCTCCTTTGCCTAGCAGTCTTTTGGGATCAGGTTTATGAAAGATCGAAAATGTGTTGTACAGGCTTCAGTTGTGTCCTTGAATCTAGACGATTTTGTCACTGGGCAGTCACTGGGCAGCCTCAAAAGCGGGCCCTGGCAGAATGAAGCGCAGTCGTCTGATCCGTGTTATGAATAATACGTGCGTAAAGATAGAGTCCATCCTGTTGTATGACTCTCTGCGATCGCCAATGCTACCCAGAGGCGGCGAGCTGCGACATCAGAGGGGCTATCGTCAGAATGCTGACTGGACTACATCTTCGGGCGCAATGTATGTCCTGGTCATTGCGTCCAGTTACATACATCCTTGCC
This sequence comes from Gelatoporia subvermispora B, assembly GCA_000320605.2. NCBI lineage: Eukaryota > Fungi > Basidiomycota > Agaricomycetes > Polyporales > Gelatoporiaceae > Gelatoporia > Gelatoporia subvermispora. The sequence goes on from KB445797.1 coordinate 1,063,579, forward strand.
GAGTCTTGTACGCACCCACAGATTCCTTTCTATGTGATGATGTCTGGGTCCTTTGGAGTTCCCACGAGATTGCGACTTGACACCTATGCACCATCACAGATTACTTTACTTTATAGGCTTTCATCAACGCATCACCTTCCTCGCACCCTTCGCCGAACCTTCGACAAATCGCGTACGGCCGACCGGGGGCCAATAAATATGCTTTGACTATCTGTCGAAATCCATACCTCCGACATCCGATTGGAGGCATCTACCGACAACATGGGGCACCAACGTTACACGTTCGTCATCGATCATGGACAAGGACTGGTTGGACAACCTGGGGCATAAGCTGGACGAGACAGGACTCGCAAGTATAAGCATGAATCAGATTGCAAGCACATCATCTGGAACATGAATAATGAGAGATACGAGTATGCCGTGGATGACGACCAGCTACTATAGGTCCCTCCACACTATTTACTTCCTTCGCTCTCGTTTGCTCTCCAGCTCACACCTCTGCGCCGTCCCTCGCCAACTTTCTCAATCCCCTCTGCACATCAAGTCTGTAAGATAACGGCAGAGAGCGGATGTCGCGGTCTCAGATGATACAGAGTAGCGCAGCAAGCTCATGGTATGTCGATCGCGAGAAAACCGAGTGGGAATATATTCCGACACAAGCCTTAGCTGCGTCCTGATGACGCAACGTTTGGCTATGGCCTTCACTTGCTGCAAGCGTGGGCTATGCGACTCTTCTCAAGAGCGCTCATACTGGTCAATTACCAGTTCGAAGCATAAGTATAGATCACTCATGCATGATGCATGATGCATCACGCATGCACATGCTTCAACTCTCAGCGAAGCTATTTGCGGCTTTCAATGGTCTCACGTCAGCGGCACCCGTTGTATTCTTCAGTACCTCGGCCGCTCTGTACTGCAACAGTCGTGAGCTCCAAATGTCATGTTTATAATATCTTTCGTGGCATAGGTCGGCAAATTAGGCTCAGACCTGCGATTGGTGTCGTTGTCGACGATCCTGGGCCTCGCGATGACCCCCCTGAGGATCAATAAAACTGTCAATCACCTTGTTTGATCCTGCTGATCCCTGGAGCGTAGATAGCGTGAATCAGCTCATTGCGGGACGCCACAATGGCACCGGACTCCTCAGACAAGCCTTCTGCTGAATCCTTCCGGAGACGCAGCAGATCAGATGCAGCTTTGCGGACCCCATAAAGTTCATGGGTCTCGCACCTCTCTCGAGTGTGCCACAACTCGGGAGACCCTTCATACGGCTGATAAGACCACGCTAGCGTTTGTGCGATGTCTCTTGCATCCGAGACTTTGAAACAGATCATCTCCACTTTGCGGACAGAGTGGGTTCTCTCCCATATACCAAGCATTTCCGCTGAAACACAATGTGCACAGTTCAGTAGAATCGTACTGCACCGTTGCGTCAAGCGGTATGGAACGCGGCATTGCCTGTGAGATCCCTACTTATGACGAATCCCACAGCACTGCTCCTCTATGATCATCTCACTACCTTCTCTCGCGAGGTCGAGTTCATTTGGGGGCGGAGCTTCAACAGTGTGACCATGCTATTTTACTTCAACCGTTGGATCAATTTCGCCTCCGCGATACTCGATCTGTTTGGATTGTTTCCATTCACGATGATTCCGGTGAGCAACCTCCATTCCAGGGTCTGGGTACCAGCGCTAACTACGTATGTGTCTTACAAGAGGTCTGGATTTTTATGAGCGATCCAATAAGACATACTGACTCTGATGTTCGCCTATCATTTAGTTGCAGGGGTATTATCTTGACAGGCGAGGCAATTTCCATCGTGCGGATAGTCATCTGGACAGGTATACTTTTCGATATTCTACGACGGTGATTTTGCTGAGGGGTCCAAGTCTTCTCAACATTCCGAATTTACGCGATCAGTGGTGGCAACTGGACTCTGGCGGTTGTTGTATGCATATTGAATTTCGTACCCGTCGTCACAAATTCGGTGGGGTCAAACATCCGGTTGCTCTCGTTCAGGCCGCTCACGCACACAACTTGTAGATAACAGACTTCGCACTGACGAGCTTTCGACTTGTAGATGGACGATGCGCAGACGAATTTTCTGTGTCTGAGAAAGCAGATATCAAGTGAGTGCTGATCCACAGCCCACGCATGCATTCTATTTGACATGGTCACCAGATGTAGGTTTAGATGTCTTTAGCGATCGTGGTGCTTACAATGTTGCAGGGGTCGTTAGCGCGCGACTCTGTGTCATTTTCGGCGACATTCTAGTCCTGCTGATCACCTGGTCAAAGACGTATACCATGAAGCGAGCTGCGGACAGGAATAATATAAAGGCGCCATTCACTGCCATGCTGCTGAGGGACGGTTAGTTGAAATTGTTTGTTCACAACTGCTTATTCCAACATCAGGACTCGCCGCGGTCTGCAATAGGCACGATATACTTTGTGTATGTCTGTTCGTTGTGTGCAAGCATTTGTATCAAGCCTGAAAGCGACCGTTGGCAGTGCTTTGCTCGGCCTTAATATCCTGCACATTGCGGGAGTCACTACAGATGTAAGCTATCAGGCCACGCACGATTGACTTGCCCGACTCACCGCATACGACAGGTCTTTGTCTTTTCCCTTGGAGTATTCGAGACACCGTCAGATGCCCTGTCTTATGGTCCTTTGTATGCTCTGACTCAGCTCCATCCCCACTACAGGATCACCTCGATTTTAATCACACACTTCCTCATCAACCTACGACAAGTTGCGTCAGATGTGTCTGATGCAACCTACACGGGGGCACACTCGCAGGCACAAAATGTGACGCAATCAAGTCTTCGCTTCAGGTCATTCGTGGATAACATTGGCGAACGGCTCAACTATGCGGATGAATCGCACGACCCGGACATGGGATGGACGCGTGGCGAACGCGATATAGAAAAAGAAAACGAACAGGATGCTGGATCGCGGTTGGGTGTTATACGAGAAGACATAGGAGGTGAGGAGTGAAGACTGCACATTGGAAGCGGGAGTCTAGAAGGGGTGGTGTAGGGCATCTCGTTCAATCAGTAGGCTGGAATCAAGAATAGTCATAAGGAAGGCACCGGGTGTAGGCCGTTGCAACCTGCGATATTTGTTTGAGCAATTGCACCAAAACAAAGTTATCATGTGCACGGCTACGCAATGATCGAAATGCATTCCTGGGCGTCTGCAAATCGAATCGATAAGCACCTCTCTCATCTCACTGCTCGACCGCCATGGTAGTATCCACCTATCTCGAGATTTACGCTGGAGACAAAGAAGAACATGAACGCGAATCCGCCGCCTACGAGGCCACTGTCACAGTTCTGGCGAAAAATGCAATAATCTATGGTCTTCCGGACAAGCCATCCCAGCTCTCTGACGAACAGCGGGAGATCCTGCAGGAGCTCGATGTAATCGCATTTTTGGATTTTGATGAAGATGTACGTGAGCTCACGGCTTGGGGTACCCTTTACAGAGCTCTTTACAAATGCGGTTCACTCCACCGACCCCACTGAGTCTGGGTCGGCTTGTGTTCGAGTTGGACCCGTCTCCGGGCTTAGCGAAGACGACGGGGAACTTTCTGGCACTCTGCACGGGCGAAAAGGGCGCGTGCAAGAACGCGCCAAACAAGAAGCTGCACTATTTAGATTGTCCAATTCACCGGGTCGTTAAAGGGTTTGTGGCTCAGGGCGGAGACGTAACTCGAGGGGACGGGAGTGGCGGTGAGGTGCGTACTTGTGCGGCTTTGAACTCACGCCCTTTCTTCCCACTCTCTCACAAACTCCCGACTCATACACTAAAAATGTGTTTATACTTTCAGTCCGTCTATGGTGGTAAGTTCAACGATGAGAAGGAGGGGCTGAAGAAGAAGATGAAGCGAGGCGCGCTGGCCATGGCAAATTCGGGCAAGAACACGAACTCATCACAGTTCTTCGTCGTGCTTACCGACGATGAGAGCAATCTTGCAAAAATGAACGGGAAGTATGTGGTATTTGGTGAACTGAAAGAGGGATGGGATGTCCTCGACAAGCTCGACGGCATAGGCGGAGGGCCGAATGGAAACCCTACGGTCCCTGTCTGGATAGCAGGTTGTGGGAGATTGTGAATTGTCCTCTGCACACGTGGCGTTAGTATATGTACGTAGGCATGTGAATAAATGTCATGGGCGTTTGGCACAGTGGTAGCGCGCACGCTTTGCAACGTCAGCCGTCGCTGGTGAACATGCGTGAGGTCCAGGGTTCAAGCCCCTGAACGTCCATTTCTTTTTGCAGTTTCTCTTTTTTCTCAAGCCCCTTGGGGTATGTTTTTGTACTCCGCAGATCACCACCACTCGTTCGATGAGTATGCTACCTCAACCAGCTGATTATTTACCAGCTGTTTGCCCACGTCGATTTCCATGCTGAGCCTTACAGAGTTATATAGTTCGTGGAAGCAGGACAGAATGATATGTAGTATGTATCAATGCGAAGACACGAATGAATGTGTTGATCACCTTCGGAACCAGCGGTCCCAAGGGATTGAATGATGTGGTGCTCTCCCAGACAATACCATAGTGGCAACCTCCTGTACCGTCTGTACCGTCGAGTAAGAAGTAGCCCGGTTGGCACAAGCCCACTGAGCGAGAGATCGCAATGGCAGACTTGTGCCAGCCCTGCCAGGTCGCATTAAGTACGTGCAGCGTGTTTTAGCGGTCATAAAAGATCAGTGATTTGTGAATGGCATGTACAATGACCGTGCGATGATGAGTGCTACATAGCATTCCCTATATCAGGTTTGCGGTCTGTGGAATCACATATTTCAGACAACCACCAAGCAGGGCCAGAGCTGGAAGTTCCCCGTGTCGTCGACATGTGGCTGTTGGACTGAAAGCTGCCTGCTGGATGCTAGTTGCATTGTGAGCGAGAGAAAGCCGGAGCGCGATGATTCTGTGACGGCTGCCCAAATCTTCATGGGCATTTGGCACAGTGGTAGCGCGCACGCTTCGCATGGTGCAATTGCGTGAGGTCCAGGGTTCAATCCCCTGAATGTCCATTTTGTTTTCACCGTTGTGATAGGTCCTTCCCTTTTGGGCTGTACAAGCTTGCACAAGTCGGTGGCATTGCCCGCTCACCGAAGTTGCTCACTGAGCTCATCACTTGCCCCTTGCTCCTTTCCACTTCCTCCCTCACTTCTCCTTTTTAATCACGCAACATGGTATGATACAGCTCTGGGATGCCTATATGTAGTTGCTCACGTCTTTCCACAGGCCCGTAATGAAGAGAAGGCACAGTCTATGCTGTACCGGTTCCGCGAGGCACAGGCAGCGGAACTGGGCCTCGGAACGCGTGCAGATCGCCGGCCGCGCATGGCCAGCGCATGCAAAAGCCTGAGAGAATGTGAACGATGGCGAGGAGAGATTCTGCGCGAGATTAGCAGGAAGGTTTCCAAGATCCAAGACTGTACGCTCGCTACGTTTTGCAATCTCAGGCGACACGCGGGCCTAACGTCATGTTACAGCTGGCCTGACGGACTACGAAGTCAGGGATCTCAATGACGAGATCAACAAGCTGTTGAGGGAGAAGAGACACTGGGAGAACCAGATCGTTGCTCTGGGAGGCGCGAACTACAGGAGAAATGTCGCCATGGTGGATGACGATGGAAAAGAGGTACCGGGCACAAAGGGATACAAGTAAGCAATACATTCATGACTATCTCTGTGGCAATTAAGATCCCTGACACGCTGCTGTAGGTACTTTGGCCGGGCGAAGGAGCTGCCTGGTGTCAAAGAGTTGTTCCAGAGCAAGAAGAAGGATGAGGATGAGGAGAACCAGGCCGCAAACTACTACAAGAAATTTACCAACCAGGGCCCCACGTACTTTGGTGACCTCGACGAGGCAGATGGCATGCTGCTCGCGTATGAGGCACGCGCGGAGGAAGAAGGTACGTGTCTTGTGCGTTTTCGTTGGTCCCAGATTGTTTATAGATCCATGTAGAGTGGGAAGATGCGTACTCACACCTGCGGACAACGCTCGGCCTCCCAGCAGACGAGCCTGTCCCAAAATTCCCCCGTCCATCATGGTCCACCACTCTTGTTACCATCTCTGAGCTCGCCAAGTCGCAGCCCCCACCAACCACAGATGCAAAGCGCAAAGCCCCGGATGGAGATGTCGACATGGCGGACAACGAAGTCGTGCCTGCCGAAGACACGTCCAAGCGCGCACGGACGGACACAGCAGCGCAAAACGGCACAGTCAGCCTCTCGACAATGTCGCCAGAGGAGATATTGAAGGCTCAGGCGCGCGCTGCTGCCGCGTTCATTCCCTTTTTTTCACCAGAGAACCTACTCCCGCCAAAAATGCCGACGCACGAGGAGACGGAGGCCTTTATCCTTGACCTACGGAAGCGCGCACTCGTGGACGAGTACTTCGGCGATGAGCAGCAGTAAATATATTGCGACTGCCAGCGAGATGTGTGCCGTGTACGTGTACGATTTTCCCGTAATGTCCGAGATTTATGGGCGTTGTTGTATTTTATGAATTCAGTGCTACTGGAAATGCCGCGAAATACCCCGCCAACGCTATTCATTTGTTCCCAGGATCTCATCCGGGACGCCGTGCAATTGTGTAAATGACATGTGCAGGCATTATCGAAGACCGCTTCTGTGGCCCGGTGACGGTCTGCTATCACAAAAAGAGCGGCGATAGAGTATTTTTGTCTCTTTGCACTGCCTCGCGGTGAGTTTAGCCTGATTGGACCTGCGTCAATGTGGTCTATCATACGGCAGAAGGAATACTCTTTGACTGCCGTCTGCACATTGACTGTCCGGCTTCAATTCGAAGAGAGGAACATGCAGTTTGGGTCATCCGCAGCCAACCAGAAGCCGCCGACATGTCAACGGTGCACGTGGGCTATGTCTCAGCCGAGTGCACGTGACTTGGAGCAACTCTCAAGTGAACTCCACGGGGCTCTGCCGGTCTCTTTCCTTTGCCTTTTCACCTCCCCGTTCCTTCCGCTGTCCTCTTAACAACCCCCCCTCCTCTGTCTTCTGCTAAGTTGACGATACCCATGGCACACGGAGCTGAAGAATCGACAACGTCGTCGGCGCCGTCCGTCCCTCTCCCTCACCGCCGCCTCTCCGATGCTACCGCAACTAACAAGCCACCCGTCTGGTCAATAAATCACTCTGTAGGCAATACCGAGACCCCATTGCCAGCGAAATGCGACAGACACGAACGCGGCGAGGTGTGCTGCAAAGAGCTCAAGGACGATGATGAGCGGACGCTTATCGACCCTGACGTTGTGCGCGATGTGTGCGTCTCCATTCCCCCGCGCGTCATACGAGTGCGCTGACGCGTTCCATCCATTCCCGCTGATCACAGTGTTATTGGTCTTTCCGATGGCCTTACAGTTCCATTTGCATTAACGGCCGGCCTCTCTTCACTCGGCGAATCGCGACTTGTCATCCTAGGCGGCGTTGCGGAGCTGATCGCCGGTGCCATCTCGATGGGCATTGGTGGATTTCTTGCATCCCAAGCCGAGCGCGACCATTACCGCTATCTTCGCAAACACACTGCGGCGCGCGTCCTCCGTTCGTGCGACGGTGAAATGGAGCGTGAGGTCCATGCGGTGCTCGGTCCAGTCGGCGTTGATGAGAAGACGAGCCGGATGGTCGCGCACAACCTGCGTAATGTCGAGGTCGCATCGGAGGGTGAGGGCGACCGTGCGAGTTCAAGCTCCGACGCAGAATCCGGCCTAAGGTGGAGCACTACTGTCGGCCTCACCGCGTTCCTCCTCAAGTTCGGAGAAGGCCTTGAGGAGATCCCCTCACGGCGGATGTACATCTCAGCACTCACAATCGGCATGGGCTATCTGATTGGCGGCCTCATCCCGCTACTGCCATACTTCTTCGGTATGTTGTCTATCACCAAGTCACGGGCTCTGGACTCAAGATTAGCTATTTGCAGAACCTATCGCACACATCGCGCTTATCTGGTCTTGCATCGTCACTGGTATTGTACTCCTCATCTTCGGTGCGGTCAAAGCCCGCGTGACTGGCGCTGCTGGACGTGGTGTGGGAGGATACGTGTGGGGTGCTGTGAGTACACTTTTGGTCGGTGGCGCCGCTGCTGCGGCCGCGTATGGGCTCGTCCGACTCTTCGAGTACAGCGACTCTTGATTCTTTTTCTAAAGGGGCCATCACTGGACACTTTCATCCGCAAAACATCGGCTACGCATTCCAGCCGTCATATCTCTTTCTTCTCTAGAACTACCCACTCTGTACAAGTTTGTTTCAGTCAAGATCTTGTATTTTTGTCTCCCTTGTAAACTGGATGCTAAATATGTTTCCCAGCGGTGATGGAGTGACGCGAGGCATATTTTCCAACGGGCACTTGGCACAGTGGTAGCGCGCACGCTTCGCATCGGGCAATTGCGTGAGGTCCAGGGTTCAATCCCCTGAGTGTCCATTTTACTTTGTTTGGATCTGTGCATCTACTGTTTGCCTTAAAGTCCGTTGTAGAGTGGCTGAAGCTACGCTCGACTTCACCGGCCAAGGTTTTGTAAACGATATCTCTGTCTGTTTGGGGCGACGGGTCATCCCACGACGCTATGATCATCTAGTCGCAGCTTGTTGGGATTGTGATACCTCGGTAACATCAGAACTTGACTTCCGGAGTCAAGTACAAGGTGGTAAAATATGTGCCATTCCGAGCCTGTGCATCAATCAAGACTTTTATAACGGCGTCATCTGGGGCGTCTGTCAATCTGCCAAACATCGTTCACAGCCTCGCAGCTCCCGCCGCATATGGTTGTGCACCCATGGAAAGCACTAAGCTCGAAAGCCAACTGACAGGTCTACGTGTCGCAGTTGTGTGAGTCTCAGCTTAGCACTTGCGGTTAGTCGCAGGCAAACTGATATACCCATGACTAGTGGGGGAGGCATCACTGGACTTGCCTTCGCTGTCGGTCTGTCTAAGAGTGCACCAGATGTACAGGTAGACATCTACGAAACTACGTCTAGCTTTGGCACTGTCGGCGCGGGCATCGGGATGTGGCCTCGTGTCTGGGAGATTATGGAGGTCCACGGTCTCACGGATGCATTCAAATCGCTGCGCGTAGACGTTCCGGGAAGTATGTCACTAGCCTCTGATTTTTTTGGCCACGCTAATGCTCATATTTCGCACTATCCCTACAGTAGATTCTCATTTTAAGTTCAGGAGGTCTGATCTGCCTCGCGGAGTACAAGTAGGGGAAGCTAAGGGTGGGATCCTATTTAGTTGTGATGTGTATAGTATTTTACTGATACGGACCTCCCAGTCGACGTCAGGACTTACCACCGTGCAGACCTCCTGCAAGTTCTCCTAGATCACATTCCATCTCACTACGGAACCCACTTCTCGAAGCGACTGACCTCGTACAGTGACGACCCTGCACAAGACAGCGTGACGCTTATATTTGACGATGGCACCATCGCTGCGTGCGATGTTCTGATAGGATCGGACGGCATCAAGTCTGTCGTGCGTCGAATATTGTATGAGGATCTTGCGGACGATGCGCAGACCAAGGGTGGCTCCTTCGAGACCGTTCAGAGTTTGCGCGCCCACGCGCATTCTGTGTGGTCAGGAGAGGTCGCATATCGACACATTATCAGTAGGGAGATGGTCGAGAAAATCCCCGGTCATCCGTCTTTGGCCGGTCCGATGATCGTGAGTTTAGTTGCGCTCTATGCGATTTGCGATACTTACATCGGCATACAGTATATGGCGAAACACAAGGTATACCAACTTCTGCAGTATCTGAGGAAACCGCCATAACATATTGTGGTACCTGTGCAGTATCTTCTTACATATCCTATCTCGCTAGGACGTGCGTTCAGCGTCGGTGCATTCCTCACCTACCCGGGAAAGCTCGGGACAAACTATGAAGGTCCATGGACTCGGGATGTCACCCAGGAGGAGATCCAGGCCGAATTTTTTGGATTCGAGCCTGCCGCCCAGGCAGTTATTGATGTACGAAGGTCTTCATGTATCCCTCGTTCACTCCTTTCTTATGCGAGAGGCCGTAGCTGATGGACAAGCCCTCCCTCTGGGCTATCAATGTCGTCGAGGACCTTCCCACATTCACGTCCGGCCGTGTTGTGCTTCTCGGTGATGCAGTCAGTACCGCATCTATGTCACCCCGTATATGCTAACACCCTTTGACGTTGTGAAGGCCCACGCAATGCGCCCGCATCAAGGCGTTGGTGCGGGGCAGGGCGTCGAGGTGCGTGCCACGAGTAAATTGTATCGGAAAGCTGACCCGCAGCTACTTTCGTACAGGATGGCATGGTTCTTGCGACTCTGTTGGGCTCTCCTCTTGCCACACGAGACACGCTACGGGCCGCACTGAGAGCCTACGACGCGATCCGCCGTCCTGTCGTCCAGGAAGTGGCCAAGCGCTCGATCGATATAGGTCGCTCATGCTACCTCGAGCGACCGTGGAGTAGCTCTCACGAAGACCTTTCGACCGTCGGTGAGTGCGATGCGGAAAGGTTCCAGGATCCCGCTATGGTGAGCGCTTTTGAAGAGGCTATTGACGATCTATTTGGTTGGGTATGGTATGGATCCGCTCTCCCTCTGCGACAGTGCGCCTTGGACTACATGGAAGGAAAGACGGATGAGTTCAAATTTTAGATAGCATGAGAATGATATGTAGTAGAGCGCAGCAGCGGATGTGCACGTGTTGCCTGTGATCATATGCTATGACACTTTGAACAAGTGTAGTGACCCGAGTTGTCAACGACCACCGAAGTTCGTGCGATCGAGCACATCAACTGTCATCAAGAAACGATCGGGATCTGACAGATGTCAAGCAGAAGATTGCCAATTTTGTGCATAACACCATTGCAAAAGATATTCATCTACTTTCGAGATTCGAATCAAATCAACGTACTTTCGCAATAGCAAAGAATTATTCCGACACGGGGAATCGAACCCCGGGCTATCGCGGCCACTCGGAAGTGAGAGTAGAAGAGTAAAGAACGACTATGTTACGAAATATTGAAACAGGGAGAAACGCCGTTATTACAACAAGTCCGACATTTGAAAACCACTATGCATCGCTCGATGAGTGCTAAAATTCCTTACACGTTTCAGAAGCATGCTACATATTCGAGACAGTGGTCTCGAACGTATTTAGACAGACAACGCTACTCTCATAAATCATCGAAGAAGACTACGGGCTTCCTCGCAATCAATGAGCACGCATCAAAACAAAGCGGCAAGTCCGCACTTACATTCTGCGCAACTTTTTTGTTTATGCACAGTCGAGAAGACTGGCGCACACACGGACCGCCAATGACCGAACATCAGAACATTACCTCGAACAAGCAGCAGGAAGGGGAGGGTTATGACCTGCATCGCCGGACCGCGTGACACGTGATCCCTCGCCTACGACCTTCCTGCACCTCATGACGAGGCGAAGCTCGGTGTGTGACGCCGGCGGCGGTTGGGACTTCGGTATAAGAGCCACGAGCATGGAGGTATGCAGCTGCTACATCGACATCATCATGCGAGAGACTTATTGGATCCTCATCGTCGGACTGTGGTTCCTGTTGCACGCAACGGCTGCCATCGGTTCAACGGAGCTCACCTGCAACTTGGAACCCCTCGGCCATGGCAAAGACGATACCACTCAGGTGCGCAAATCGGTGACGTCGCCACGAGGCGCCTGACACTTCGATGCACAGATTGAGGAGGCCATCGCACGGTGCGGACATGGCGGTACTACCGTCTTCGCACCAGGCGAATACAACGTCACAAGGTGCGTCATAGACAGCTTTGTGAGCGTTGTGGAGACCAATACAGGAACCAGGAAGATGACTTGGGACCTGGCTAATTCCCGCGTCGATCTACATGGGTACCTGAACGTGAGCATCGCTTCGTCGCATGTAACTGCAAAATGTAAACTAGGGCCACTGTAGTTCAAAAAGGATCTTCCTTACTGGATGGACCCAGACAACACATACCGCGTCGTCTTCATCCAGGTGACACCCCCTTCTCAGGAGCCGGCTGCGCTCGCTGACCGTGGGACCAGAGCCAAGCGTCGTGGTTCGTCGTCACAGGCCACGACTTTGTCGTCGACGCCCACAACACCGGCGGCATCATCGGGAACGGGCAGTACTGGTGGTCCTGGTACGGAAATGGCACGCGCATCGACGGGGACGGCCGCCCGCTCGCGCTCACTGTGTCAAAGGCCACTCGCGGGACTATCGCGAATTTCCGTATCGAAGGCCAGCCATTCTGGTGCAATGCGGTCGTCGACTCGAAGGATGTCGTGTACGACGGGATGTACTGCAATGCGACCAACAGCGACCCTTTGTACTTCGGGCAGAAGTGAGTATATTGCGTCCCGGTTCTGGCAATCAGAACTGAGCATATCATCATAGTATTGTCTGGAACACGGATGGTGAGCCTCACAACCACAAAAGGGGCCAAGAATGACGCATGAACAAGCTTAGGCATCGATACATACCGCTCAGACAATATCACGCTGTTGAATTGGGATGTACGTGCAGCTTCGGTCCCGCCCGCACGAGATAGGGGCCGACTCGTAATTGCAGATCACTTTAGGAGACGATTGCCTCGCAATCAAAGGCGTATGGTACAAATCAGTAGCAGGAGAAGCTCAGCTGATATGCAGAACAGAATTCGACAAATATATTCGCCAAGAATATCACTTGCCGCGGAGGGACCGGAATTGCGTTCGGATCCCTCGGACAATATAAGAATCTGGTGCGTGCCTGGCCTTGGACCTCCACAGGGAGAGTTGGTAACTGGAACCTAGATCGACAATGTCGACAACGTCGTCATCGAGGATGTCACAGTAAGGAGCAGCGCACGAGTGATCGAGGGGTAGGCTGATTTCGTTCGTGCAGTTCCACCGGCTGGATCCTCAGATTCAGCCGATTATGAGCCACGGAGTAAGTCAGCCGTCCACCACACCCGAGCAGTCAAATCATAGCAGCAACCGGCTCCGTAGGTGTACTTCAAATCGTGGACGGGGACAACGATCGGCTTCCCACCTGCGGAAGGAGGGGGAGGGACGGGTAAGCGAATGCGTGCGCTTGTGAGTATATAAAGCTCACCTCGAGGCCTAGGGCTCGTAACGAACGTCATCGTACGCAACGTCAGCCTGGACAACGTCACGAACCCGATACAGCTGTACCAGACGAACTCGGGGCACCCGTGAGTAAAGTCTCACCGGCTGCGAGCTGCCGCTGATGCATCGTGCAGCGGCGACGCGCCGTCGAGGCTGCAGTTCGCCAATCTCTCATTCGAAGATTGGACGGGGACCGCGCAGACTAATCTTAGTACGCCCGCTTCGCGTGCCGCGGCCTGGAGTCTCGCCCACTGATTAAGATCAATCAGTCGTCGACCTAGAGTGCAGCCCCGCTGCCCCGTGTCCGAATATGTCGTTCCGGGACATCAACGTGACACCGCCGGACGGGCAGCAGGCAAACTTCACGTGCAGTAACGTTATCGACGAGCACGGCCTCCCCGGTGCGTCCTGCAGCTATCGGCACCGTTTGCGCTTGGCTGACGTCTGGATCGCCAGCGAGCTGCAGCCCCTAGGGCCGCGGAGACAGAACGCACTGCATATGCCGTCGGGATGATGATCATAGGTTCCAGTACCACGGCCACGGGGTGTTGGCACCAGATGGATCGCAGAGTGGGTCTGCAGCTAGCTGTAGTAGGGTGCGGTGATGCACATCGGGAGGGTGGAAGCGTGTAATATGGTGTATGAATCAGAAGATAGCGAGCCGCAGCATCGCTCCCAAGCAACTGGTATCGCATGACGACCTGTGCAGAGGAACGGTTCCGATCTGTCCATGCCAGAGATGTGGCTCACGACAGTTTACAACTGTTCTGTATGATTGCTTTGTGGCTGATGCACGGCAGATTTGGCAGGCTTAATTGGGTCTGGAGGCTGTTCGTTTGGTCGGAATACTCTGTGGCCCGCAGGTCGCAGGTCCGCAGACAAGAAGGAATATAACCAAGGAGATGTCGTGAGGATATGAGAAAGATCTATGAAATTGAGTGAGGTGGGAGAGAGTCGAGAATGCGCGAGGCTAACAGATTTGGGCCTTGTCATGGCAACGCCGAGATGCCGTGGCTGCTGTCTTTCCGGCCGTCGCACCCAACCTTGCCCTCAACAATCAAAAGCAATGGCCCCGCCTCACACCACGCCGCATCTTCCTTTCTCCTTCTCTCGTTTCGTTACTCTACATTCCTTTCTTTCAGGCCGGTCCTCCTCTCCTTTCTTACCTAGCCCGCTGGTCGTCTCTTCGCTGCCTGTGCGATGTCTAACTACAACTCGAAACGGTCGTCACCGCTGGACTTTTCGGACGGGAAGATGTCTAATCTGTCTGAGCACCCCGACCTGACCATGGACCTCGCCATCAACGGGGACGCGCCGAGCCACCTTATGCGCAACAAGACGGAGCGCAAGCGGCTGCAGGGGCTCCAGAGGTCACAGACTATGATGAGCACGACCTCCATCCGCCGCGAGCCGAAGACGTGGAAGGAGAAATGGGATGTGTGGATGGTCAACGAAGGTTCCCGGAGGATCTTCTTTTTCACCTGGGTGGCCCTCCACATCATGGTCTTTGCCATGGGCTTCATGAACTACCAGCTGAAGGACAACCTGGTGACTGCCCGCGCCAATTTCGGCATCACCTATCGTGAGTACCGCATGTTCTGTGCCGTATATCGTATATCTAGCTAAGTCGCTGTCTGGCCACGCCAGCCATCGCTCGCAGTGCTGCGCTCGTGCTCCACGTCGACGTCGCGTTCATTCTGCTCCCCGTCTGCCGGAACTTCATCTCGCTGGTCCGGCGCACGCCGCTAAATGACTTCATTCCCTTTGACAAGAACATCACGTTCCACAAGGCGACGGCCTGGTCGATGGTGTTCTTCACCTTCGTCCACATCGCCGCGCACATGGTCAACTTTGCGCGCCTTGCGAACCTCGACCCTGACGCGACCACCATCGGCAAAAAGATCGTCGCCTTCCTCGAGGCGAACTTCATCACGGGTCCCGGGGCGACAGGCTGGGTGATGACCGCTGCGCTCGGGATCATGGTGTGGTTCGCGGTCGAGAAGCGTCGCCGCGCCCACTTTGAGCGGTTCTGGTACTCGCACCACCTGTTCATCGTGTTCTTTATTTGCTGGCAGCTGCACGGTATGTTCTGCATGATCCAGCCCGACCGCCCGCCGTTCTGCTCGTGGAACACCATCGGAGTCTTCTGGGTGAGTGCACTCGGTGTGGTCGAGAGCGCACGACGACTAAGCGCGTGACCGCAGCGGTACTGGCTGGTCGGCGGCGTGATCTGGATCTACGAGCGCATCCTGCGCGAAGTGCGGTCGCGCCACCGGACGTACATCTCGAAGGTCGTGCAGCACCCGTCAAACGTCGTGGAGCTGCAGATCAAGAAGGAGAAGACAACCACACGCGCGGGGCAGTACATCTTCATCTGCTGTCCCGAGATCTCGTACTTCCAGTGGCACCCGTTCACGCTTACCAGGTGCGTCCCGTTCCGCGTGTGCGGTGCTCCCCAGCCGCTTACGGCACCATCTCATCCCCAATCTAGCGCGCCTGAGGAAGACTACATTTCGGTGCACATCCGCGTCGTGGGCGACTTCACGCGCGAGCTTGCCGAGGCCGTCGGGTGCGACTTTGGCAAGAAGGACACCAAGGGCCCCAAGGAGGCGGGCGGGACCGTCATCGGCACGGCCGCGAACCCGCCGCTGCACAAAATCCTGCCGCGCATCATGGTCGATGGCCCGTTCGGCAGTGCGAGTGAGGACTTCCTGAACTTCGAGACGGTCCTGCTCGTGGGTGCGGGTATCGGTGTCACGCCGTTCGCGTCGTACGTTGTTGTTGTGCTGTCACTTAGCCTTTGCGCGGGAACTGAACGTGCTGCGCAGGATCCTCAAGTCCATCTGGTACCGGATGAACCACCTGAACAACTCGAAGCCGACCCGTCTGTCCAAGGTAAGCTCCTGGCGTGTCTTCTAGCTTGCGGAAGCTCGACGCCACAATGGCAGGTCTATTTCACCTGGGTCATTCGTGACTTTGGCAGCGCCGAGTGGTTCCATTCCTTGCTGCACGCCATCGAGGAGCAGGACACGCAGAACCGAATTGAGATCAACATCTATCTCACCGCAAAGATCAAGGAGGACGACATGAACAACATCATCGTGCGTGCCCCCTCCCGAGGCGCTCCCGCGTCGTCCATGCTGACCGCCGTCGTGCGACTAGGTCCAAGACGTTGGCGCGGAGAAGGACGCGATCACGTCGCTGCGCGCGCCGACGCACTTTGGCAGGCCGAACTGGGACCGAGTGTTCAGCTCCATTGTGGAGAAGCATCCCGAGACAGATGTCGGCGTGGTACGTGCTGGGTCCCCCTACCTCTCACGGACCGGGCGAGAGCTGAGCTTGTTTGACATGCAGCTGTTCTGCGGTGCGCCGGCTATTGGCAAGGCACTGCACGTGGCCTCGAACAAGTATTCCACCCCGGGCGGGACCAAGTTCCACTACGGCAAGGGTGAGTGTCCCCGTGCTGCCGCGCGGGCTGGTGCTGACTCGAATCGCCCGCAGAGAACTTCTAAGCCGGCGTGGATGTCGACGGACGGGCCGCTGGCGAGCATCGTACGTGCGGGGGCGGTATCGCGTGTTTCAGGACGGGGATCCGCGTCGTGGCTGTTCGCTTTCGCGGGCTGAGAACGGACGGTTTAGACCTGCACGGCTCGCTCCTGTGGAGTGGTAGCACAGGCTCTCGGATGCATGAACATTGCTGTTATTGTACGCTACATACCTGGTGCTGTAATGTGCCGCGCGCGCTCTCGGAAGCAACTGTACTAGTATTCAACACCCTCCTGTTGGTGGGATAGACCAGTTTGTTGGCCGGTCGCCGCTGCGGTGTGTGGCTGCGCTGGCACTTCCGTGATGATCGAGACCGTGGCACCTGGGTGTGTGCCGTCACTGGGATATGTTCCTCGGAGGTCGTATATATAGTATGTGTCATTGAGACCTAGATGCGACATCGTTCGATTCGACATCAAATCACGACGATATGGACAGCTGTCTGCCGAGTATGCGTTCGGGTCTGCCAATTACGAACGAAGCTGGGCTCATACTTGACGGGGACACGACTCAAAAATAGCAGCGGCCATCATCGTGCAGTGCGCTGCGCATGGTTCCTTCCAGGACTCAAAATCAGCTAATGGACAAGAAAGTCATCATGCTGCTTCGAGGACAGCGCGAAATTAGCCTGACCACAGTACTTTGAATGTTCTCGCCGATGCATAGAGTGTTGTGTAATTGACTGATCTGGTAGCCCGAACATGAGTTCCTAGGCTATGCCTCGCTATAATGTCTCGCTGTCGTTCGAGCCTCAGTTCAAAGTGGTAAGGGAAAGCGGGTATGGCGATGAAAGGAGAAACCGCGTGACTGTACATCGCTCATCCAAATAGGGGTTCTGAAATATGGCGGGGCCATCAGTGTCGTCGATCATTGGAAAGACCCGCTGCAGTCGCAGCGGGGATCGTTCCGTCGGATTTGTGTATGATAGCTCTGGGTATGATCATAGAGTGTATGAGAAGCATTATTCTTGTTTATATTCTCGAAAGTGACAAAAGGAACCGGATTCGATCCAGATTCGCTATATTTGGTCTTTCCGATCCGTCATATGCTTACCTGCCAAATATCTCCTTTCCAAAGAAGTATGCTATATTATTCTGTGATGCATACCCTAGACCGTCTGAGTTTGAGTGAACAATCTTGTCTTGAGTCAGCCCGCCACCTCCAATTACATGGAGGTTATGCTTTGAAGCTCTGTCTCGGTCGTATTATAAATAGTCTTGAGGTTCACGGTCTCCCGTGCTAGAGTGACGTGCCGTAAATGCCAGAAGCGTGCCGACGAGAGTGGCCGTCGGCGTATGGCGACATATGTTTCGCATTACTTGCCCCGTCATACACCGACTGTTCCCGGCAGAATATCTCCCGAACACTCGATTTAGATAGCATTAGTAGTAGAGTTTATAGATGAGATGTTCGAATTCTTCCAGATCGCTGAATACTCGTAGTAGAACTGTTTCCTGTAGCCAGTAAGACCTATTCCGAAAGGACTTGGGCGACAGTTTTGGTCCTCGGTTAACGCGCGCTATGGTCTCTGATTGGTCAAACTACACTTCAGCGACCGTGATCGGACTTTTCGAAACGGTCCTAGTCAGAATGCGTGCGTCCGAGCTGTGGAGGGCCGTGCTTGTCGCGCTCCGAGGACATGTCGACGGAAAACATACCACGCGCGCGGATAGGATAGAATAGGATGGTAGACGGTCTGGCACGTGGCTCAGCGCTCCGGGCCCGGCGGGCTGGTCTTCGGACGCTCCTGAGTCGTGCCTTGGGAAGCTGCCCCTGTGGCTGTCAGGTCGATTCGAACGAGGGCTGTAGGTGGAGGTATTCGTGGTGAGCTTGTTGGACAGAATAGCGTCCAACAGCATTAACAGCTTGCGTGCCTTGCCAGTCACCATCGCGGGTCCCTCAGCCGCCGGCCCGTCCGCTGGCCGTCTGCTCTCCTTGGGACGGGCGTATTGGGTTCCTTGCAGGCCTCGGAGCTTCCATGAACGTCCAACATTCTGAGCCTAGACTGTGTGGTCGAGCAGCTTGATCACCCGAATAGCCAGTTATCTCTGTTGTTTTTTCTCTCTCGATTTGTTTTTTTCGCTCGCTTCAGGCTGCCTCTGGGGATCGCACGACATCGTGAGCACAGCTGTCAGGCAAGGCTCGTCGGGGCCGCAGGCTGAGCCTGAACGAGGTCGCCGATCACGAGCCCAGTTGGAATTGTAAGCAGTGCGCGGAGGCTGCGTCTCTCGCGAGCGTCGCCGCCACCACCATCTGGCGGCCGCCTCCTCCTCGGAAATAAGAGGTATGTGGCTCGGCCGGGATGTTCCCTCTGTAGGATCAGGCAATTGTGCGGGCTTCGGACGGGTGCGACGCCCACCCTGGCGGGATATAGTATGATCCTCGCACTGCGCTGGCCTGCTCTGTGCCATTCGCGTACTGGTCCCGGCGTTCACTGGCGCTGGGGGGGCTTGGAAGCACGCATGTGGGCTGCGCGCAGGCTAATTCGACCCGGCCTTCGCGATGTCGCGATGTGCACCGGCACCGTCGCACCAGAGCGACCGTCCAGTGCAACTGCACATAACACCATGCAAGCCCAACCTTTGCGTGATCCTCGGACTCCGCGGTTCTCAGCCTGGCACAGACGAGCGGATCCCTATATAGCGAGACGTGTGGTTCCGAAGGCGAGCACCGTAGACCTGCGATCATGCCTGCACAGAACGCCTACGTCCGTCGTCTGCTCAACCCGTCCGGTGCGTTGTCCACCGCTGCGTATGTTGCTGACGCTCACATCTCGCGTTTGTTGCAGAAGACGAGCTCCAGGCGGCCGTCGAGGTCCTCCGAGCGGCATTTTACGGCGGTATTTACCTCGCTTTTGTACCAAGTATTTCTGGCTGACCAGCAGGGATATCCCCCGACAGACACCGGCATGGCGTCCTTGAGCGAGGGCTCGAAGCGCCTCGAGACCCTCCTGTACCGCCTAACAATGAGAGCAGCGCTCGAGCACGGCGAATTTCACGTCGCCGTCGTGGACGGCCAAATACAAGGAATCGCCCTGTTCATAGGCCCCGAATACGACTGGGTCTCCTAGTCAGTGACATGTCACGCGAGCCGCCGGAGGAAGCTGACGACTGCGCCACCAGCGAGCAGCCCGAATTTACGAATCAGTTATCGCAGTATGGCCAAGAATGGTATGCTCACCATGTGCGTTTTCTGGAAGACTCGTCGAAGCTCGCCGTGCCCGCTTACGCACTCGCTTAGTATGCCCCCACATACGAAGAGCTGTACAGGTCCGCGTTCCTGGACGGCCGTCAGAGCAGACGCGATGCATGGAACTTGGCGTTGCTGGGGATCAACCCCCCTTATCAGAGGCAAGGACTTGGCCGCTCGCTGCTCGCTGCAGTGATGAGCAAGGTTGGTTATTTCGCCGGCGCCCCGATCCCCCTTGCGTATTTATCCTCAAATGCCACAGGCCGACTCGGATCGCAAACGACTCACCGCGAACGTCAAGAATCCAACTACGGTACGGTCTTTCTTTCCTCGATTTTTCCTACGTTCGCGGCTGACAGCTCGTGTGCAGGTGCAATTCTTCCGCAACCTGGGATTCAGCCACCGGTCGGTGAAGAATTTCACTTCGAAGGATTTCACAGGATTCCCGCTATGGTGCATGGCACGAGAACCCACACGCCCCCGATCTGCTTAGGTGAGTTCCATATCGATGCATGTGCAAATCCGCTCTAGGCTTATTAGATCAAGTCATTTCCCCCTGGCTTTCCTGGTATTTTTCAGCATCTCTCTTCCGACGCGCCTGAAACACGTGCTACCTTACTCGCTATACCCCATCTTGAATGGAGGTGCTCCCTCTAACGACTCTCACCGCGGTGTATACTCCGTACCTGTACGCTCCTAATCACTTCCCGCTCCCGCTGTGCTCGTGGGCGCCGCTGGATAATTAGCCCGCCGGCGCGGGTTGACGTTCTCGCGGATGCTGGTGTGTCGCGGATACCGTGGCACTCCGCAACGTCCTCCGGACCATTCGACCTTCACCACGAACGCATCAGTAGCATACGTCTTGCACGACCTGTACCCCAGCCGGCCTCGTGCCCGCCTCGTTCAGCAGATAACAAGTGTTCACTATATACCGAATCTGTGTGCGCATGCGCGATGGACGAGAAATGTGAAGCGCGTGCGAGCTGCGATAGCTGACGTTGATGTCATCATCCCGTTGTCATCGGCGAATGCCACCATGTCCTCGGGCGTCTCTGGTGGGCCCATCAAGTGCGCCGCGGCGCCTCAGACGTTCTTTCGACATCTCCAACCCACTTTTTCTGTTCGAAGTGCGGAGGCTCCAAGTCCGACGCAGGAAAAATTCTCAATAATCATATCAAATTGCATTCAAATTCGCCTAGAAGCCTTATGTCCGGGCGAAGGCTAGACCGTCTCGCACAAGCTGCGCGCGACGAATCAAATATTTAGAATATAAGGAAGATGGCAACGAGCCCCAGAACACTTCTCTGCCGCAGTGCCGCAGACCGTCCGCGACTTCGCGCATCGCGCGACATTTTCGAACCTGCGTGTAGTCGTTGCCACAAGTCCGTCGCCCCATCGAGTCGCGCCAGGCCGGCGGGCCTGTGAGACGGCCCTAGTTGCGCTGTTCCTGGCACGGTCGCGGCTAGCGACTCGTCGGGCAGCCTACTAGCTAGGATAGCTGTGATGCGACCCCGCGACGCCGCCCACAGAGCACAGCGTTCGGGAGGATGCGAGACGTGAGCGGAACTGTGCGACTGATGCCAGCGGGAGCGAACGCACTAGTGTGCGCGGGAGGCGCTCTGGACTCAATTCGGCGACGGAGCAGAGCGCAGCGACGGGCTGCGTACAGACGCGTGGCCTAGAAACCGTCGCACCAGCATGTGCATAGTGTCCTAGGAAGAGAGACGGGAGCCCGGCAGTGATCGCCGCTGTACTCCCGAGAGCCGGGTGGTCCTGGGTCATACTAGTGTGCGGTAGCTAGCACAGCCCTCCGAGCTGCTCAGATGACCACTTATCGTCCATCGCAGGACCGCAGCGGAGGCGATCCAAGTTCCCAAAAGTGTCGCGAAGTGGGTGCAGAGGAGTGTGCGTGCCTCGTACGCGGCGCAACGTCAGCGATAGGTGGGGGGCCGTCACCACGCCGCGCAGCGCGTTATCAGCTGGCTGGGAGCTAAGCGATTAGTCGTGGTTGTGGAAACATGCCTTCCCAGCGCAGGGGATGAGGGTGGACTGTGGCCGCTGGGCGGCAAGTTCCGTTCGTATCAAGGCACGTTGCCGCCCCCGCTATATTGGGTGGCTATTTCCCCGTTAATTCTGGCTTGCATCACTGCTGGGGCTCCGTGGTGAGCACCATCGTGCTCAGGCAAATTCATCAGAATCCTGCCAGAAGCTCCGGGACTAACGGGACAGCGGGATTCTGTGCCGTCGTGCTCCTCACGCAGTCGCGCAGATGCGGGGCAGCCAGAGCTGGCCGGATTCGAGCGGTCAGTCGCCCACTTGCGGCAACTGTTTCGTGGGCGCTGGCGACCCTGCAAGTTACCACGGGGGCTTTCCCTTCGAAAAATGTCGCCACGAGATGATGCTGATCTCTATTGAGCGGGGGCAATTGTCTTTTTGACAGAGAGATTCGCGGGGCACACAGTTCGCCGCCCTACGCTGAGCCACTGCAAGCGATACTTTTTGCCGAATGCAGTAGCGCATCCAGTGATATTGGGTCGCCTCCTGCTTGCCACAAGATCCAGGATCGGCTTGATAGAGCGAGGCAGCCGACAAAGCCCTCCTCTGAGCGGCTACAAACGTTGTTCATCTTTATAAGTACGTTGTACGTTGTTTGATCCCCCTACTTTTTCCAACCCCGATCACCTTCGCGCCCCCTTTCACTTACGTTACATGACGCCGTCGACTTCGTTGACTGGTTCCCCGGACCAGAGCATTGCATCCCTTCCACAGCAGCGGTCGTCGGATGAGCGACCTGAACGGTCGAGGAACGCGAAAGGCAAGCCACACTGTCCTTGTATCTCGTTTGCAGGCTCTTACGACGCGAGGTTCAGCCCAAGCTCGTCATCGCGCGAAGCGCAAGGCGTACATTGAACAGGTGCGACACTTTCCCAGGTGTACACACTTTACGATGCGTAGCTCACACGGCCGTAACGCATAGCTCGAGCAAACGGTGACGAAGCTCCAGAGTGTCCTCGCGCTCTCGCCAGACCAAGTAGCTGCATTGCCGCCGCCTCTCGTTCGGATTCGCGAGCTCGAACACGAGAATGAACTCCTCCACCGAGAGATCGAAGAGCTTCGCCGCCAAGTTGAGCTGAAGAACGCGCAGTTACGTCCAGACTTGAGCCGCCGAACCGAGCTCCCGACGCCAAGCGACGATCGTCGCTTCGAGCGCGAAGGCAAACGTAGGCGAATGGTCGATCAGGGCGGTTACATTGTAAGTTGGGATAGCCGCACATACTTGCAGCGCGACTTACAATCTCGTACGACGCGCAGGAACCCAATTCGCCACACGGGCACAGTCCCCCACCGCCTCTATCAATCCCGCAGACCTCGCATCAATACGCACAGTCTCAGGCGCAACCTACTATGCAGCAGACGTACTCGAGGCCCAACTCGTCCTTCTTCGCATACGGACTCGCCTACCCCGCAACACCCTCCGCGTCGAGCGCCACCTCGAGCCCCCCGTTCTCGGCGAGTATTGTCTCTATGTCTGCCAGTTATGCTCTCCAGCACAACTGCGCGTACTGAGAACTCGGGATCCTAGTGACGCCCGTTCTGTTTTTGTTACCCACAGCCCTCGGAATACGCCCCGCAGCACGCGCAATCGCATCATCGCAATGCCTCAGCCTCCTCTCAGCACATTGTCTCCCCACAGTACACACATGCTCATAATCACTACGAGCTCGTGAAGCTCGAGGAAGAAAGTTACAATACGGTACGTCAATCTAGCTATTGTGGTGCTTAGCGCCGTGCTCACCAATTCCGTGTAGCATCACTCGCTCCCCACGCATACTAATGGATACTCTACAAATCTACCAGCGTTTACGACTAGCCAGGCAACAATGCCCCACTGGCAAACTTATTCGGCTGAGCGAACGTGACAGCGCTCGGGTTAGTATCGAACGGAAGATGGAATACCCTATAATGCATCCGTTATGAATCTCTGCTATGTCTCTCCTCCATCTCTCAGCGATCTCTTCGTTCTGCTCTGTCGTGCCGGTTATCAGATGACTTGTGTGCTCTCGTCTCGCTTCGCATGCCGTTACTCACGTTATCTACGCTCAAGTTGAGCTTCTCATGTATTATACTTCGAAGATTGTATATGTCTATCAGCGTCGTCTGACGTGCCGACGGTGCCGAGCACTCCATGACTCCTTTTTCTCCCGCGCGACGGTCCTCATGTGCCGCCTTTCCCGAGTTCCCAAGGACTTCGCCGTACTAGTCCGAAGAAGAACCGTTCTGTTCGAACCAATCTTGGATTGATGACATCGGTATCCCGGGCGTCCCTGTACCCGTTCGATCGGACCGCCCGAAGAAGCAGCCCACGTTGCAGAGTACCCTCGTATGCCTGCGTCCCCTTGTATCGTCATGGCCGCACACATTGTAGGCAGGTTCATGAAGTTTGCGTTCGTTTAATTTCCTGCACTGTGGGTCGTAGCATCGGGCACGGGACGCCTCGCTATTACGCTCACGCCGGGGCAAGCCGAAATCGCCTCATAGATTGCTATCTAAGCATTAGGCGTTCCTGATGAGTCCTGGCATTTACGCAGCAAACAAGGCCCGAGGACCTCGGTGTCTCAACGGGGACTTACTGCGTACGGCATGTGTGCACCAGATCGCCAGCACTCGAGCGCGCGTGGCGGGAAGTCTCCGAGTGACGCTTGGAGTCAGGTCCTGTCGTCCCCGTCGCACACCACCTAAAACGTTCGCTACCATGAACTTTGCTGCCCTCGCGACCTGATGAAGCGCAGGATTGTACAGCAATTTCAACAGTGTGCACCCGCCTGCTGCGTCGGCCCGAGTCTGCTCGCTTCCTGTGAGGGCTAATCCTAGACATGCCGCTGCTTTTGTTGACGGTCCTGACCGGCGCACTCTATCGATCGTACTCTTTCCTCAGGGTCGCCTGTGGTTGCGGAAACCTCCGCCACACGTGGATTAGGGCTTTGGACACAGACGTAGATTGGAATTGGGAATTCCGTGATGCGCTCTCACTTCACATCAAATTCACGCCACAATCAGCACGAGTGTCGAAGCTCGAAGTCTCGCAGGTTCACCTATTCCGAATTCCTGAATGCTTGGGAGCCAGAAGTAAAAGTGCCCCGTGTAGTATGCGAAGATGGCTAGTTCGTGGACACATGTGACAGACTCCAAAGGGCTGTAAACTAAGAACGATGGTTCTTCGGACCGGCAAAAGCGTTGTAGCGTTGAGTGTGCAAGTGTACAGTGTAGTAGTAGAATGTCCGAATGTGCAGATCCAACAGCGCCGAGCTTTCGGCCGGATGCGTCACGGGTTACAATGCCGATTGCACGCTTGAAGAGAAACCAGCACCCATAACGAGAGCAGCTCATCATGAACAGCGATGGTACAGTGGAGATCGTCAATGCTCATTACGGATGATGAAAGGAATACAGACACTATACAGTATGAGCCAAGGCTGCAAGACACGCTCGCGGGGTCCCGCGACGCGAGACGCGTCGTTCGGGCCACAGCGCTGCACGTGCCACGCGACAATGAGGATCTGTGGCTGCAAGCCACGAACAAAGTCTAAGCATTTGGACTGCGAAATGCGTTCCATTCTCTACCATTGACCAGCACGAAGATCCTATCAAGTGTCGAACTATTACACAACATGAGCTTCAAAGACCAGCTTCCGCGAGAATACGAAGGACGAGACATCAGCAAGCTCACCGAGGCCGCACTGCAGCTCCTGGGCGAGCGCGGCCGCACGCCGTCGCCTGAGAGCTCGCGTCCACGCTCTCGCTCCAGGTCCCGGGCGCAGTTGCTACCCGGCGGGTCCAATGACAGCGTAAACACGCTAGTCGATACTCCGTCACCAGCCGGACCTGCGCATGAAGACCGCAACAGAAGCAGTCATCCACGCCTGTGGCATACTGTGAAGACAGGCGGAATATCCATCTTGATGAGGTCCTTGGATTTCAGCGGTGAGTCAGCAGCGGTATCTACCGCGCCACCCACTAACTATCGCGGGTTCGAAGAAATGCCATGGTTGACACCAGATGGTACTATGCTGGACCCTGACCTCCTGCTCCGTGGAATCGGACCTGATAAAGCAGATTCTGAATATCATAAGTGGGTAGCGGTAAAAGAAGTCATGGAAGATATGTGCGTATGGTTCTGCTCCCAGAAGGACTTCAGCCATCTGAACAATATATCAGGGCTGATTGCGCCGACGAGAGAGTGATGGCCGAAGACGCTGTCGAGCGATATGTGCGTTGTCAGCTTCCCATCCGTCCTCGGCTGACTGTGTTTGCAAAGCTCGTTAGCCTAGGGAAATTCATGATCGACTGTGTCTCCGGGCCACACTTTACCTGCATTGATTTCGGTCTGCGTAACGACAGGCACAAGATGATCGAGCAGGCACTGCGAGTGATCCGGCGGTTCGAGCAAAAGGGTGTAGAGCCCCAACAGATGATCGTAACCGTGCGTCGGCGACCATGGACGCTGTCAGACTGCGCTGCTAACCTCGAATCGGCTAGATTCCGGCGCTTGAGGAGGGTATAGCGGCTGCCCAAGTGCTCGAGAAGGAACATTCGATCAAGACAAACCTGACACTTGTGTCAAGTGTGACGCATGCGGCAATCTGCGCCGAGGCGGGGGCGAGCTTCATAACCTTCTCGGACAAGGAGGTGAGGAGCCAAACCCACGTGGGTTGTCGGACACGAGCAGCTAACAGCGACGAAGCTCATTCGGGCATATAATAGCATCGGAACTGGCGGGCGTGACAGGTACCCTGAGCCATGGCATCCAGCGTGGACTGCAATTCGCTCCACAGCAGCGTACTTTGAGCACCATAGAATCAAGACGAAGGTCATCGTAGAAATCTCAGAGGCAGGTCCCCAGAAGTTTTCTCTGCCCCACGGATGTTGACAGGCGGCGAGCTACAGATTGACGGCGTCGCGTATCTAGAAGGTATAGGTGGAGTGTGTGTTGACGAGCGTCTGGGTTACAGGATGAAAACCAGAGCCATGCAATTGCTTCCTAGGTTTACTGCTAATTCGCCAGAGATGTTGACAGACTTGGCGCTCTATCCGGCGCCTGCCATGTCGGCGGAGAACGTGTCTTTCCGTATGATGTCCGCCAGAGGTATCTCGCTCGTAGAGGCAACCGCCGCCGCTGTCTGCAGAAACCATGATGAATGCTGGCGTTGGCTTGTCCAATTACTTGCTGGAGAGATCAAGGAGAAGCGCACACCCCTCGACGAGCTGTATGCAGAATACTGGGAAGACATCGAGGAAGACATCCGGCTGGCCTGGGGCGGTACTCCAAGTCCGGACCTCAAGCCGAGGACGCAGGACCCCGGATTCCGATGGTTGGTAGGCCGGGTTCTCCACAGGTATCCCCCGGCTGGGTGGCGTCCCAGCACCAGACACGGCTCGCGCGCCTCTGCCTCCGACTATTTTTGACCTACTCGGGCGACCGTCTCAAACATGATATCGGAGAACACAGAGAACACGTCCTAGATGATGGCAGACTACTTTCATCAGCGCACAATATGTAACGGTCTAATCATGTAGTTGGATCTGGGAAATGTATGATTCATATAGCGCCCTTGATCGAAAGACCATGAGCGACCGAACCTCAACCGCACAAAAATGTCTCGTGACAACGCACAAGGCACCTACCCGAATCTCCATGTATGTGCTACTTCACGCAGCGCAGATAGTGAGGGATGCTCCGGGGGCACGCGTAGGATGCGACACATCAACGTTCGGCACGCCCGAGTACAGAACATGGAGATCGCGAGTTCTCCGGTTTAATGTCGGAGCGCGACGCAATGTCCCTGAGCGTTGCAGTGCGGTAACTTACGTGCCTCGAGGACTGACCATGTTTTTCTGATCATGAACTGCGGGCGCCTCTGGCAATGGCTGTCCAACGCCGGGTTGAGAGGGAAAACTGCCTGACTCACCGGGTCGATGGAAGGGAGAACATGCTAAGCCCATCCTTCTGGTCCATGGATCCAACCTGCCGAGAGAAAGGAACTATCCGCCGACCGTCCGTAGCATTCCTGGGATAGCGCACGGTGTTAGACAGCACGCCAGAGCTCCGCGGAGGATGGTGGGATGTGATATTCCTTCTTGGTCAGCTCTGGCTGTAACTTGTGCCCGTTCACTGCGGTCCGATGGTCCAAAAGGGTGCGGAGCCTCATGCCTGACCCATGCATGTTCAGTGAATGCATCCTTATGAGAGATGCTCCGACCGCAATCGCACGGCGATCCACTGGCACAAGACCCGCGAGCCACAGATTCGCAAGCACCGTGCCGGAGAGAGCGAGGGATTTTTACGCGATGTATGTGTCAAGGCAAGGACCTTCAGGAGACGCATGATGGGCAGAGACAAGCTCGAGGAGGACGCCTGCGTTCGTACCGGATTGTGGCAGGACGGTCCCGGGGTGTTACGTACATGCCATGCTCCCGCTCGGGGCACGAGCTCGGGATTGACTTTCATCTGCAATCCATCTCGCTTTCTCTCCGTCACGTTGCCGTCATCCTCGTGCTAAATCTCACATCGTTACGCTAGGCAACTTCTAAGATCATCGTCTTCCAAGAACAGAGTTGGCAGCCAGCTCTGCGCTCGCGGGAAGCACCCTGACTTCATCCGCACGCTACCACGTTCACTACACTCGTAATGCCTCAACGCAAGTCTAAAGCCGCCAAGGAGAAAGCCTCCAAGATTGGAGCTGAAGATAGCCAGGGGCATGCTCCGCTTGGCCCGCCTCCCGAGAATTTCCCAGTCGCCGCGTACACGTCGGTGACGGGCGTGCATACCACTCTCCTGGCATTCACTGCGCTGTTCCTTCCTCGGACACCCGTATCGTTCATCACGGAGGCTTTCCCCATTGCTCGGCAAGCCGCTGATGATGCGTCGGGCTCGCTCCGTCGGAGTGCGTTGCATCTGCTGACGAGTAACCCGGCACGGACAGTCGCCTGGATCTGCGCAGGCACTTTCGTGGTTCAATTGTGGTGGGCAGGTTGGGTTCGCAATTGGTCCTTTGACTTGCGGCGTGCGGCGCAAAACCAAGGCGATGCTGGCCAGCAGACTCAGGACAAATTATCACGAAGCCAGGAGAAGAGCCAGCAACTGAAGGTGTGCCTTCTAATCATTTCCGCTAGATGCGCCCGAGCCGACTATTCGTAATTGTCAGACCCTGTGGGCTGCCTCTGTAACCACATTGGCAGCGTCTGTTGCTTTTTATATCCTTATCGTGTTGTTCGGTGCGCCTATACTGAGGTCAGTCCGGTTCTGCCTTCCGTATTGTGTCCCAGGAAGCCAGCGTTGAGCCAGTTGATCCTAGTCATACGCCGCACACCTATTCGTTGGCTCTTCTTGTCGCCCTTCTGACCTCATTCACGCCTGCGTATACCCTCGGACCGCCCTCTCTGAGATCCGACGCGAAATCTCTTGTGACCAGATTGACTTGGATCCGCCTATTCGCTGAGCTCTCGTGCGTCTCGCTCTTACGCCATCCCAGATAAAGTTCTCATTTGACTCACCGGCTTCTGCGCCGCACAACTCCCCACAAGCAGGCCACGCACTCCCATTGAGAGAGCACTCGTGTATCCGGCCGCCGGCGCGCTGCTTGGATGCTGGTCAGGTGCCATTCCCATTGGGCTCGATTGGGAACGCCCATGGCAGGTGCATTGATTGCTCGCTATTCCAACTGTCGCGTTGTGCTTACTGTCACCGTCCGTATAATCTGTTCAGGCGTGGCCTCTCACACCAGCCTACGGCGCAGTTGCCGGCTACATCTTGGGGTCGCTCGCAGCGCTAGTGGTCAGCTCAATCAAACACCTTGCCGAGGCGGACGTCCGCCTGCACCGAGCAGATGCACAACAACGCGCCAAATCTACATGACATTCATTGCCCCTCTATCGTCGACGAAATTCTATATGTTTGCGTTCTAGTGTGATTTGGACACCTCGGGCTTCCCCGATCTCTACTTACGCGGTTACGCATTGACCGCCCGGAGGTCGCCAATTGAGTTCGTCACATAGTCTGGCACGGTGTGCGAGGCATTCGGACCTGTGATTTCTGACTCCTGCGTGATGCCTGTGGCGTTGATGGAAATTCAGCTCGTCAGCCACCGTCTAGACGTACGGAAGAACGATTGTTTACCGGTCAGCACCAGGAGTGTCGCGAGCCCTCCGGCCTTGCCAAACTCGATGTCGGTATTCAACCGGTCACCGACCATGATTGTCCGCGCCGGGTCAAAGTCGTGTCTGCATGCACATGTCAGCGCCCGGTGTACTGCATGTCAAGACAGGGGACAGCGCACTTCGCCTTGATGCAGTCGAGCATCGTGCCGGCGGGCTTGCCGATGCTCACAGGGTCTCGTCCGAGGGCATAACGCAGGGGCGCGCTGACCGCGCCAGCGCCGGGGAGGAGGCCCTCCGCAGTCGGGTACGTGCTGTCCTCGTTGCTCACCAGGAACGCACAGCCCGGGTGCCGCGTGAGATAGTAGAATGCCTTAGAGAGTTTGGTGTAGTTCACGGAGGTGTCCAGCCCGCAGAGCACCGCGGCGACGCTGGGGTCGGGCGTGAAGTTCGCGAGCGAGAACGGCTCGAGCGTGTTGTCCGCAGGGTCCTGGTCACACGGGAATTGAGTGCGTGATGATGATATACGAGAACATGATGCACGAACCGTGCCCCCCAGGAAGGAGATGCCTTCCTCCTGGAGTTCTTCCTCCATTCCCGCCATGCCAATGACGTAGACCTTCTTATCCTTGGGCAGCTTCATGACGGAGGAGATGTACACCGCAGATGCAAATGCAGATCCGAAGACCTCATCCTGCCCACAGACACCGTTGATACACCGTTCCCGTATGTGTGCTGGAGCTGCTCACAACATGCGCCTGCAGGCCGAGGGCGTCGAACTTCTTCTTGTAGTTCTTGCGGGATTTGGTTGCATTGTTCGTGACGAACATCACCGATTTCTCTTGTTATCGCAAGATCAATCATATCAGCCATCCAGCTATGCAGGTGAAGTGGATTGGGTACAGCTAGCGTGCTTCCGAGTGGAAAGACGTACTCCGAGCACGCAGGAGACTCAGCACTTCCGGCACTCCGTCGATCAACCGATCTCCTTGCCAGAGCACTCCATCGCAGTCAAACAGCCAGGTGTCGTACTTGTCCAGCAAGCTATCGTAGTCTGCGCGAGTCGAAAGGCGGGCAGCCATAATGGTGTAGCGGGTCGGTGCTAAGGTGGCCTATTGCGAGCGGGTGGCTGAGACTCGGCGATCGAGCGAGCAGCTTATGTACGAGTTATCTGATGGGTCGCACACGCAGCTCGAGCACCCCAGCGTTGCTTTTCCAAAATAACACATTCCCCAATAGCGACTCAATTACGAATGCGTCAACGTATCGCAGCCAATGTTGTCCGAGGAACAGTACAGAAGGACCCGCGAGCACCGTGCGTCAAGCATGTACCGCATACCGACCTCATCGGTCATCGTTTTGGATAGCGAGAGCAGAATACATGCATGCATGGCAAGTGAGAAGGACATGTCGTCGCAATAGTGAAGTATGAAGGAATCGCACGGAGTCGATCCCACCCGTCAGTCAATACCTAGGCAGAAGGTCCCTCTACTTCCTGCCGCCGGTCTTCTGCTGCGACTTGATCACCTTCTTGACGATCTTCGCCTCCTCGACGAGGAACGCCCGGAGGATGCTGTTACAAGCAAGTCAGATGAGGGACGGGGAACGGCAGGTTATGGGACGCACCGCTGCTTGACGCAGTCACCGCATCTCGAGCCACCGTACGCACGGCGGACGGTCTTCCTCGTCTTGGAGATGGTGGCGTATTGGCGGGGGCGGAGGGCGGGGACCTGCGCAAGTTCATTTGTTATGAGCTCGATGAGTTCTAACAACAAAGCCGAGCGGGACATACACCAGGGAGCGCGATGCCGCAGTCACCGCACTTGGGGGCAGTCGCGAGCTTCTTGATGTGGTGGTACACAAGCTTGCCACCAGGCGTCTTCACGACCCGTCGGCGGCTCGACGTGGTGTTGTAGGGGTTGCGCTTGCGGAGCGTGACGCGTTGGGCCATCGGAATAACTAGAGACAGTAAGAGGTTCAGTATGAGTTTCTGCAGTCGCACTTTGCCCGGTGCCGCCAGAGTCCATCAAATCCCTCCAAACTTTTGCACCAGTTTCCGCCAACCCCTCTCGCACGCCGCAGCCAGTCATCCATCTAGCCTACGTCCTCTCTTCTCATCTTCATAGTTGCATCTCCGTCGACTCCTGGCGGCCCCAGGCACGTACAAGCGAGTACTCACATGGAAGACGGGTGGAGACAGGCTAGAGGGACAACCAGAAATTAGCCAATCACACACCAGACGAGCAGCATTTCGACATACCTTGGTCTTGAACTTGCTGAGGCCCTCGCCGGGGATATTGCTGGAGGTCGCGGATGGCGCGGGTCTGGGTGGCTGAGAGAACTGTACAGCTGCCGGCATCCGCCGAACTCATAAATCCCGGACCGTGAGAACTTGTGACTCTCCCATTGCTCGATGCGCCTCCCGCGTTCCTGACGGTGCCCTGCGTGCTCTCATTGTCCGCTCGCCTTCCAATCATCTCGTTGGTTGCCTAGCGATCTGTGTTCTTGTGATAACGACATATCAGGCTCCCAACTGCTGTACCCCTCCGGCAAAATTGCACATGAAGATTGCATCTATGCGCGTGAACTCATTATTCTGGGCAAGCTTTAGTCTCATACCACCGCTGTTTCTTCGGAGCTACGTAGTACGTTTGGCGCATTGTGCCGATGGGGATATCTCTGGATAGCATTTCTCGATGCGACAACACCACTGGCTCTGCTCTTGACCCGAGCTCAGAATCTTCTGGACGACTCTGAATTGCCTCGGCGGGGCTATTCTCGGTATTTCTAGCCATCTCCTTCTATATTTCAAGATCCGTGGCACTATCTATGCGAATGCTCCCACCGATGGATCCGTTTTTCACCTTCGTATCGTCTTCTACAGTATGAATCACCAAGGCGAGGTTGATGCCACATATCATGGATGCTCTATCACTACCGGCTGTGCCCATATTGTCCGCTCGGTGGGTCTCAGCAGGGATATGAAAGGGCTTCATTCCCGCGGTTGCACCCTCCGCACGGTGCGATACTAAGGTTTGACAGCATTCATTCCTCCGATACTCAGTCTTATCAGTCTATCGTACCTGTGCTCGTGCGCGCCGAGTCAAGCCAACTTTGCCTTATCTGGATCACTATTGGTTTTCTTTCTCCTGCGAAGTTGTATATGATCACTCCGTGGACCCGCCACCAGCTAACAACGTTAATGTCCGCAATTACCCACCGCCGGACATTTCCGTCTCGGACCACGCCCACACGAAGTGCTGCGCATCCGCGCGACCAAGTGACGTGCTGAGTATTCACGGCACGAGTACGCAGCACATACGTCAAGAGTCTGGTGGTTGCTCTATCTGGGGATTCGGTGTTCTCGGATGATGTGCTTGGTCAGCTGTTACACGTTGAGGTCATCTCACTCAATACGGGCTCGCCCGCAGTATGCCGTGCAGATCCCACAGTCGAGACCAGCTTGTAAGTTGTCACGGAGTATAATTGCCGTTTGCAATGCTTGACGAGAGTGTCGTATTCGGAGTTACAAGTAGTCTGAGTAGTGCTATGAAGGCTACCGCTGCG
This sequence comes from Gelatoporia subvermispora B, assembly GCA_000320605.2. NCBI lineage: Eukaryota > Fungi > Basidiomycota > Agaricomycetes > Polyporales > Gelatoporiaceae > Gelatoporia > Gelatoporia subvermispora. The sequence goes on from KB445797.1 coordinate 1,097,163, forward strand.
CCCACAGGGCCCATGCATGTTGTAGTAGTGTTCTCATAGACAATATATGACGATCATAGCAACAACACGTAACAAAAGAGGTTTGCAGACCAATGTGAAACGAAGCGATCGAGAGCAGCGCCGGTGACACAAGGCGCTGTGCGGGCCTGTCGCATGCAGTGCTGTGCAACGGCCAGGTCGTGCATGCTCCTGCTGCACGCAGTTGGACTCGCTCATACCCTGCTTGCTCTCGGTCTCATAGCATAACAAACAATCTGTCGCCTGGATATCTGGTCTTCGGATTCCTGGACTGAATTCCTGTACACTCTGTTCACCGCCACATTTCATCCGGACTGGAAGCGCGCTTCGCCAAAGACTGCGAACTGCTGTAGTCGTAGTTGTATCCTGTACTTGTCCACATACAGTAAGCTTCGGAGCATACGGAATACTGCCCCATTCTGTGTGTATAACTCCTCGAACCACCGCACACGATGAGCACAAGAGCACCACCCGTACGAGGTCAGTCTCCGCCTGCCGCCCTCCGCCTTTAATCGCGCTCACGGGATCTCGTGTACCTAGTCAGCGACGGGCCTCCCGCATACACCATGGTCTCCCGTGTGTACAGATCAAGTCTGCGCCCAGTGGTCGCCGTCAGTGAGTGCTCACCCCGCCCGCCGCCTCGTCCCGCGCTGACCGGTCCCGTGTGGCGAACACGAAGTGGGCATCATATCTGCTGTGTGGCTGCTATTATGGTACGTCTGTCGTGCACGTCTCTCTCGGTCGGCGCACGCTGATGCAGGGATGTAGGGCGGTACGTCGTCGTCGCTGTCGCCGGTGCTGCGCGCCGCGTGCGCGTGGTGCAGGGCAAGGGCAGGCCGTGCTGACCTTTGTCTCATCCCCCCTTGGCGCAGATCAACGCGTTCCGCGTACTGAATTATGACAAAGAACGTACGTTCCCGTATCCCCCCACTTCCCAGCGCGCGCCCGCGCTGACCTCATGCCTTCTCGCACAGACGGCGAGCCGAAGCTCGTGCCATTTGCGATCGTGCTCGGCGTGATATACACGTTCGGGTGCGCGGTCGAGGTCGGGGGCGTCGCCGCGGCCGCCACGGTGCGTGTCTGTCAATTGCTGCCCTCCCCTCGCGTCCCGGCGCGGGCAGGGAAGATAGGCTGTGAATGAGCGGCACTGACGCAGGCGAGCAGCAAAACATGACGATGGCACGGTTGTACGCGGTCCTCTCTGTCGTGAGCTCGCTCGCGGTCATCGGCGCGGGCCTCATGCGCGTGATCATCCACTTCATGCTCAAGGTGTGTTTGCGTCTGCGTTCACTCCTACGCCAACGGGGGACGCGCACTGACTGAGCGCCAGAATGACTTGATTAGCGAGTGCACGACGCTGCTCCAGAACGGCACGGTCGAATTCGTGAGTGCACCTCATTCATACCCTGTGTGCCAGGTGAGAATAACGGTGGAACTGATGGCGCGGGCCCGCGCAGGTGTTCGGGTTCTGGGGCCCGGTCGTGGAGAAGAACGTCTCGCCGCAGGACGCAGAGAATGGTACGTCCCCCTTTTCCGCACACACACCTTGGCTCAGAACTGACTCCTTGCGTGATGCGTCGGCAGTGTGCAAAAACGGCTGGGACCACGACTCGTTCACGGAGATCATCGAGCTCATCATCGAGATCGGTATGTTTCCCGCCTCCCCCTTCCCTCCTCTCCTCAGACTCACGTGCTCACCCGTCCGACCCATAGTCCTCTCCCTCTTCTTCATCGCCATCGCCTACGCATACTACCAACAACTCCTCGACCCGACCTCCGCCGCCAACGCCCTCCGCCAGCCACGGGGCGGGGTTCCCTCGCCTGGGAGCGACTACGCGCCGTATCCGGACCTCGACGACGACCCCGAGCACGGCTCGTCCTACCCCGCACACTACAACCCGCCCTATCTCGCATACAACGCCCCTGTTGTGCCGCCGCCGCGGTACGCGCCGCCGCCGGGGCCGCCCCCACCCAATGCGTATACATCTGGGGAAGATGTGAAGGGGTATGGCATCGGGATGGGCGATGACGCGAAGGATGTGAAGGATGCGGAGCATAGGCCACCGGTGAGCGATCCGTTTGCGGACTTTGAGGGCATGCCGGAGCCGCATACGGGGGCGGGGTTGCACTAAGCGTTAAGAGCCTGTGCTGGAGCCTGCAAGATGTGTGATGGACTTCGGGTTGCTTGGATTATCGGGTAAGACGAATGCTGGAAGGACTGCTCCATCATGATCATGTATATATTGTGCGCATTTAGTCGATGCTTTGCTTCCGTCAGGATTACTGCTCGTCTTGGGGATGTGTTGGCCTCCTGTCTGTACAGCAATGCGGAGGTCCCGGGTCTTTATGACGCCGTCCTCGACAGGACATGCCGAATTTCCTCTCAACGCAGAAGCACTGCAGCCCAGGACTGCGCCCGCGCCTCCCGAATATGGCATCATACCGGAGACCGTCTGACAGCGGTGATCACGTATATAGCTGACATTGAACACGGATAATGGTGAGCACATCCGTATAGATCCCATATAGACGATTCCTGAATATTCGCTTTACCGAGTCAACCCTATTTCACAACTTCATCCGGAGGCTGTTTCGAAATTGACGCAAATCAACGCTAATTTGCCGTGCGTCACGCTGCGACGAGGCGGGGATGCCTGGAGTCACGGCCACGCCCTGATTGTTGCATGAGTCATATCGAGGTGCGATGAAATCGGTTGCAACAAGAAGCAAACAAGAAGCAGTTAGCCAGGTCCGCGACATGGTACTGGGGGGGGGGGGGGCACGCACAACCATGGCACAAAGGCTCTCAATCTCCTGCTCGACAGTCGCGACGTCGCTACTCGTGCAGGAAGCACCGATGCACTGGATGAGCGAGCCGAGGAAGACGGACGAGTTGCAAAGGCATCTGATGTCTGTTCGGGCGCTGACGACGCAACTTGTGGCGCAGTCTAGAGACAAGCAAGATGAGTATCATGAAAGTCTGCGTGCGGCGGACACGAGACGGTGTGGTGACGGAAACGTCAGGTGTGGTGAGTGCTAAGAATGCGTTCAGCGCGGACGTACTGGGGAACCGACACTTGGAGAGAAGCGCGGATACCGAGGCGAGGGTGGCGGCGAGGAAAATGAGGAGTGAGAGGCGCATAGTGTGGGCAATACGAGTCAGACGATGGTCGAAAGCTGAACCGGGGCACTGGGGCTCGAGGTCTCTACTTGCACAGCATCGGAGGTCTCGTAGCACCCTGACATGCGCTCAACAGAACAATGAGTACATGTCATCCGTGTGGAATCGTCGTACTCACCTCCACAATAGACCGCAACGCAACCGCGTATACCTCAAGGAGTCTGAGTGCTTCGGTGATATGTGCTAGTAATGCTCAGAACATACTTATGGAAAGATCGACAGACGCCGGAGCGACTGCTCCATCATGTTCATGTATATATTGTGCGCACACAGTTAATGTCGTCTGCATCTTGGCTGCGGGTGCAAGCTTCGGACAACAAGTATAGCTGACTTGTTCTCCTACCTGTACAGCAGCAGAGGCTCCGACGCCCCTCCTGTGACAGTCTTGGCAGAACATATCATCGGCTCTCAACACAGACTGCAGTTGCCTCTTATGAATATCGTGTCGCGCAGGAGATCGTCTAGAAGCGATACACAGACATATAGCCGACTATCAACAGGACTGGCGGCGGACACAGCTGTCTGAGTCCCTGGTAAGCAATTCTATGAATTTCGCTTTGCCAAATTAATCTCCAATTTCACGATGGTCCGTTCGGTATCGACGCTCATATACCGCTCAGCGCGCTGCGGTGGGGCTGGGGACGTTCGGGGTGAAGGTCACACCCTGGTCGTTGAACCCAAGTCAGCGAATATGCTGTCTGCGATGGCGTATTTGTGGATATCTTTGAGGAGCTATCCATATTCAAGACCAACTGCACTGGAGCGGAGCATAGGCATGTCTTGTTCCGTCTATGGATCCTCTCCGCTGGTTTTGCTTGATCTCACCGCAGTGATGCGCACTACAGCTCAACATCAGGGAACGGCTATCGACGTCAGATGTACGATGTATCTGGGTGTAAGACAAGTTCGATTCGACGATTCGCTTCCCGCAAGGTAAATTGTTTCATCTAGTTTTGATGCTGTATATTAGCGCCTATTCTGAGGCTCGCACAGTCGTCGGACATCCTTGGTACTAGTGTGAGATCAATTCACGCTCCGGTGCCCGAGGATGACGGGTTGACCGCTCGAGCTCCCCGGTGTAGTTATCAGTTAGGCACTCTTACAATTCTTACAGCCGCGGTGACAGCAGTACAATGTGCGGATCCAGATTGCGCTCAGCAGCTAGGGCTATGACGCATATCAATACCTGTGCGATTCCTCCCAGTTTCGGCTACATTTGCCGAAGCGATAGAGTATGTTATCCGTCTTTTATGGTGTATGAGCTCCGATCCACTCCCGAGAAATGTTGTGCACTGACGGCCCCATGATCTCCCCCGGGAAGCAATCCCGCTTACCTTTCCTGCCTTTTTGGCACTTGGCGTGACTGCCACACCTTGACAACACGCAGCAAGGCAGGGCATGAGCCGGCAAGCCTCGAGGCTCGCAAGACAGGCAAATGGCGTTAACGCGATACTTTCCATAATGTCAGCTGTCAAACCTTCTCCGAGTACTATTGGTGATGCGTCATATGCGCTGTAGATCGGTGCTATAGCATGATGATATTACTCTACATGGAAAAATGGAGTTATCCCCAGCGGAAGCTGTCAGTTGCATGGCACGGGTATTAGTGGTAAGGAAAGGTATATAAGTGCATCATAATATACGAAGGGACAGACACATGCTGGCGTCGCCTGAACTACTTTTATCACACTCTGGCCACCCTATTTCAGAATGGTTCAATTTGATTACCATAGCGTCGCTATTATCACTTTCGGTATCTGTGCCATCGCGCTGGTGCTCTCTCGGACGCGGCGCCAACGTCAGGTCCCCCCAGGTCCTCCCGGAAACCTCTTGGTCGGGAATATCCTCAAATCCATGCCGCGAAACGACTGGTCCGAAGTCGCGCTGCATAAGGAGAGATATGGTGGGCATACTTTATTCCCAGTTCCAGACATGATCCAGTTACCTCATCTCTCATTGGCAGGTGACCTTGTATTCTTTCATGGGTTTGGCACAAAAATATTATTCCTGAACTCCATGAATGCGATTCGTGATCTTTTGGAGAAGAGAGCTGCGACGATGTCTGATCGCCCATTTTTTACGGTGACCTGCGAGATGTTTGGTGGCGGCAACGTCTTTCACTCCACCTCATAAAACTGTGCTTATTCTAACATACATCTCAGAGCATGGCCTTCCTGCCTTATAACGATGAGTGGAGGAGACAGCGCAAGCTCGCGCACAATGCACTATCTCCGACTTCTGTCAAACAGTTTCACCGAGTAGAAGAGGACATCGCCTCTATAATCGGAAAACAGCTATTGGAGGACCCTGCGCAGTTCTTCAAGCATATACGATTGTTGGTGAGGTTTAGATATATCTCTAACCTTTCCTGATTAGCATATTTTTCTAGAGCTACTGGGCGTCTGGTCCTTGCGATTACCTACGGATTGTCCGTAACAGATCCTGATGATGAGGTATCATAACGATATCCGACTCTCTGTCTTCATATGCGCTGCTCACACATTGATCAAATAGTATATCACACTGGCAGAAACAACTCTCAAGAGAATGGGAGAGTCTGTCATGCCTGGTGCCTACCTTGCCAACCACATTCCCATACGTGAGTACTGGGTAGTAGACTGATCCACACATGTTAGAGCAATGAAAGTCAACCCAGTGAAGCACCTGCCGTCGTGGGTCCCGTCACAACGCAGAATCCTACGCATTGCAGGTATTTTCGACCGATTCATCACGAAGCCGTATGAGCATGCCAAACGGGAAATAGTCAGCTGTTCCGTATATAATACACTTGGACGCTTCCTGATAGCTTGGTCAGTCCGAAGGCAAAGCGGCCCCTTCTTTCGTCAGACATCTCTTACTGGAGAAGCCAGAACGCGACGACATGTCTCAATTTGAGCATAGTCTGAAATGGGCTGCTGGTAGCATGTATGCAGGTGCGTTTGCTCTGGCTTGAGGGGAGACAAATTTGCTCAACTCAACTCAAGGCAACGTTGAGACGGCGAGTGGTCTGACACGCTGTAATGAGAAGTTCAGAGGCTCATCATTCGCTGGTTGTAGGTCCCCTCGACCGTATTGACCTTTATCTACAACATGATGGCCCATCCCGACAAACAGCACCTCGCGCAGGAGGAGATCGACAGAGTGGTGGGCTGTGATCGTCTTCCCCTTGCGGCCGACCGAGGTACTCTGCCCTATGTGGATGCGATCATCAAAGAAACAATGAGATGGAGTCCGGCAACACCAATCGGTACAAACGGACATCCATCATTACCCGCTACTGGCTAACTCAAAGTCAGGCTTCCCGCGATGCTCCACTGAGGACGAAGTATACGATAGGTCGCTGATACCCAAAGGGACCATGATTTTCCCGATTTCATGGTAAAGTGCCATAGCAGTGATACAGCAATAAGCGGTGTGATGCTGACATCTGCATGTTTGTAGGAACATTGCTCACGAGCATAATCCGAAGTACGATCATCGCGCCTTCATTCCGGAGCGATTTTTGGACCCTGATGTACCCACTATCGACCCTGGTCTCTATGCATTCGGATATGGGCGCCGGTGAGTCATTTAATTACGACTGGCGCAATGCTATGATCTGACTGTGCTAGAATCTGCCCCGGAAAATCCCTTGCCGAGGACGAACTTTTCGTGATCATTGCAACCATATTGTCGGTGTTCAGCCTCGAACAACCCGATGAGGGGTTACCGGCGCTCAGGTTTGATGTGAAGTCGTCTATAAGGTGCGCAGTGCCATCTTACTTGCGCTGGTCGGACAATTTACACATTACGCGATGCGGTGTAGCTATCCCGAGCCCTTTTCGTGCCGGTTCACACCACGTTCGGACGCGAAGGCGCAAATGATACTGGGAAGAGCTGCACAAGCTGGTGTGGGGATCTGGAATGTGCCAGATGGATCAGTTGCTAGACAGCCAGGCTCCGTGGCATGAAGACATACCGGGAAGTTGATACGTCGAGGTCCCCAAATTGCTGTGACTAACCGATGTACCCTGTATGTATTTGCACCTGTAACGACGGGCCACTGATCTAGCCAAATTATCTCCTTGACCTTGCCCTTAGCGGGGCACGAGGGACGCGAATCCCTGAGAATTACAGCAGAACTGCCCAACAATACCGTCGAATGTCGTCTACGTAAGCCCATACCCACCATCTACTTGGTGGAAGCAATACATAGACAGGCAGGGTGCGGCCGCTGCCAGCGGGCGCGGATGGGTTGCACGGGGCGGGGAGGACGAGGCAGACCGATGATGTGACTCGGAGGTGATCAGAGGCTGAGAGCGCCGCGGTAGAGTCGGGCAGTCCGCGCGCAGATTCAGGCCTTGGATGAATAGTGCTATCAATCACCGGAGGTTCGAGAAGATTGCGATCATAGAGATGGTGGAAAATGCGACAGATGAGATGAGAGAAGCAGACGCGAGGCAGATAGGTACGAGGTGCGGGGAAGGCGGGGTGGCCTGTGGAGGGCGTAGAGAGCCCAAGTACGTGCTGCAGTTCGCAGGGTCGGGCATGTATACGGGGACATCTGAGCGGGATGCGTGGGAAGATGGATGATCGAGGGACCAGTGCTCGATCATGATCATGTATGTATTGCGCGCATATAGTCGGCAATTTTTGTTCTGTCGAGATTCTATCATGTCTTGGTGGCGTATATATGGTTCGAACATCGAGTATGGCTGTCTTGGCCAACACGGCAGCAGATGTTCTGCCATCCAGTGTCACACTTTGACACTTCTGACAGAACATGTCACCGGTTGAGAACTGAACTCATGCTCCACGACAGACTACGCACTCGCGAATGTGGTATCGCACCAATAGCCATCTGAGAGCAATACACGATACATATAGCCAATATTGCGGTCACGCGGACAGCGGCGGGTACAGGAGTATGGGAGTACGAGTACGACTGGACGAGCACGGGTCACCTATTTCAGATATCTCGAATTTTCGCCCGTGTGTACTATTCCATGGCATTCGCATTGCTAAAATAACCCAACGTATCGTCGTCGGGAGGTCCGTCCGAAACCGTCGCTAGTTTGCACCCATTCTCCGCTCAGCGCGTTGCGGTGGGGCTGGACATCTTGAGTGAGTGTCACGCCCTGAGTTCCGTATCGATCACGTTGCAATTCGATAAAACCGAAAGCACACGCGCGCGTTCAAACACAAATAAAGAGACAGATGAGACGAGAAGACACCACAAGCGATCAAGCAGAGTGAGCCGAGTCCGCGCCACAGTAAAGGCGGAGCATGCACCACAGCGGCGCACAGGCCCTCGACCTCCTGCTCGGCAATCGTCAGGTCGCCGCCCGTGCAGGCGGCGTCGATGCACGCGTTGAGCGAGTCGATGAAGGCGGGTGAGTTGCACAGGCACACGTCGTCCGTCTGGGCGCAGCCGCCGAAGTCGGCGTTCACGAGGCAGTCCTCGGCGCAGTCTGTGGTGGGCGGGTGATCAGTGCCGTCATTATCGACACGGGCCGGAAGGGGTGAGCTGGACTGGATAGCGAGAGAAGGGGACGTACCGGGGAACTGGCGCTTGGAGAAAAGCGTGGAGGTGGAGGCGACTGCCGCAAGGGCGAGGACGGCGAGCGAGGGGCGCATGGTACGGACTGGAGGAAGCAGACAAGCTCGAAAGGGTACGGACTCCAGGGCGAGTTGTTGTAGAAGAGGAATTCATATGACTCAGGATAGCTGGAGGAGTTACTTGCCCGGGTCCATCTTGTGCGCATGTAGTTGACCGTCAGGCCTTCGGGCGAGGATCCGCATGCGACTTGGCGGTACGTGTGGCCCTCGGACATCCAGGAGAAATGAAGCTCGAAGCTTGAATGCTGCGGTCTTACTAGACCTATGTATACCGTCTGCACAGCACTACAGTATTTCAGCGATCGCACGACAGCCTTGACAGACCCTATAATCGAACTCACCCACTACTAGACAGACCGCAGTCTGACTGCACCCGCGATCCTTGAACATCGCATCTGACATCACACCGGGAAGCATCCGAGAGCAAATACACGATACATATAGCAGACATAGCAATAAACACGAACAACGGCAAACACCGCGCGGTACGAGTAGTAATACGAACACAAACACCGATCACCTACGACCTATTACCAGACCTCCGAGTAATCCAAGTCCAGGTAACACCAAACGCCATTCGAATTTTCCGCCCACCGATCACCGATCCCGGCATCTATGTCCACGCCCGCGCGCAGGAATGGTATGGTATGTTCAGAGGTATGGCCAGCAAATACATATGTGGACGGGCAGGGAGCGGCGGCTGGCAGCGGGCGCGGGGCGGGGAAGGCGGGACGGGCCGATCATAGCACGGGGATCAGGCGATCGGGCGATCAGAGACTGAACGCCGCGACGCCGACGGCGAGCAGACCTGCGAGCGCGCTCATGCCGTGTGCGGCGGCGCCGTTGCCCGTGTTCGTGGGCGCGGGGGCGGTGCTGCTGCGTGGGGGTTAGCCAGTGGAGGAGACGACAGCAGAGAGGGAGGACGTACCCGGAGGAGCCAGAGCTGGCGGAGCCGGACGAGCTGCCCGAGGTGGAAGATGCAGCGGCCGCAGAACCGGAGCTGCTCGCGCCCGAGGGTGACGCGGACGCGCTGGGCACGTCCGAGCTCAGGTTCACGCCCTGGATATGTCATTCATGTCGAGGTTCGAGAAGATTGAGGTCAGACAGATCAGATTGAGGGCGCGAAACGTGACAGATGAGATGAAGGAAGCAGGCAGAAGTTTTTCAGTCAGATGAATACGAGATGCGGGGAAGATGGAACACGCACGACAGCAGCACAGAGGCCGACGGCCTCTCCCTCGGCGGTGGTGAGGTCGCTGCCGGTGCAGGAGGACGTGATGCAGGAGGTGACCGAGTTGACAAAGGCGGACGAGTTGCACAGGCAGACGTCGTCCGTCTGGGAGCAGCTGCCAAAGTCGGCGTCCACGAGGCAGTTCTCGGCGCAGTCTGTAGGCAAGGTCAATGTCGTCAGGATCGACGTGTGACGGACACGAGGCAACAAGACGGCGGCGTCGACGGAAGGGGCAGGTGGGTTGGGTTTGGAGGCGCGGACATACCGGGGAACTGGCGCTTGGAGAGGGGCGCGATGGACGCAGAGGCGACGGTGGCGAGGGCGAGGACGGCGAGTGAGAAGCGCATGGTGCAAATATTACGCAAAGGTAAGGCGAAGGGCGAAAGGCGAGGGCAGACAAAGGCAGACGAAGGTCGAAAGGGCGGGGACTCGAGGGCGAGTTGCCATGGGAGGGCGTGCGGGGGAGGCTTTATAGCACTCGGTTGCGAGGCCCATCAGAGAAGCCCCGCGAGGGACCCAACGCCCTAACACGGCCATTGGAACGCAGAACCGTCGAACAAACGAGTGGACAGAAACGTCACGTCCCATTCGCGCACGCCCTCGTTTGCACACGCCGCAGGCAAATCCTTCCTCACCCTGCACGCATCCGCACGCCACCGCGCACGCGGGTTCGCATGGCCTCGCAGTCGGTGCTCTTGTTTCCTAGGCACTCGCGACGGGCGCAATAACTAGCCTGGCAAGCAACAAAGCCCGCCCAGCCAGGCTCTCGCGCGGGCTCTCGCGTGGCTGAAGGGGACGTCCATTATCGGCTGCGTTCGCGGCACAATGAGATCCATCGCGCTCGAGCGAGCAGCTGGCCCTGTTCTGTTCGTCGCGTCTGCGAGCACCTTCTCTGCATCCATGCGCTCCCGACAGCCTATCGCGAACCGTACAAGACGATAGGCAGCCCGGCCAGACCGCCAATTCTCCGCGATCAACAAGTTCGGGCACACGCTTCAGGCACAACAGTTGCCTTTCCCGGCCATGCCTTTCCGCCGCCCCATTTGGCAGGCGCCCCGCCAAACCCACCCCGCGTCATGTGCCGATCTGCCCGGCACGCCCGGCGTTGCACGGCCCGAGAACTGTAAAGCACCGGCAGCCACCCAACCTTAAATTTCCTCAGCCACCGCGGACAAACACGCGCAAAGCGAGCAGGCGTCGCGCGCGGCGGATAGACCACCCCAGCTCACCGTTCCCGACATCCTCAAGAAATGGTGCGTCGTCCTGCTGCCCCTCCGCCCCGTGACCGCTGACCGCTGACCGCACACCACGCAGGCCCCCACCCAGACCGAGAGAAAGGTGCGCACGCCCGCTGCTCGCTGAGATAGCCCCGCAGGTCCTAACGCATCGTCCGTCCTCGCCCCTCCCACTCCCCTCTACGCCAATCTCACAATATCACTTTCGTTGCGCCCCCGCTCGCCCGTTGGACCCCGCAGAAGACCGGCAAGACGCGCTCCGCGCTCCAGGATGTCGTGACCCGGGAGTACACCGTCCACCTGCACAAGCGCGTGCACGGCGTTGCCTTCAAGAAGCGGGCGCCCCGCGCCGTCAAGGCCGTCGTCGACTTTGCCCAGAAGGCCATGGGCACCACCGACATCCGCATCGACCCCAAGCTCAACCAGGCGCTCTGGGCCCGCGGCATCAAGTCCGTCCCCCACCGGATACGCGTCAAGCTTGAGCGTGAGTCCCGCTTAACGTGCTAGGGATGGGCGTGAGCAGTGTGCTGATACGTGTGTTGTGCTCCAGGCAAGCGTAACGACGAGGAGAACGCGAAGGAGAAGCTCTACGTGTACGCCACCTACGTCCCCGTAGCGTCCTTCAAGGTGCGTCTCCCAGTTCCCATCTAGTTTTTTACTGCAAATCTGAACGAATTTTACCACTAAAGGGTCTCGAGACCACCGTCGCGGACGCCGAGTAGACTGTCGCAGCCGGTCTTCTGTAGGTTTTGGGGATGGCCTGCCTCGGCCCGTTGTCACACTAGTTTCCATGCCTTTTCACGCATGTTCCTTCGCCGCACTAGCTGCATTATTGCCGTATGATATGCTGAGCAATCCAAAATGCGCACCCGCTCTCGCCGCATACCCATTCCCATGTGTGCCTCAACCTAAACTGCGACGCCAGCGGCACCGGCTTCGGCAGCCCCTGTCGTGTTCGATAACCCGTAAGGTAAGGCGTGTGATGCGCAGAGCAGAGAAAAACAAATAAATGTGCAGAGCGTATGTACAGTGTTGCCAGTTGTCCCGCGGTCCCGAATATACTACTATAAGGTACATCCCCCTCCCCTGTCTTGAGAATCGCATCGGCGCAGGCGCTACAGCGCGAGGTTCATCGACCGGTCGTGCCGCACGCGCACCGAGTCCGCGCTCGTCGACTTGTTCGGCATGCGCTCCCAGATCGGGTCCACGTCCGGCCCGTCGAGGTCGCCCGCGCCGTCCCAGCCCCAGCACCACACTGCGCGCAGCGTTAGTCTCGTGCAAATTGATCGTGGATGGTTGAGAGGAGGGGGACGCACCGTGCTCGGGCCCGGGGACAAAGTCGAGCGGCCCGCTCTCTTCCTCGGTGAAGAGCCGGTCGTGCGGGCCGAACCACGCGCGGTCCTGCGGGTCCGTGCGCGGGTTGTCGGGCAGCCCGCCGAGGCGCACGTACCCCCGGATCGCGGTCAGGTTCCGCCGCGAGGGGTGGATGATCTCGTAGACTCTCTGGAGCGTAACGTTAGTATTCAATTCGACTTGGTGACGGGCGGGGATGCGGAATTGGAGGGGGCCAGGGGGACGGAAGAGAGGATGAGAGGAGGGGGGCCGAACAACAAGGGAACGCGGACAGTGAGAGAGGAGAGGAGAGGCAAAGCGGGACGCACCCTGTCATACGCGAGCTTGACGCGGGGGACCATCATGATGCGGCCGTAGCCCGCCTGCCAGTAGTCGTTGCAGATGAGGGAGCACTCGCTCGCGGAGCACTCGCCGTCCATGATGCGCGCCATGCGGAAGCGCACGTGCGGCGGCGCGTAGAACGGCGCGGGGTCGAGCACCGCGATCCCGTTCCAGCACGACTGCACCTGGATCGGCAGATGCCGCTGGAACCGGTCCTGCGACGCGCCGTGGTGGAAGATCGACTCGAATGGCGCGTTCTCCAGCGCCGTCCCGTTGATGTCCCGCGCGACCCAGTTGTCGTAGAACACCGGTGAGCCCTGCGCGCGCCGCGGCGGGCGGGGTGTCAGCGAAAAAGTAAAAATGAGCGAGAGGGAGGGGACGCACAAGCTCCTCGTGGAACATGTAGTCGGCGGCGCAGGTGATGCCCGCGTTGTTGCGGCGGCTCTGCCAGATGAGCTCGAGGAGGTCGTCCACGCACGGCAGGACGTCGTTCATGAAGATGATCGAGTCAAAGTACTCGTTCTCCGCCTCGCGCAGCTCGTGCAGCGGCACAAACGCCGCGTTGCGCACCTCCGCGAGGTACTCGATCCGGTGCGCGAACGCCCCGCGCGTGCGCATGCTCGTCCGGATCGTCACCCGCAGCCCCGCGCTCCGGCACAGCGCGTCGAAGATCCGCAGCAGCGCCTTCGTCTGGTCCGTCGACCCGTTCTCGTAGATCGACACGTACACGTTCGGGAACCCCAGCACCGCCGCCACCCGGAACAGCGTCGCGAACAGGTCCGGCACCACGTCGAACGAGTTGTACAGGTTGATCGCGAAGAAGTACTTGTGCGTGTCCGCCGCCCCGCGCCGCGACGGCGCCACAAAGTCTCCCTCCGCGCCCGCCCCGAGCCCGAGCCCGAGCCCCTCGAGCCACGACGACCGCGCGGGCGACTGGTGCCCCACGAGCGACGCGTACCGCTCCTCGGCCTGCTCCTTGTACATGCCCTGCGCCGCGCGCGTGCACTCGCGCGTGTAGTGCGGCGAGAGCGTCGTCAGCAGCTCGAGCACGCGGAGCCGCTGCTCGAGCGTCGGGAGCGTGATGGGCTGCCGCGTCGAGATCCGCGGGGAGTGGAACGCGGGCGCGCGCCCGCCGCGCCATGTCGACGTCGTTGGCTGCGGGAAGTGAGGGTGAGTAGACCGGGTGCGGCTGAGGGCTGCGACGACTCACGCTCCATGTGAAGAACCGCGCGACGAGGAGCCCGACAAAGATGCCGATGGAGAGGGTCGCCCAGGTGGGCAGCCGCTTCAGGGGGTTCTTGCTGCGCGGTTGCATGATTGAGCACTGTAGATGATCCTCTACAGCCAGCCTTTCTGCCTGCAAGTGCGCTAGATGACCGTACACGCCGGATGCGCTGGTCGGCGCAGGGGTGTGTGCGGGGTGGGTGTCCGTTGGGTATAACAGGCGTTTTTGCGGGTATACAGCGCCGAGCAAGATACGAAAGAGTCCAAGCCTTGCAAAGCCCGCGATATGGGGATAGGGTGGTGGAATAAGCCCCCTTTTTGTTGAGATATGAAGTCGAGCAGGTGGCTGCAGACCAGAGGACGGCGCAGACCGCCGTTCCTGGCGCGCTTGGCGCTGTTCTAGCCCGTGATCACCTCGCGTCTCTCTCCATTGCCCCTTCAACGGTCACCACTAGCACCCGTCTTTCTGCTCCCCCTCTTCCTTCTTGTCGTCGTCGTCGGCAGCGTCGAGCTCGCATGTCACGGCGCTCTGGCAAAGGCCACGCCCACATTGCTCCCCCCGGCTCATTAGGCCCCTCTAGGATGGGCTCCGAGTCCGACGAGAAGGCCCCCTCGCGCCTCTCCCAGAAGTCGCTCGGCGTCACGAATCGCATCTGGCTCATCCTCGCCGTCTTCTTCCTCCTCGTCCTCTTCACCCGCGCCATCCTCCCCACCGACTCCGCCGCGCCGCGCCACCGCCTCCTCCATGGCGACCTCCGCCCAAAGAACTACCTCAATATCACAGACGAGGACGCGATCCCGTTCTCGTTCTGCCCCGCACTCGGCCCCGGCGACGAGCTCGCGGCCAAGTACGACCCTGTCGCTCTTTCCCAGACACGCTTCCACACGGGGAGTGGCGCCCGTGCGCAGAGGGTCATCATGAAGGCCCTGGCTGGCCTCCCAGTCACCATCAGCGTCATTGGAGGATCTGGTGAGTGTTCCCGAGATGCCACCCCTTAATTTGCACGAGTATTGCAGCGTAATTTCGCGACTGCTTGCGCGACGGTGCGAGTGTCTCTAGGTCGTACAATCGCGAGTCTTATGACGGACAGTCAAACGTGGAAATCGAGGGTCTACCCTCCATACCACCCTTTCATTCCGGGAAATCCAAGCATGCAGACGTACTTGCTGTCAGCATGCACCAGGGTTTATGCAGCATATATCCACATTTCGGGCTAACTCGATCACACCTGGTTATAACCCGGGTCGTGACGGATTCTCTTTCGCGGCAAGTCGTGCGGCAACACGACTATTTCTGGGCTATGCAGTCGTGCATGCTGTTGGCCGCACACGCGAATATTGAATTGATACATCTATTCCTACGAAGCAACCCGCTGACTTGTTCTGCGGCTGTAGTGTCCGCTTGCCATGGCGCCGGCGACGACCCCCTATCACCACAATGTTACCCTTCCAGGTTTTTCAACTGGTGGAACGGCGTGTTCCCCCATCCCGCTTCGGAACTGACGAACGGTGCGATGCGTCGCACCAACTCGGCGTACTTCTCGTTCTGCAATGCACACCATTTACCCGACATCACCGATCTCGTGATCGTTGAGCTCGACGTGGATGATGCCAAGTCGGTCAAATTCACGTCCTCTCTTTGCCCGTGAATTGAGACAGTTCGATTATAGCGGTTCTGTATCGATGGATGAGTTCGAGCTGCTCATTCGTTCCATCCTCATCCGCCCGGATCAACCTGCCGTCCTTATTCTCGGACACTTCAGTCCTCAAGTCGCCCAGGCAAATGGCTTCGGAGGACCGGACCATTGGCACAGCCTCGTTGCTCAGTTCTACGACGTCCCTCACATCAGGCAAGCGGTTTCCCAATCAAAGTACGCTTCTCCATTAACCCGTGACTCTTGCGCACAGTATCAAGCCCCTGCTCTACCCATCCTACATAGCCGACCCGAGCTCCGTGCAACACTACTTCATCGATCCGATCCTCGCGAACCCGTCCGGCCACGAAGTGCTCGCAGACGCGCTCATCTCGTACTTCCAGTCGCAGGTCTGCGCGACGTGGGCGTCGCTGACGGGCCACGCGCCCGAGGCGCTGCCGTCGCCGATGTCGGCGGGTTACGCGAACAATAAGGCGAAGCAGCCGACGGACGCGCGCGGGCTCTTCGGGGGCGTCGCACAGCGCAAGGGCGCGGCGGCGGGGATGGTCGCGCCGCCGGGGAGCGGGGACGACGCGGGGGCTTTGGGCGGGCTCGGCGCGGGCAGCGGGCTCGAGACGCCACCGCCGCCACAGCTGTCGAGCCTGCGGGTACCGCCGGTGCGGATCAACAGCCGGCCGGCGGACCTTGAGGCGCACGGGTTCGAGGAGGTCGCGCCGTACTGCGTGAGCGCGAACGACCTGATCAATCCCCTCCCGCTCTCGATGTTCGCGGGCTCGGGCTGGGTGGCGTTCCACCCCGCGCCCGGATCGGCAGAGCTGGCGAGCCACGCGCACTACTTCTACTCGACCTTGCCAACGAGCAAGCTCAGGGTCGGCATACAGGTCGGCGCGGGCGATATTGGGGTGTATTACTTGAAGGAGCCGAGCAGCCAGGTTGGGCTCGGGAGCGCGGTGGAGTGCTGGGTGGACGACAATTATGCGGGGGCGGTACTCATTGAGAACGCCGCGCCAGTAGGAGAGCCGGTGCCTGCGTACGTCCTTTCTATCTGACTTCGCGGTTATTCGCGGTACTGACATTTCGCTTTGTAGACTGGAGATGATCGACCACCGCGTGTCGCGAGGGTCGCACTACGTCGAGTGCCAGCTGCTGGGTGAGGAGGACGACCGCAACGTCCCGCCCTTCAAAATCATCGGCATCTTCTCAACATGATCGATTTAGAGTACTAGTACGGTTCAGTGGACCTAGGACGGATATAAATATTGTCTCTTCGCAGTTATTGTGACTCTACAGCTATCGTATATAATTCTCCGCAATCTCGCAGTCGGCACAGTGCAATTCGAAGTGAAGCCCGGTATTGTCTGGTCCTGGTTGTGTATATCGAAATAATCGAGGCGGAGGCGGTCTAGCGCCGCACTGACAGCGGCGCCATGCGTTGGGACATTTGCGTCACTGTTTCCCATGGCATTCGTTGTCGATTTCCCTCGTTGTCTTGGCTTCGTTCCCTTGTCCGCTCGACATGAGATTGCCTACTGAGAGGCCAGCGGGGTCCCACAGAGGCTCCGGCACCCTCCTGCTCGCCAGTGCGATGCTGCTTTTCTCGGGCCTGATGCAACTCGCGACGACCTGGCTGCAGACGCGCTCACACGAACCCGCATCCTGCGCATGCAGCGCCGCGCCGTCCGCTCAACCAGAAAGCACATCCGCACATATACAAAACTGGGAGGCCGACTACAGTACGATGCAGCCTCCTATATTCGTGATCCGTTGTTTATTGAACCAATTGTGCAAACATCGTGTGGACCCGCAGCGTGGGAGGCGAACGACCACCCGCCGTACCTCCCGCTCGACCTCGGCGCACCCGTCGCGCTCACGCTCGAGGACTCGCGACACTACGCGCTCGACACGCCCGACGCACCCGCCGAGTACCGCTCGCTCTACCCGGGCGACGGGCTCGGGTTCGTCCGCCTCGGACCCCAGCGCCGCTTCTTCGGCCTCGCGATGTACCACCAGCTGCACTGCCTCGACTCGCTCCGCGGGGCGATCCTCGGGACGCATCACATGCGCTCAGGGGGAGGGGAGAAGGAGAAGAGGGACGTAGAGCACTCGGCGCATTGCTTGAATTACCTGAGGCAGAGTATCCTGTGCGCGGCGGACGTGACGCTCGAGCCAGAGGTGGTGAGAGGGTCGGAGGACGTGGAGGAGGGACTGGGGGTGACGCATGTGTGCCGCGATTGGAGTAGGGTGTATGATTTTGCGGAGCGCAACTGGCAAGAATGGGTTGCGTGGCAGGACGGGCAAAATGGGACGCGGATGTGAGCTCGTCGGAACGGTAGCGATAGTATGTCAGGTACATTATTTTAGATAGGAGTTCGACGGACGCTGCAGGCGATGCAACTCAGTTCGATATCGTAGTCAGACGAATGCCTGCGAGAAAATGGTGAGTATTACTGTGAATATTCGCCGAAAATTGTGTTTGCATACCAAGCAGAGGCTCTTCATCGTCGTCCGTGTACTCCACGCGGCAACCCGGAGTGGCACAAGCCAATTCGAAAAGCATTGGCCCGTTCTGTGGACACTCGAATGCCTCCGTCGTCCCGTTCGCTCCGAACTCCGCAGGTACTGTACCCAGCAGTGACTGCGGAACAGGGCTGGAGCTCCATGTAATCTTCTTGAGATCCAACTGATCCGGAATATTGAGCGACGTGATGAGGATGAGCGGTGCGACAGTTGGTGTATCCGGATTTTCGATAGTGAGGAGCTTATCCTTCAGGTCAGCGCGTGCGGGGAATGTGTATGCAAAAGCGCAAGAACTCGAGTTCAAGCCCGTGCCATGTGAGTCGAAGAGCAGTAAGGCTCGATCCTGTCATATTTTTGTCCCTGGTTAATCTTCGATCAATATTGTACGCATGCACTAACCTCCTCTGTGAGTAGCACCCACCCGTCTTCCGGGTAATGTGCATTTGGATGCCTCGAGTTTACCCGTGCGATTGTACTCGCCCTCACACCGTTGCTCCCTGCCGGACGCACAGTTGGCCTGGGGGTATCTTCCATACTACTCGTGGTGCCATGCCCCTGCATACGCAGTGCCTCAATCTGCAACTGTACTTTGATCTCCGGGACGCGCTCGAGGCCTTGGTACAGACTTGGCCTGCGTAAAGTCGAGATGTCTGGCATGCGATTTTTTGCGTTAGTAACAGGCGCTGGAGGATTCCGAAGGTGTGCTGCGGCAGTACTCTCGGAGGATGAGGAGAAGAGGGCAGCGTTCCATGCAAGGCTGATGAGAGAAACGATGCACGCCGCAATGAGCAGGACGCGATCGATCGTTGGCTCTGACCTAGCGTGTCGAGAATGGTCCGCGTACCACCTGGAGTCCTCGTTAGAAGAGTCCACCAGTGGAACGGACTCGGGTTCTTGCTGTTCGTACGATGGCATGATTCGACATGCAAAGCCTGCGAGCTGCAATATTGAGGAACCGAGATGCCTGGAAATCTCGAAGTGACGACCTGAGGCGCCTGAGTGCAAGTCCCACCGTCACCTGCTGGCCGACCCTGGCGCCCATCATATCCCGTGGAGTGTGAAACAGTCGCTTTCGGATTCGGGCCCGCTCAAGTGTTGCGAAAGAGGGAGAAAAATGGCCAAGGTCAATAACCACATTCTGTGCAATATGTCGTATATGACAGGAACGGTGCGGTAGGTATCAGGAAAACATCAACTTTACTTTACTTTCTTTTCGGACCTCGCGCGCGCCTTGGATGCCTTTGCTACGCGCGACAAGGCAGCGAAGACGCTGGCAAGCCTCCAAAGGCAGGCCAAAGGCGTCAAAGTCAAAGCGATATTTTCCTGATGCGTCTAAGCTCACTGTGCAATTGCCTCTCGGCCATATTCGAAATTATGAAGTATTCTGCTGTCGCGCAGAGATTGCAAGGGCCTCCGCGCATAGCTCTATCCCTGGCTGAAGAGCGAGTCAGTTAGCTGGTTATGAAATGTGATTGTATCTCTCATATATCCACGTCTCGAGATGGTGTGCTCGCATTTCTGTTCATGCTTCGACTTGTGAGTTCGCTGAAGAGACGTGGTGCCTCCATCATTCGTAGGGCTGGCCATTAATTCGGATGCGATGTCTCGTCGAGCTTCAGCCCAGCATAACCGTCAACAGCGCGATTGTCGGGCCAGTGCTCGCCCTCGTTCGTGATCGATGATCACAATGTAGAACGTTGCTGTGCCATGTCATCGACAAGTACTCCGAAACGGAATGCCGGAGGTATGAGTTCGGGCCCTTCCGTCGGTAATAAACAAGTCATCATTTATCGAAGGACAAAAAAGAAGTGCGAGGGAGATATTGATGAAACTCATAGAGCAAGTCAGAGGTGCCAGGTCACGATAGTGTGAAAGCTTCAAAAGTGTATATGATGACCTGTGGGAACGTGTAGCTTCGGGAGTAACTACATGAACTGTTGACTTGGTTTGATGCTCCAACCTGCAATCCCCACTGCTTTCGAAGATAAGAGTCTATGGGAGCGGGAAAATGTCAGGAAGGCTGTATGCAACTGTCTCGAATGTCCGCGTACTGAGAGTACGTCGTACCTGAAGATGTGGTCCAGTCCACATCCTGACAATAGATTGACTGAAGTGAGGTGATATTCCCATCGCCCGCAGAGCTTGTCATTATTCCGGATGCGATTTCTTGTCCAGCTTCAAGTTCGGCGCAACCTTTGACAACGTGATTATCCGACCAGTCATCGTTCGTGTCCAACGAATCTGATGTAGAAGAAAGTTGCTGCCCCATACTATCGACAAACGCCTCAAAATGGATGCTGGAGGTATGAGATCCGATAGGTTGAAATATGTCTGTTGGGCCCTCCCGTTGGTCGTACGCAACTTGTCGAAGATTCAACAAGAAGTGAGAGATGATAATTGGTGAAAGCCTAGTCACTAAATTGGAGATAAGAAAGAGTTACAAACTTACGGTGTTGTGAATTACTGAGAGGCGTACGTGAAGACCTGTGGGGACGTGTAGGTTGGAGAGTGCCTCAATGGACTGTTGACTTATGTTAGTACTCCAACCTGCGATCGCCACGACATTCAAGGAAAGGAGGAGTCTGTTATTGCAGATGAATGTCAGGAGAAATGTATGTTGGTTTTCCGAATGTCCTACAGGAAGTACAGTGTACCTGGAGATGTAGTCCAGGTAGCATTCTAACAGTGATTCTATCCCATGATTGCAGCCGGCCGTCTCTGAGTAGCATGGTGGACAGAGGTGTCTTAATGTTGTGTCTGATCGCATTTCATTGCATTTTGAATGTTTTGTACCAGGTCACGTAAAGAGTAATGATGTCTGCTATCATGACGCAGGTCCTAGTAGCAGCAGCGACTACTATATAATGAGTGCCAATCATGTTTGTGAGTGCTGGTAGGCCTACGTCTACAATTAACCGTGAGTATTCCTTTGTCGAAGGGCTTCATCATTCAGGTTACCTGGTGCTGGCAGCATCGGAAATAGTGGGTTCGCCGATGCACTCTCTAGCAAAACCAGGTATGTTTACGATCTCCAACAACAAACCGGTGAAGTTCGCATACTGATAGTTGAATCGTCAACTGACGAGTCTCATAACCAATAGCATTTACACATAGCGCTCACCGCATTTGTTGCCATTAGAACCAGATTGAGCAAACATACAAGTGTTGAAACCCACCAGGCCCCATGGCTGATTGCATACACGCGAACTGCAGAGAACACTGCGACAGGTCAGCAGGGGAGAAGTGAATTGGCGTGATTCTTTCACCTGCCCATATGGTGAAGAGTATGGTGTTGATGATTACGGCGAAGTAGGCAGAGGCCTCGCAGCTGTGACAGAATGTCTGGTCAGGTCGCCGCATACTGAGTGGTAGTGAACAAACAGACGTCTTCCGAATGAAATCAGCATTGCATATTAGGCATAAGAATCCTGCTTACTGCGAGCGTCGTAGATGGGAGGAAGTTTGCGAGCAGCATGGCGGCTGTCCACATGAGGAGCACCCAGCGATTCAAAAGGAACAGCATAGTCACACTAGTGAATTTCCGGCCCCAGATTAATTCGACCTCACGTGAGATCGTAACAATGTGGTCGTAGAACACTGATGCTGCAGGTAAATAGTAAATCTCAAAATACGTAGGACCGGCGCTAACACCGACGTATATACTGATGCCATGGTGCAGGAGTTCTGCACCTGGCTGTATATGGCCATATACTCAGTAAGCAATACCACTAAATGATGTCGAAAACGCACGTGGTTTGTAAAATGGCAATGATTTCGTTCGCAATATCGGGTCCAAATTGAGACATTGCTGAAAGCTGGGCGACCCCAGAAGTACAATGGGACGATGAGACAGTCAGTTATAACGACCGACTTTATACCTGCATGGTCGGGGTCGTGAGTGTTCGACGCGAATGTGGAACTGTCGAAGCTTTCTGCAAGCGGAACTTGGGTCTAGAAGATTGGCCGCGATAAGGCCATGTCATCGTGAGTCGCAACTATTAGTTTGCGGGGTTGATTTATCATTGGAATAGAATAGTAACTATGTATGATGAGCATTCTGCATCAGAAACAGAACCTCTCGAGGTTTAAAAGCTTAGGCTGCCAGAGTCGCCTGGGAGGTCCTGAGAAGCTCTCGTGGTGGATCTCAAAGTACGCGAACTGCAGGCCGTGCAGCAGTAGATCATCTATGTACCTCACACCGATCATGTGCTGAGCGCAAACGATGTATGTGGCATAAACAACACCTATTCTTGAGAAAGTACGAGGCATGTAGAAGTCTGTAGAAGAGCATCAGAATGCACGAGGCGGTCATCTAGCTGATGCAACGAACCTTCGATGGTCTCCGGGTGAGACCTACATAACGAGCGCGATGGTTTATTTAGAAGGAATTGGAGGCGGACTTGAGGCGAACTAGCGGCGAATTTGCGGCGCAGATGGGCGGCGACAATCTGATTGGGTATCCCGAACTTTGTTGTTGTTGAGATTGATACTCAATTGGCCGATCAACAGGAAGCAGATTTTGGAATGCCACTGGCACCGATTCTGCGCAAGCTGTGATAGAGGGTCCCACTCTATGTGAGCATAGAGCGGCGGGAACAAATGCAGGCTCCATATTTCGTGTTCACCATCTGGCAGTACAGATAGATGGTGACCACTCACCACTCCTTCATACATGTATGGGAGCGTGAGTATACTGCATGAGCCCACTTCGAAATGATCATCAGCAAGGAGAATACCTCGTACTTTGAACATGCATCGAGACGTCTAAGCTTCGCTCTGCATGTTCTGCGCATGTAGTCTCGTCACACGGGTATGGTGATGAATCCAGATATTATTACTATCATCACCTCTCGGGGTCTGCCAGCGGACATGCCCGAGCAAGTATCTCAGCGTGCGTCTCGGCGAAGCCCGATCTACGAATGCAGATCCTGAAGCACTGCTGTATCGTTATGCATTATGACTCGCTCTAGATGGACATAGCAACTTGCATCGAGCAGAAGCTATTCCGGCCCAACGACGGCACATAGGCCGACGAGGACCACGTGGAAATTGTAACACTACCGATATGCAAGCTTTGTCCTGATGTACCTGAACTAACTCTACGTAGGATATGACTGAGCACAATACACGAGTCCGAAATGTCTGAATAAGAGAGTGCAATATGAATGAAGACTGTCCAGTATGCGCGTATCCAGAGGTCCAAGAGAATCAACCAACGTCACCCTTCCCATCTCTAACCAGCACGGGCAAGCAGAACCCTGTCAATAGCATCGTTGATGGCTTTCTTGCGCGCCGAGAGGTCCATACCGAACTGCTGCTCCAATCGACTGCGGATCTCCCTCTTCGTTGTCGTCGTCAGGTCCGCATCACGCAGGATGTTTTCAACTGCCCGTTCGAGCTCTGCCTCTGTTGGACCACCTGCGAAGTCTGCGTTCTCAGGGCTGCTGGTTATCGGTATCTGCACGTCCATGTAGTTGGTCACTGGTCTCGAAGGAGTAGGCTGATGCACTACTCCCGAGCCGAAACCACCCGCGTGAATCGAGACAGGTGTAGCCCTTCCAGACTGATATCCTGGCGGTCCTGTCTGGTAGCCTGGCGGTGCGTACATGCCGCCCATCTGAGAGGGTGATGGTGAATACGCTCGAGACATAGCCGGCTCGTAGAATGTTTCGCGACCATAGATCGAGGCAGTATGCGATTCGGCGTAACCATCATTGTGCATCTTGGTAGGCGGCACCCAGGAACCAATACTGTGATTCGATTCCTTATCCCATAGCTCGTTTTCCTGTAGTATGTCATGCTTAGTGTTATTCACACTCATCAAGAGGAATTTACTTACGTAGTCGTTCCAGGACTTGAGGGGGATTGATCGGGGGTCGAATTTACCCTCATCCTGTCAGAGCGATGAGTTATACTCATTTAACAAACTGAACCGCTTGACTTACGTGGATAACCATTCTCTTACCCGACTCACCAAGGACAACACGCGTCGCACCCCAGGAAAAGTCGTCCATCTTCCAGAATGAGTACAACGGCAAGAAGAACGAGAACGCGGGAATGGCCAAGATGTAGAACACCATCCAACCAATCATGTCCCACTTCCGGCGCAGGATAAAGACGAGCGCTTGAAGACCGTAGACAGCAGCAATCATGATAATCGATAGCGTTGGGATTGTCTTGTGCTCAGCCGCCACCAGGTAGATGAGGTATACAATCTAAAGGTTGTCGTTAGCCTTGTGTCGAGAGAGCCGCACCGCGGGAAAATTAACTCACGTAGGCCACAGTCACTGGCTGGATGATGGTCGATACGAGATCAATCATAACGATGAACCGCATGGAGAAACAGCAGAAGCCACAAAGTTGATCCAAGAAGACAAGTTCACCCAAGTTGTGCACCGTTGAGTTGATCCAACGCCGACGCTGAGAAAGGAGAATTGTCCAATCGTCAGGTGCAACGGTGAACGCGTGGGCATCGCGCACGAACTGCGTCTTGTAGTTCGGGAAGTGCTTGAGAAGTAGCGTTGTCAGGTATCGATCTTCACCGAGATGAAGCAGGTTCTTCATGTGCAGAGTATCAACACGGTTCTCCGAGTAGTCGCTAATGACCTGGTTGGCGATGAAAAGCGGCTTGTGCGTGTCCGGAGTGCGGAGGCGGTACAGGGTGAAACAACCGGGCAAACAACTGACGGAGCCGAACAGAGATTCGAATGCCTTCGCCATGTGATGGGAGATGAAGTACTCGTAAACCTGCATCATCGTGATGAGTGACTGTTTCGCATTGGCGAGTGATGTCTCTCCGCAAACACCAAGAAGCTTCTTATCTCGCACCATGCTATCAAGCAATGCTTAGCTGCAGTCACTGATACGGGTTTGGAAAGACTCACGCAGAGATGAGGCGGTTCACGGAGAAGGGATCCACAGTGGTGTCTGCATCAACCATGAAAACATATTCATAGAACGAGGGGTTGACACCAATGACGTTCTTGATTTGATGGTACATTTCTAGCTCGAGAGGAGTCATGGGGGCGTCGAAGTGGACCTATGAAAGAACCCTTAGTAATCCGGAGACAACCAATAACTCATCGCGACAAACGCACCTTGTTCAAGAAGCGCATCAAGAGCATCTGAGAGTCTCGCTTTCCACGGTTACCGGGCCTCTGCTTCTCGCCAGGCTTACCGCACTTCACAACGACGATGTACGGCACAACGTGACCGGCACATTCGTACAGACCAGAGAAGATCTTGCCCATGTTGTGCTGCTTCGCGCCCTCGCCCAGAGACAAGAAACTCAGCGGCTCGGCATCCACATTCGGGTTCGCACCGAGGACGTCGAGGACAAGACGAGGCGTAGGCTGGTCGTTGCCAGAACCGACGACCATACCATCGCAAATGATGAACAGGAGCTTGCGCTTGTCATCGTACTTAAGCTGCGCCAAGGAGTCAATGGTTTTCTTGAGGGATTGGTGGCCTTCCGTGTAACATGGCACCTGACAGATGACGAACTTGTCGTGGTCCTCCGGTGCGCGGGTCGCCGAGAAGTTGATCGAGCCGATGAACTTGAACGCAATGACAGAAACCATCATGATGGACAGGGCCAGTAGGATGTACTGAGAGAATTGGCACTGTGCGTCGTTACGGTTGTCGACTTTTCCAATCGCGAACAGGTTGCGCAAACAAGTGCGTTGCCGATCGAGGACGTCCGCGGGAAGGTTCAAGCTGTCGATCTTCTTCGTAACATCTTGACCGGCGTTGAACTGGAAGACATCGATAATGCTCTGGTCCATGAAATGTACGTCGATATCGCCAGGAAGAACCTCGTTCTTGAGCGGCGCGGTCGACGGGCCGTTAGTGATGTAAGAGGTCAAGTCGTAGATGATACCCCGGTACACTGCCACGGACTTCTGCGAGGTCGCCATGCTGTGCAGCGCCTTAGGGTCGTAGCCCATAAAGCCCACACGATTGTTCCAGCGCATCGTAACCATCTGCTCGAAGTACCAGTCTGGACGGGGATCGTTCGTCCAAGCACGGAAATCATGGTATTGAGTGTTTGGATCATTCGTCGAGTTACTGGAATCCAGGACGACGTATGGGCTAACGGTGCCATTGATACCATTGCACAAAGCGCTGACCTGTATACGACGATGCAAACATGAATTCGTAGCAGAGCAGAACGTTCCTCTTAGACTCACCTGTACTGGGAACAGCTGGTCTGCGATAGTACCACCGTAATTCAGGATCGACTTCGCGGGAATAACATCGACCACTTGCTCGTGAGTAACCGCAACGTCGGTGAGGTCGAAGACTTCTCCGCGGATGGCTATGTAGACGTTGTTCGGGTTGTTCTGGAACGAGTGCGACTCCAGTTCACTCGTATTGAATACATGCTGGGTGGGGCAGACGAGGGGACCTAAAACCGCAATGACAAAGGCTGTGCAACAACAGACGAACCAGATGATCATGTTCAGTGCCAGCTTCTCCCGCCACGCTTGCCGGATATCCGGACGCTTCATGCGGCCGAGTGATTTAAGAAGGAAGTTCGGGCACCAGAACGTCAGCATCCAGCAGAGAGCGACCCATCGACGACGGGCCGATGTCTCCTGAACAACCTCTGTGGTCTCACCCTCCTGCACTTCGCCCGGAAGGGCCTCCTTGTCGAGAAGACCCTTCTTGTCTGCATTCTGGAACATGTTGCGTGAGGGTGCATACGACTCTGTTCCGAAATTGGATACAGAACCGTCGTCGCGATGGCTGGTGTAGGCACTACGGCCGTCGAAGTCGTCGCTGCGCAGCGACTTGCGCTCGTCGTAGTCATCATATACATCCGCACGCTGGAAAGGAGAGGCATTGGAAACGAGAGGAAGTGCCTGACTAGACTGGCCGAAAGGATCGTTGTAACCGCCCTCATACGGACCTTCTTGTCCCGGGGTCTGGTATGGCGAGTAGGGATCGGCCAAACCACGAGGATCGAGGCCGGCTTCTGCCTCCGCGTCGCGCAACCTGTTGCGCTTCAGCTCTTCCGTGTCCTTCGACCGGAGGTCATCCTCAAGCTTATGGAAGGCGGCTTGAGACAAAAAGACCTGTCCCCGTATCATGAGAAACAGCCTTCAGCAATGACACTCTGATGACGTACTTTGTGCATGCCTAAGACGATATCACGGTCCTCCAAGCCCAACGCGGTCCTCGTTTGCTCGACTTGCTCCCTAGACTCGCCCTCAATGATGCCGAGAGTGCCAAGATGGTCCTTGTACCTCTGTACAAACTCATCGGGTAACATAGTCACCTCGAATACATTGGCACATCTCCTCGCAATCTCCGGCAAGCCCTGGCTCCGAACCTGACCTTTGACCGACCGGCCCTCCATCTGATTCGGTAGCTGCGAGTCATTGGGGTTGATGCAGAAGACGTACCACGACTGGGTTTCCTCCAGTGTTTCGAAGAGGGTATCCAGCGCAGAGCGGAACTCGCCTGAGACGCACGGCGGGCCTCCGGAGCCGAGGGTGCCGAGAGGCTCCTCATCCTCCTTCTCCTTGTCGTCGTCGCCCTCCTTGAGTGTAGGCATGCGCTTGATAGTATTCTTCCGCCGGGTCGACGGTGCGCGCATCGGCTTGACGGGCTGCTGCGCCGACACAATCGTGTCCTCATTTCGTGGGTGTGCCTGCGTGGCAATTGCCTTCGCCGAGTACAAACCCTTGACGAAGGGATTGATGGAGCCAGAACCATCAGACGCCGGAGCGTCGCTGGACTGCGCGCTGGTTCCACGCAGAAGGGACACGAAGTCGGGGTTGAGGGCATCGAGGTTGCGCTCGAGGAAGCCCTCGGCAGAGTATGTGACAGGGCCACTGAAGTGGTTGACGGTGAAGGTCGGGAAGCCCGAGCGGTCGGCTGCGCCAACCTTGAACGACGAGTGATTGCCCCACCGCTTAGTGAAGGCCTCGACCATGGTGTGATCATTCTTCTTCGGCATCCGACGCGCCTGATCATCCATGATATGTATCAACCCGCCTGGTCTGTGCTGCAGAAGTCGCAGACACTCGGAATTGTCGAAGTAGGGGATCTGGGGGGCGAAGCGCGAGATGCCCTCGCTGGTGTATTCGCTGACGTGCACCTCGAACAGCTTTCTCTGGATAAAGTTCTGTAGCCGCTCATTCGCAAAGTTAACGCAGAACTGGTCCAGAGAGTTTGGTCGGCTGGTCATGTTCTGCGGACCAGGAAGATCGAACAGTCCGATGAAAGTGTTAAAGTCGTCACGGCACAGCCGCTGGTTGATGTGTTCATTCAACCACGCAAACAGTAGGGAGTATAATGTCTTCGCGAGCTCGTCTCGGTTGTCGGATGCACCGTCAGGGTCGAGAAAGACCGTGCAGAGCTCCTTCTTGACCAGCTTTGTCCGGTATGACAGTGCCGCCTCCAGGGCCGCCGGCTTGACCCCGAGGAAGTCGGCGACAATCTCGAGGATGTCAGTGTTCCGTACGACGGCCGCATCCTCGTTACGCTGACGGTCGAAAGTGAACTCGAGGTTGCCGAGATGGAGGATGGCCGCGACGAGTTGACAAGTCTGCGCAACGTGCCTCTTGGAGAAGCCAACGTTCTTGAGCGCCATCTTCAACTGGTCAAATCGCACAGCATCTTCATCTCGAGCACCGTTCGGTCGAGCCGCTGTATTGCGCTGTCCGAGGTACCGGTATGTAGTCTTCTCCGCAAGATGCAGGTGCTGTCGCTCCTCTGCAGAGGCACCCGCGACGAGGTAGTAGAAGATATGGAAATTCCGCTCGCCAGACGGGGCACCGGCGACACGATTCCGCTCGAGGTAATAGTCAAGGGTCTTGACTCCACAAATTCGACCGCGATCCGTGAACTGGAGCTCGGTGTATTTTCCGAAGTGAGACGCGTTGGGATTGAAGAGTGTGCGGGAGTGTCCGAATGTCTCGAGGACGAACTCGGCTGCAGGAACCTGGTAGGCCAACTTGGCACCCTTCTTGCCCGGGCTACTAACGCTGAGTTCCAGGATGGCCTTGATCGCCAACCTACGGCTTTCTGACTTTCCGCTGCCAGTCTCACCGCTGGAAGCCAACCATGAGAACGCGACGGGGTCGCCTGAGAACACCACTCACCTCAGCAAGATAGACTGGTCCTGACTCGTCCTTCGCATATGATAGTACGCATTGTTGGCGAGCTGGAAGATATGTGGAGGCAAGTGTTCCTTTTCGGGGGATGTGTCGCGGTACTCTGCAGCGTATTTGTGCATGACGGCGTCGGAATTACTGGGAACATATTTGTGGGGATTAACGGCGACGAGTCCTGAAGTGCCGATGTTGGTGTAAATGTTGTCCGACATGAATCGTTCGCGAAGACATGACACTATAATATCCTCCGAAACTGGAGAAAGTGTCGCGAGGTCGTTCACGGCCTCAAGCCGCTGGTGGAGGGTCATTGTCGACTGCCGACTCATGGTGGGCAGGAGCACCGTTTGCCACGAGTGGCTAAATCACTGAACTGAAGGCGACTAGAAAGAGAACGTAGAGAAAGAGATGGAAACAGACGGCTCGTCGCCGTGCTGAATGGCGTGGAAGAAAGAGCGAGGGGGTGTTGGCAACGGCAATCCCTACGCCGTGTGGTGTTAAGTCGGTTTCCGCGTCAATTCTAAAGACTTAAATTTACTAACAAGTCGTTTTTCTACTACCTTTCTCGGCTAATAACCATGACCCGAAACCAATGCTCTGACCGACTCACTGTGTCGGTCAGTCTGTGCGTTGCTTCCGTTACTCGGGACGAGTGCTTCATATTCAATGCGCTGGTTTCCTCGTATTTTACTAGTCATCTGGCTCGTGAACGCTAGAGCCTTGCGACCAGCATGAATACTAGCCGATTATAGGCGGCCCTCACGCCAGTCTTCCGTGGGAAGTAGAGGGATTCAACGACGGACAGTCTGTTTATCTCCCACATCTTGCAGAGACGCGATGCAACGAACTGCAACAATTTGATATCACACACCCAGGTATACTCAGCCCTACAAATTCAACCTATCGCTACCAACCTTTTCTCATACTGCACCCGACACACGGTGTCTCCAATAATACCATGCAATGACGAACAGTCAAGTATTGGGCAGTTCCCATCAACATATCATAGCATGCATGCCATAGATAGCACCGTGAACAAAAGCGTCGCAATGGGGACCACAAGCTTGCCGGTGCCGGACGTCGAAGACTGCGTTGTAGGGGTGGTGAACGTCTGCGTTCCGTTCGGGTAGTCGTAGCCGGGATTGGCAGCCCAAGGCGTGTCTTGGCCCGACGCCGTGAGGTTTACAGGTGCGGGGAGGCCAGCAACGGTGAACGACGTGTTCAAGCCGTCAGCAACGAAAACGGGCCCACCGCCCGCGCCGACAGCGCTAGTATTGGGCGCGGTGAACGGAATATAGAATTCGCCGTTCAAGGGACCCGGAATGTTCCCAGTCAGATTCAGCAAAGCTGTGTGACACCTTGTAAGAGTCAGTCAAGGTAAGTCAAGGAGGGTGACGAACGAATGGCGCTCGAGTTGCCGGAGATCCCGTTGTTCTTCCAGCCAGTGGTATTTGCCACGAACTCGAGAACATTGTTTAGGGTGTTGTTCGTGTCTCCGCGACCGAGAGACTTGAGACCCCAGTTAGCCTGGACCGTCGAGAGTGCCGAGTAGTGTGTGTAGAAGGTGTCATCTGTTGTACCCACGAGGTGCTTTGGCAAGCCGCCCCCGAGAACAAGTGTATAGATCTGGTTGTTGATGGTGTACGCTGGATACCCAGAAATTA
Source organism: Gelatoporia subvermispora B (assembly GCA_000320605.2). Classification (NCBI taxonomy): domain Eukaryota; kingdom Fungi; phylum Basidiomycota; class Agaricomycetes; order Polyporales; family Gelatoporiaceae; genus Gelatoporia; species Gelatoporia subvermispora. The sequence continues at coordinate 1,128,280 of KB445797.1, forward strand.
ACTTCCGGGCTGACAGAGTGGGTAATGTGCTCACTCTCAGTTTCATCAAACGTCAGGAGAATGATAGTACGATTGTTGTTGAACTTGTCGTCCTGAAGAAGAGGCATCAACCAGAACGTGAGCCAGTTGCCAATGAAGTCAATTGTCGTATCGTGTCCCTGATGGCTAAAGTCAGAGAATGCCCTTATGGTTGCAAGATCAACTGCATACATCGTCGACTAGGTTTGGAGTAATGAAAGACCATTGCGGCATTGCGCTTGCGTTGAGATCCACAGCGAAGTCATTGACTAGGGACAGAAGCTTTCAGTGGTAGACGTCTATATGATACACATAGCAGAACTCACAGTTTCGGATCCGCAACGCACGCTCAGTGACGTTCGAGACAGAGTCATAGATGATGAGTGGGTTATGTTTGCGGACATAGTACGTGTAGGTGCCATTGTTCGCTTTGCAACTCATCAATCTCCGAGGTCTATAACCATCTCAATGGACTCACTCAAATAATCAAACGACGTGTAGTTGAACAGCTAGAGGCTTGTCAGTTGAATGCACATACAATGACTGAATTCAACGTACCGTACAGCCATCGTATGGCATTGATTCTTGATCTGTAGAGTATGGCCGTGAGAAAGACAACGTCATATTTCGAGACGAACTTACAGCTCGCCCATGAGATGTTCTTGTCCTCCAGAAGATCTACGACAGTCGAGATATTCTGGGGAATGGCACCTATTGTTTGGCTTACATCAAGTTCTTACGACAATATGCGAAGACGATGCAGACTCACGGAAGTCGTCGCTTGGCTGACCGAAGAAATCACCGCCAACAGCCGCGATGTAATTCGGTTCCGATGGGTGTGTCATTGCATAGAACTGGCTCAGCAGGAGACCCTGCTTGGTCAAATTCTGGAACACTGAAGACGATGCAGCTGTCGCATCTTCGAGCACAGTGTCATTTCGAGACATCGATGGTAGAATTGAAGCGAAGGCTTACAGTCCGTATTTTCGAACCAGATCTGGATAAATCTGTCGAATGCCTTGCCCGGAACAAGTGGGCTGTTTTGGAGGGTGTTGTTGCTCTGCCCGGTATAATTTGTTGAAATTGACTCCGGTGTCAGCGCAGGAGGCTGGAACGACTGGGCCAGAGCAGCAAATGCCGAAGTTGCAAAGGCAAGCGTCGACCCCGCGAGTAAAGCGCACCGAACAAATTGAGGCATAGTGATGGATGTCGACTTTGTGAGGACGAGGATGGTACCACCGCCCAGAACTCGCCAGCAGGCCTAGTACTCGTCTTAAGTATGGAACGTCGACACATGTTTGATGAGCCCTGTGCGCTTCGTGCCTAGGCGGGTGGGTGGACGGTCGGATATGGAGTTCAGGCCCAAGCGTCGTCCGAATGCGACGGGTAGCCTAACGTCCACGGCAGAATGCTGTCAAATCGGAGAAGGAACCATGCTCGGGAGCATCACGTACAAGCTAGGCTTCGAGAACGCGCTACACCCATTTGCCATGCGCATGTGTCAATGAACGAACGTGCGTTCGGTCATGCGGAACGATATTCGGATAACGCTCCTCCCAACGTGATCCAAGGCCCAATTCTCAGTATCCATCATTCCACATATGATCGCTGCAGTGTGGTTTCAGAAGGCCGTTGCAGGTGACTGAACCTAATATATCGAATTGGTGGCTGCTCTACTGTTACTACCGACCCTTGTTGGAGAATAGAGATCACGATCTTGTGCACTGGTCGATCATATACTGGGGGATATCAAACTGTGAGCTCTCAGATGGCAAAACATTGAACTGAAACAGTAATCCGGCGGCCTGCAGAGACGTGGTCAGTATCAGCTTACTGAGACCAGACATTTAATCGGTACCATGTGCCATTGGATATCTGCGGTATATTATGAGCAACTCGTAACGACACCATGTAGAAATGATTAGACGTACGACAGTGGAAAGCCCAATAGCCGGGATTGTTGGCTTCAAACCGTAATATCATCCAAGTGTACGCTGGGATGATGTTGGTGTCTCGTCTGACAACGATGTTCAATCGGATTATCTTAGGCTCCCGCAAATCGACTCACAACATGGGATTAGTGTTGTTGACAGCCTGGCCTTGGTATCTTCCATCACCGCCGCCCATAATCCAGAACTGTAGATCCATGAAGCGTTAGGGCGATTTGAAAATTCGGAGTAGAATCCCATACTTTGTGACCATGCAAGTGGAAAGGATGATCACCATCATCGAGGTTATCGATGATCATCTGTACTACGGACACTTCATTCACTGTCGTTACGAGTTGAGTATCATCATCGAAATTCGTGGAGCCATCAGAGGCGCCCTTAGCGATCTGCGAGAACAGACTCGACTGATTCACGAGAGGCGTCCAGGACTGTCGGACATGTCAGCAAATTTTCGCAACCGACACAAAAATAAAACATATACAGTGCTGTTGATGAACGCAAGGAAGAAGCTCAAATAGTCCGAAGCCCCACTCGCCGGGTACTGCATCGAGATCGTGAAGTACGTGTGGCTTCGCTTGACGTCAGCTCAACTCATCGTGGCGATTTGTGAATGGTCTTACAAAGTAGGGTCGGGCGCCGCGCTGCCATCGGCTGGCACCAATCCAGACGTGTCCAGAGAATCAGGAGAACCGTCAGGCAAGCTCGGAGGATTATTCACGAGGGAAAGGTCGGGCATCGCAGAGTCGTTCACGCCATAACGGATGATGCCGAGAATGTTCGGGTTTGTGGCCGGGTTGTCATACTATATCCAAGTGGTCTGGTCATACGGGGAACATCGCTGAGCAATGTAGTACGCACTGTGAAAGCGCTCTGATCCAATTCTGCCCGCATCCAGTACGCGCCTGCAGTCTGGTTCGTGCGAAGTAGGACACTATACCTCTGAGCGATAGCTATCGAGACACTTGACACGTCGAATGGCTCTACCGCTGTGCCATCAGCTTCAATGACGGTCAAGATGTGGCTATCGACTGAAAATATCATGTTCACGAATGAGCCTGTGTTGACCAGGCGCAGACGATAAGTCTTATTTCTATGGCCGATACGTCAATAACACAAGACGGATGCAGGTAGAATCTACACACGCTTCTAGGGTGAAGTTTGAGAATGACGTATTGCTAGAGCCCCATTGTCCGATTCCGTTGATAGTGCCGCCGTCAGGAACTGGCTCATTGCCAGGAGTACCTTCAAGACCACCCGGCTACAGTACAGGAAGTAAATTTGGGTTGTCAGTGCTGTCGATATGCTATGAAGGATAGATATCTAACCGTGAAGTAGAGGTCTAACTCGACCGGGGAGAACAGGTGATACAGGTCAGCCATCTGTATCACCAAATCACCATCGTATGACGGGACAGACTCGTTCTTTCCGTGAACGATCACTACAGAAGATGTGAGATAAAGATAGGACACGGTTTTTGTCTTGCTCACAAGCACCAGTGATGCCATCGGTGTACTGCGTCGAGTAGTCTAGAGAGCGAATGAGCCTCGCTTGGACTGAATGACGAATGACTGGTACGGACGGGCGTGCCACCACGTGCTACCGACCCAGTCCTCCAGCTGTCCCACATTATTGAGCGAACAAAATTGATACTTGTGGTCATTGGATTACCCACCGTAAAATTGTAAACCATCGACTCCCCAGGGGGGATACCACACTAAACATGGCTAAGAACAATTGAAAACAGACCAGACATCATGTCGTACCTGCGTGATAGCTGCTGTTCCATCGTAGTAGTTCGTTCCTCGTCTGTTCGCTGCAATGAGAATGTATCCACGTGACCACGAACTGACAGCTCACTGGTACAGTCCATGCCAATGAATCGCACTGCGAAAGCTGAGTGATACTGTCATCAAAGCTGATCGTAGTCTCACGTTGCGTTGGATATCATGTTCGTGACATTGACGATGATCCGATCGCCTTCGTTTGCTTCGATCGTAGGGCCGGGATACATTCCTGTCAACTCAATTGAGCATTTGAGGTCACATCGTACAACATGCAAACGTACCGTTGACCACTAGCATCGGCTTCTGCACGCCATCGGGAGCTCCAGTCATTTCTTGCACAGTCCAATTATAGAACCGAGTGGTGGTAGGCTCGTTGACCAGGGACGTGTTCATGACGAATGCGCTCGAGTCCTGCGACTGCACCATTGGCCCCGGTACAGTGCTGCTCGATGCCTCATCGCTGTGATGGTGGTGCAATCCGAGCCCCAGGCCAAGACCCAGCGCAAGAGCAATTACCGCGACAACAGCGAGAGCGATCCCAGCGACAACATAGCCACGTCGCGTGCTCGGTTTCGTCGGTCTCTCCAAGGGAGTCGCTAGAGGGCTCTGCGATCCTTGCTTGCGGAGGGAGTCTGCAGACATCGCGCAGGACAGAAGCAGACCTCTCAGACGGGTAAGGAATACTCATATCTTGCATGCCGCCGCCATTAACTGGCCTACCTAGTCGCCTCCGAGGCTTTGATGCCCAGGCACAAGCTTCTGGTGACCTCTTTACTCCGATAGCTAGCTATTTGGCAAATTGGACGACCCGGCTGTATGGAAGCAGGGTCAGCTGCGAACGTGCGTGAACCACGCGTCTGTGCACCAGATCCGATCAAGGTGGGCAGGTGGTTCATCGCGCATCTTCTTGAGACATATTCGCTATACAGCGCTCGTGTCACCACTTCGCAATTCAGTGCGCAAACTCTCTCGGACCTGCGAGCCAGTCTCTCACACTTCCCCTGCACATATCTTGCCTAGCAACTGCCAGCGATAGCGGTGCGTCATAATAGGATTTGACCCACACATACACTGTTCGTCAAGTCTACACGTCTGTCATCCAAGCCAAAGCCTCAGTCAAACGGAACTGGCCTGATGCCTGGTCCAGCCAGCATAGCCCCGGGCCTCTTATCCCTCTCTGCTTGGGCGGCACCGAACATAGATGGCACAGGAATGCCGCAGCAATCTCCCCAGCCAACCTCTCTCTGTCCCGCGCCGCCGAGGTCTGGGTGTGCATGGGCATGACCGCGGTGAGCGTCGTCATCTCCATGTTCAGACACCGTTGGAGGCAGCGGCCCGTCCCACGGGAGCATCGAACCGAACAAGAAGTGCTGCATGACGGGAAGCTTTCCAAGGACTTCTGCAAGGTACATCTTGAGCATGCCAGCGTTGACTTTATCCCATGTCTTGACCTTATCGCGGAGCGTCAGTAACCACCGGTCACGCGACAGGCAACACGACATACAGCGGAAATGTCATCCAACATAGGTGAGTGCCAGCGCAGAGATGCAGTCTTCACCTGTCAAACAGAGTAAGACCGACAATGACACCGAGCCCAAACTTTGCTCACCGAATTGATGAATTTGATACACGCCAAGTACATATAGTCCTTGGAATACTCGTCTACGATCTCTTCATCATGAATCGACTTCGGTCTGAGATATTTATGTCCTGTAAGGAGATGAAACTCTACTTTGGTAGATACACCCCTGGGATGGTTGTGCTTACCTTTCAGCTGCGCTGATCCCAAGAGGAAAGGCAAGAAGTGATAGTCGTCTAATCCCCAGACACCGTGCGATCCGGCGGGCTCAAGCCAGTATGTGGACTGCAGAAATCTCATGACCTGGATATACCTGGATAGATCGGGTGATGAAAATGCAGAACTTGACAGGGAGACATAACAGCTGACCTCCAGAACACACGAACGACCAGGGCGACATGATCGGTTTCTGAGACCACGCCAAGACGCTCGAGACATATACTTCCTTACAGAATTAGCTTTGATACTGAACAGAGGGGAGGGGGTAACGTACATCCAACACAGGAAGTTAAGTTCCATCCCACTTCCGTAGTCAATGCGGGTCCTGTTCCCCCATGCTTCCGAGAAATATACCGAAAGCTCAGGAATGGCTTCGCTGGGTAGACCCGGCAGCGATGTGTGGAGAGTAGGGGCAGCCTTAATTATCCTCAGAAACCCAGGCTGGGTGCAAATGGACAAGTACCCCTCACCTCGGACACTTTGTCGTAGAACGTCCTGAATGCAGGGTTCCCAAATCTCGACGCTTTATTGTCGACAGGAGGAATTCCTTTCGCGATACCCTCAATTTCATCTAGCACATTTAGGATAGCCTTCACACTCTAAAATACGCCGAGCAGATACAACCTGTGAGCTTACAGATGGAGGACCCGGATGTACTCACGCACTAAAGACTCGTCGCATGGATCGCTCAACTTCACACCGACGACTGCGTCATTCAAAGTTTCGATGTAAGCCACAATATCCTTGTGTGTCTTCGATGCCTGGAACGCTTCAAGTTGTTCCTTGATAAGGATGACCTTGCGCGGCGTGTGGAAGGACATGGTCGTCGGCAACTGAGTTCGATGTGGCGGCGGGCGCTTCCGCACTTGCTGCTCTTCACCATCTTTTGCCGCCTGGCTCGTTCGGTGCATTCGCCGGTCCTTGCAGCCGCATTCCTCCAAAATGCCTACGTCTACGACTGTGCTGCAAAGCGCTTTAGAACAGCACAACGAGACTTTTGAGACGCTTTTGAAGCTCATCCCGGCAAAATACTACCTTGTGCAGGACGAGACGGAAGAGCAGGCGAGATACCTCTTGTTCTAGCGTATGCAACGTGCTGAATATAGATCAGGCAGCTTCAAAATACCAAAAACATGTAAAGAAGCAGAATACACCAAAACAGGCCCTCAAGGAGGCGTCGAAGAAGGCGAAACGAGAAAAGGTCTGATCCACATATTCTGCCTGTTCTGAAACAATCCCTCACGTCCCCCGCCACCCAGCTCGACCCTGCCAACAACAAGACTATCCTCGACATTCAAAAGGAATCCCTGCACCAAGATGAGCTCAGCGGAAAAGCCGGCAAGAAGTCCAAGGGCAAGGGGAAGGCCGCCGAGTCCGACTCAGACGACGATGCGATGGACGTCGACGAGCCCGTCGACCTTCAGGGCTCGGACGATGAGGAATCCGACGGCGAGGATGCCGCAGACGATGCGGCGATGGTGCCCATGCCCGCGTCCGGTGGCATCCAGGCACTGCGGGAGAAGCTGCATGCGCGGATGGCGGCACTGCGCCGTGGGCGACCGGTGGGCGATGGCGAGGCGGGAAGCAAGGACGAGCTGCTGGAGGAGCGCAGGCGGCAGCGCGCAGCGATGCGGGAGCGGCGGCGGAAGGAGACAAAGGAGAAGATTCGGCGCGAGGAGGAGATGAAGGGGAAGAAGGGGAAAGACAAGGGCCGCGACAAGGGTCCTTCGACCAAGGTGGGTTTTGTGTCTCAGCTATACTGAAGTTTTTTTGCTCACATTGTTCCTTAGACTCAGCTGCTGGTGGACGAGACGTCGTCTAAATCTGGCCCATCCCATAATCCGCGCTCAAATTATACCCATGTCGCCTTCTCCGCCGTCGTAGGCACACCGGGCTCCAGCAAGAAGGCTGAGCGGCTCAAGACATCGTCGAACCCCTCGCAGGCCCTCGACCAACTGGCTGCGCGCAAGGAGAAGCTTGCCTCCATGCCTGAGGAGAAGCGCAAAGCGATCGCGGAGAAGGAGAAGTGGGAGAAAGCCGAGGCACGTATGGAGGGCGTGAAGGTGCACGACGACGAGTCGCGCCTGAAGAAGGCTGTGAAGCGGAAGGAAAAGGAGAAGCAGAAGAGCAAGAAGACTTGGTATGTCTTCTGCAACAATGGTCATGCATTGTAGGAGCTGACTTGTCCGCAGGGACGAACGGAAGGAGCAGGTGACAGCGAACATGGCGGCGAAGCAGAAAAAGCGCACCGATAATATTGCGATGCGCAATGAGAGGAGGAAGGACAAGCGGAAGGGCGTAAAGACGAAGGAGAAGGCCCGGCCAGGGTTCGAGGGTAAGTCCTTTGGAAAAGGCAAGGGCAAAGCTGCAGGAAAGGGGGGTAGCAAGAAGTAATATCTAGCAGTTCTGTGCTACTCCTTTACAATGTTTTTCCTTTTCATGCTTATGTTTTCTCGTTCTTGCATTGCATTCACCCGTTATGCCTGCTCTGAATATCCCCAGTGAGTGATCTGTCCGCAACCTGCAGCAAGGGTATCCGTCGGTCCAATGCAAAGGTATAAATACATCCATATGCAAATCCCACCCCCGCATATCCAGCGCCATGCCCGCACTCCCCACCCATTTGCCCTCACCCCCGCACGATACCCACAGTGACCTCCGCCTCCGCCACACCGCCATCGCCCGTGCCTGTCCCGAAATGCAGCGCCTGCACGCACCGTTCCCATGCCCAGCGCGTCAGGCGGAGCACGTCATCGTCCTGGAGGTCTCGGCGGACGTGCAGTTCCACCGTAACGACAAGCGACTGCGACGGGTCATGTGCCTTGCCGTCCTTGAGCGCTGCATCTTCCCTCAGCCATCTTGGGCGTACAAGGTTCGGCGTGAGTTGCCATATATGCGGAGCAGGCAAATGCAGCACTTGAGGATGCCGTTCGATCTGACGCAGCCCGGCCAAGGTTAGGCGCGTGAAAGAGAGTGAAGTTGCAGATTGTGCTTGACTCACCTCGCGCATGACGCGTAAGAAAGCCTCCATCCGCCCGCCGGCTAGTCCCCGTGCTGGGGACGTTTGCAAGAGAACAGCGCCGAGTGCGACGGCCGCTGAGTAGGCGAGGCTGAATGTGACAATGGTCTCCACTCCAGCAAGAACGAGATCAAAGGGTCGATGTTGATGTCTAATGGTCGGCGATGGCGTCAGCTCGATCGACAATGTATCAGGGTGCAAGCACTCACGGAGGGACAATTAGTGCGGCTGTAAGGATCGATGAAGCGAACACAAGCGGAGAAAGAGCGTATGGATTGGAGAAGAGATTTGCCAGCTGAGGGGGATAGGAATATGAGGATGTAAGGTATCGATAGCGAGATGGAAGCAGAGATGTCAGGGGAGGAATGTGGTTGCCCGCCGCTATACAGACGGGGCAGCTTCAGTATCAGACCATCAGTCACGGACACTAGGTTGACACATACTGCTAACGAGCTTTGAATGGTTGCTGAATGCGATGGTTGTCGTGAGCAGAGAAATGACAGTGGTACAGAGCATCAGTATCGGAAATTCGATGCTGTTATGCACGTGTCAGAGAAGCTTTATAGATCGTTTGTCTCGACTTACCCAAACATCTCAGAGACCTCGTCACCATGGTGGTGGTGATGGCCTTCTCCGGAAGATAGCAACATATGCTCGACAGTCTCTTTACACACGTACACAGATGCGAAGAGGAGATACACCGATTGCGCAAAAATCACAAGCGTTTCCAATCGGGCGTTGCTGACGCACGAATAGCAAACTTATCAGCTTTGAAGAAATTTGCACCTACAGAGAGTAAGGACGCACCCAAGTGGTCGACGCATGTCTGCACGTATCGGCGACCGCGCCAGGTAACCCGGAAGGACATGCCTCAACGCAACGCCAAACGCGTCAAACACGACCCAGTACCCAAGCCCAGTGCACGCGAGCGAGCCAATCTGCTGCCCCGCGATCCAGACCCAGACACCGAGGAAGAACTGCCACACCGTCATGCCCACCGCGGCGGGGGCGATCTGCGCGTCCGCACGCACACGCCCAATGGGACTCCTGCGTAAACGCGCCTGTGCCTTCTCGTCGAGCGACACACCGTCCACCTCCATCGACGGGCTCCCCGGGAATGGCGAGATGGGCATCCACGGGCTGACGGGCTTGGGCGTGGGCATCGTGTGCAAGTCTGCCTGCGGCTCCGCGTGTTCGCCCGGCTCGAGGAACGAGAAGAAGTTGTGCGAGAGCGAGTGCTTGTGGTGGTGCCCGCGGCGGGAGGCTCCGGAAGACATAGACGGCGCCATTTGTGGTATGGGGTATGGCGTTGGCGTGGTCGATGGTGCGGGGGGACGCCCGCCGAAGGTGAACCCTTCGCGGAATGAGCGCTGCCCGGGCCCGGGAGATGCGGTGGGCATGGGCACGCTCTCTCCAGGCGGTATGCTGGGGTACTCGAGCTCCTGTGCGCCATCCTCGGCGATTGTGGTAGAGGGAATAGAGCCAGGTCGCGGGAAGAAGACGGAGAGGTTTCTGGAGTGGATGCGCGTATGCCTGCGCGGTTTTCCTTGTGACGAACTCGAATGCGACGGAGTGATGCCGTTCTCGCCACGTATACTAGGGAGTTGACCGTCAGACTCTCCGTGAGAAGACCGTCGGAGGGTGGGTACTGTCTCCTGTGACGAATATGACGTCGCAAGAGGTGAAGGACTAATAGGGGAGAAGGGACCGGATACAGAACGCGCCCTGGAGTGTGAGTGTGACGGTAGAGACAGCGACTGCCGCAGTGCTAGGGATTGATGCCTGTGATTCTGATACTGCGCACTGGACGAGCCATTCATCGCGGGAGGGCGTGCCATCGGGTACAGGTTCTTGTAAGGCGAGGACGAGCCGGGATACGACTGTGAAGTTTGCATTGACGACGGGGTCGACGCGATACGGGTCCGAGACTCTCCTTGAATGGGCCGACCATTCTCGGCCATACTGTATATTGGGTGGTCACCATTCGCGGATGTCGGAGGGGATATTGAGATAGCTGGCTCTTGTCTCAACGGCTTATCAGCAGGGAAGGCGAAGGCGTCTGCATCCTCGTCCTTGCTGGTCTTCCTGCGATGTATCCGCGCTCCGTTCCGACCATCATCGGGTATAGACATGGCGTGTCACGGCGAACGGGATGCTGAGCGAGGACGAGAACACGAAACCTGGTTGAGCCTTCGACGTGTCACGGTTGAGCGTGCAACGAACCTGATTGCTACAAGACCACCATTCAGTAGTACTATAGCAGAGTCTCAACAGTCATCAAGCTACGAGTAATAGCAGAGAATAGGTTTGCAATACAAAGCGAGAGGACAGCTGTCGCGAGTCCGAGCAAGTCGCGACCTCGAGAGAGCTGAATCACTCCGGTTATGGTAACACAGTAATTGTAACATCCTGATTACCGTTCAAGTCGGCGTCTCCTGCAAATGACCTTCTCCAGAGCCCAGATGGATCATTTGAGCTTCTAAAGTACCACCATCCGTCGTTGAGCTTTATCTCTGGTCAACCCAATACCTAATCATTAAGTTGCATTGAAGAGGGAATGACAGTTCGTGATTGTGTTTCTCCGACGTGTCTGATTGGATACCACCTCATGAACCCAAACTCCGCAGGCTTATCTGGGCTTTAATTTCAAAAGTCAGCTCGGAAAGGTGGCTGAACCTCGAGTCTGCGCAAAGGGCGGCGAGTCGGTCGGTCAGTGTTTTTTGGAAGTATTATCTATCGCCTCCATATCGCCCTCTTGACGGCCCGTATGAATATGAACACGCGCCGAGAACTTTAATGTGAGCACGCTTGTGCTGGGCGCCGCGGAATACCTGCTTCTCATCTTCGGCCCAACGCCCGTGGTCGTCCATATTGATGCTCTGGTGGACCTCATGACCTCAGCACCGGACCACATGCCGGAAGCCATGGTGCTGCACTGATGGCAGGGTGGAGAGGCGGGGGGACAGACGGTGAACTGTATGTCCCGTCTGCTCATTTGTTTGCTTGCAAGACTTCTGTGAGCTCGCCATGAGGTAGTTATTCGCCGAGCGGGCGAAGAACCATCACCCTCGCCATCCGCGAGAAAGGCCAGGAAGTTGATAGAATCGTTCGAAAGGACGCCGAAGTCGAGAACACTCAGCAAAGAGGCTTTGACTGAGCTGATGAGCCGCCGAAAACGGTGTGCGGCTTGTTCGATCAGTAAACCATTGAAGCGACGCCCGCCGACCGGACCTCTGCGTATATAATTCATCCATGCCGTCCTCCAGAAGCTGCAGTTCTACCCCGGGCCCGTCGCAGGTGTTCTTCGCTGACCATCTGTACCCTCCGCTACCACTTCGGTACCATGGCCCGCTCATCCGCCTCCAGCGAGGACCAGGAGAAGGATGTCAAGCGGTGCGTATCAGCCCGTATGCGCACCATGACCCGCTGAGATCTCACGCGACCCGGACAGATTCGACATTGTCGAGGACATTTCGCAGACGAACGCTTCCGGAGAGATCTCAGAAGTCGCCGTAGTTGCTGAGGGAGAGGACCGGACAACCTGGTTTGTATGGCTGCTCGTGCTGTGTACCAGCATATCTGGGTTACTCTTTGGTGAGCTTTGCCACTTTTCGCGGGATGCGGGGTTGATCTGAGCTGGACCCCATGCAGGTTATGACACTGGTGTGGTTTCCGGAGCTCTTGTCACCATCGGGTCCGATTTGGGGCCAGCAGAACTGTCGTCTGGGCAGAAGGTGCGCACAAGCACCGCCTATCGTATCTTCAATGAACCCGTACGAATGACACTTCTCAGGAACTTATCACCTCCTCGACGACCCTTGGTGCACTCCTCGGCGGCCTCGTCGCAGGGGTACTCTCCGACTACCTCGGGCGCAAGCCCGTCCTCGCCATGGCGGATGTCATTTTCATCGGCGGCGCCATCGGCCAGGCAGTCTGCCATACAGTCTGGTCAATGGTCAGTCCCGTATGCTCCTCACACACCGACCAACACAGCTGAGCATCAACTCCCAGATCGGTGGCCGCTTCCTCATCGGCTGGGGCGTCGGCCTCGCCTCTTGCGTTGCGCCGCTATACATCCAGGAGCTCTCCCCTACACGCCAGCGTGGACGCATGGTCGTACTCAACGTCGCCGCTATTACTGGCGGGCAAGTCGTAGCGTACGGGATCGACGCCGCATTTGAGAACACGCATGGCGGCTGGCGCTGGATGGTCGGCCTCGGTGCGGTGCCGGCCGCGGTGCAGTTCTGTTTCTTGTTCATGCTGCCCGAGTCGCGTGAGTCAGAGTGGATTTGTCAGATCGACATACATGTGGCTGAAGGAATTCGCAGCACGTATCCTCATTCGGAGGGGCGATTTTGAGGGCGCGCATGCAGTACTGACCAAGATCTATGCCCGCGCGACGCCAGAGCAAGTCGATCTAAAGGCAAGTCACGTCCTGGACATGTTGGTGTAGACGCGATATTGAGACTGCTTGTAGGCGAAAGTGCTTGCTGCTTCCGTTAAGCAGAGCATTGAGATCGCGAACACTACGACTGTTCTCGAGCGATGGCGGCTGATTCTAAGTAACGGTATCAACCGACGTGCCTTGAGTAAGTTGATTGCATATTCGTTCATTCGATAGCCCTGACCATGCGCAAAGTCGTCGGTTGTGGCCTCCAGGCATACCAACAATTGTGCGGTTTCAACACGGTGAGTACATCTGATTGGTTTCATAACCACTTATTGACGATACCCTCATAGCTCATGTATTACAGCGGTATGTGTGCATTCGAACACGCTCACACTTCTCTTAATCACGAATTCTTTCCTAGCAACCCTCTTCAAGGAAATCGGCTTCAATCAGCCGACCGCCGTCGGACTGATCGTCTCCGGCACTAACTTCATCTTCACACTACTCGCTCTGAAGTATATCGACATCATTGGACGAAGGAAAATCATGATCTTCTCTGCGCCCGGCATGGTCGTCGGACTCGTGCTTGCCAGTATCGCTTTCCACTGTAAGCGTCATACTTTCCCTACTTCATCTAGAACGGCCCTTCTGACAGGGATGACGTAGATTTGACGATCAAGACCGGCGGAAATCTTGTCGATGGAACGTCATATCCCAGATCGTGGTCGGCGATTGTGCTTCTCGCCATGATCTTCTATGTCGCATCATACGCGACCGGACTTGGCAACGTCCCCTGGCAGCAGGGAGAGCTCTTCGGCCTCGAAGGTAAGCTTCCCTCCATCTGGTCTTAAGTTCGCAAGTCTTGACTAGCTTCTACTTAGTCCGTGGCATTGGCACCTCCCTCGCCACCACGATGAACTGGGGCGCGAACCTCCTCATCGGCTCCACGTACCTCTCGCTAATGAACGCGATCACACCTGCGGGCGCGTTCGGGTTCTACGCGGGGCTCTGTCTGCTCGGGTGGATCTTCTGCCTGTTTTGCTTTCCGGAGACGGCAGGGCTGAGCCTCGAGGAGGTGCGGATGGTGTTCAAGCACGGCTTCGGCATCGAGGAGAGCGAGCGCCTGCGGAGAGAAAAGCGGGCGATTCTGATGAAAGACCGCACGGAGAAGGCGTGACGGTGACGACAGTTTCATGACATGACGCTCACGACTGTAGCGTGCGTTTTGTATCATTCGACCTACTGCACGCGCATGTAGCTATACCGATATTTGTTGCTAATGAGATTCCCCTGGATGTGTTAATAAAATGCATGCCAATGTGGTTTGGCTTGTCCTCCTTCGATATCGGAGCTGGTGCTGGCTTGCTCTGGCTTTTGCCGACCTGCTTGCAGTCTATGCTCTATCGTCATGCAGCCTTGGTCGCTGTCCAGAACGCCGCATGGTACATGTATCCCAGCATGCTCCGAGTATTATTGGTATACGTGGCATCGATTGTTCGCTCATCCTGTGGGATATGATCAGCAGACAGCCGCCAATGACGGAGATGATCGCTGACTGAAATGATGAATCCGATTTTGCGTGCAAGATCTTTGACCTCTTCGAGCGTCAGCTCTACAGACGGATCGTTCGTCGTGTTGTTTTCCCAATGCCATAGCAGCGGCCCTAGGAGAAGAGTGTCAGAGATGAAGAGTACGAGCCATATCAACACCCACCGAGGTTGATCCAGACGCCTCCAGGGGCCAGGATACGGTGGATGATGCGCAGGTAGTTCACGATGTTTTTCGCCTTTACAGAGTATTAAGACAAGACACTGTCTTTCGGTTGTGATATACTCTTACCGTGTCGATGAAGAAGCAGGTCATGATGGCATCCCACTTCCCGGCTTCAGGTTCACCTTCGTTGTCATCGGCCCCGTAGATTTCCTCGAAGTCACCTGAGAGTAGGCTAAATTTCTGGAACCTTATTGACGCAAGCAAGTTGCCCACCGGCTACCAATGAAAAATTTGATCCTGAGGGTAGTGTAGAAGGGAGGACATCGGGAATAGCGCTGGCCCGAAGCATCGCTGCATTGTTAGGTAGGTTGGAGAACGAGTGCACGTATGGATAGAAGACATGCTCCTCGATCTCGTTGGTCCTGACCTCGTACTGTCAGCACTGAAGAGGTTGATGAGCTGGTATCTCTTCTAAGCTCACATGTTCAGGACAAAATACGACGCCAGGAGCATATAATGGGAGAACTCGTTCCCTTGACACGAGAATCCTGTAGCGATGTCCGGATTCACTCCCGCCTTGCGAAATGAACAAATTCCGAATACCTAGTTTAGCGACATCCCAGGCTAGTCTGCCTAGTCCAGCTCCGGGGACAAGGACTCTCAGATTGCCCCTATCAGAAGCTAAGTCATTCAGGAACGGTCAAAGGGGAAAATTCGTTCAAACCTCTCTTCCACGGGAATGTCCTTGAAGTGCTCCAGAAGAGCGTCCTTCATCGGCTTGTAACTAGCCTCTCGTTCAGCTTCGCCCTGGAGACAGGGTGATCTCAAGATTTGTTGAGAATGGGTTATTACACACCACTTACTTCTCGACTCCAATCTCGCACGAATTGCTTCAGTGTGCTCCGGAGCTTATCCATGTCATGATCTGTAGGACGATAGCGCCCGTGACCACCACTGGCCGGGCCTCCATGCGAATGTGTATGGGACCCAGTCGGATGAGAATGCGAATGACTGTGTGGTTGCCCGTCCTCATGAGGATGATCATGGGAATGAGAGTGCCCTGTACTCAAGCATTAGCTCCTCTGCGATTGCACACGCAGAGGACTTGCACGGAGTGAGTCAGACCTTGACGTCTTCTTTTCTGAGCCGGTCCATGTTCTTCCTGATGTTCTTCGGTCTGGTCTTCGTCTTCTGGGTCTACGTCATGCCCAAAGATCTCAGGACTCGCGACGATTAGGTTCAGGAATTCTGCGTTGACAAGAATGGCATGGTCGACAGCGGCCAGCTTCTCCTTGTATTTCAGGCCATCCAGTAGTTGCCTATCTTCAATGGGAAGCGTGAAGAAATCCTTCCGTCTGCGATTGTTCGCGGCAAGCTGATCGGTTGGTTGGATTAGCTCGTCGTGGGATCCAGAAGTATTCCAGCAGTGTCTCACCGAGTGCTGGGCATACTGCTTGAAGGTTGTGATGACCTTGGCAAAATGCGTCTGCTCTTCTTCAATCTCAGACTGGCTGAAGGGCATCGTTCTGTCGGCTATCTTGCGAACCACAAGTCAGGGGACACTGCCAAATGAGTCCGAGTGCATCCTCTTTGATCAAATCGAGATCTCCGAATCGTGCTTCCGCGTGGGTACTGTAACGCTGGGATCTCAAGCGCTGGTACCGGTATCGTAACATCTCTGTGTGTGACCTGTGTCCACACCCGAGACAATCCCAAGCACATTGCGACATAAATATCTCCTGAATGCATATGATAATGTACAAATGACGGGGGACCATAGAACCAAAAATGTATGCAACAACCTATTAAGCCAGTATACAATCACTCAAACCGCAGGTCGACAATCTCCAAGGGCATATCTTTCATCTGCACATGACTATTATCACAGTCCTGCGTAGACGTCAGTACATGAAGAGGGACACAGGGAGAATCGAACGCACTGTATATATTGGAACCCCAGGATGAGGATGGAATGCCTCCTTAGCGTTGCAGTCTAGAATCACTTGGAGACCACCAGGATCAGTCAACCGGAAGATCCCAAAACTAAAAGACCGGTATTCAGAAACTGATTTCTACTCGTAGATTTGCAACTCACGTTGGAGTAGATGATGGTGCACAGACAACGGCAAATGATTCTGGAAGCATACGCTGGAAACCGGAATGTGTATGTAGGTCGACAGACGACATGAAACCTAGTATAGCGACGATTAGGTCTAGCGCAGTTTAGACATCAAGATGCGGACTTACAAGACTGTGTGGGATGCGTGTGAATCTTGTTGGATGCGAGAGGTCAGCAATGGTCGTGTCACGAAATGCAGGATGTGGACTCACCCAACCAAGTGTGATAAGCTGCCGCTCTTCAGTGAACTGTAGCACCAACTCTTCCTCATCCATCGTGCACGTATCGCTCGTCGAATGCTGCTTCGGGATCAACAGCGTCGTCACGACATACTTCTTGCCCTTATCCCTTCCGAGCAGCAGACCGCACGTCTCACGGTTCTGCAGGGTATTCACGCGAGCAATCGACAGGAACCGCGGCAGACACTCGCGAGGCAGCTTGATCGTCCTCAACTCCGGCACCGTGGGATCCTTCGACGTGCTCGGCTCGATGCGGGACGGGGGTGTTGGGCCGGGAGGTCTGCCGTAAGAGCTCTCCTTCGATGGCATCGGTGGAGGTGGCGGTCGAGCACCAGACGGGGACGGTCCGCGATACCCGTACAGTTGGGCATCCTGCCGAACATACCCTTGAAGTGGTCGGTAGTTGTCAGGGTACGGTGGGATAACAGGCGCAGGTTCTGCGGGTGCAGAGGGTTTAGGAAGGATATTAGAGTATAGATCGCCCGACGGCTTTGAATCGAACAAGAGAGATGAGTCGGGCGAAGAGTCCCTCAGATCTGGTTTGGAGAACATGGATCGGAGAGATGGCACGTAGCCCTGCTTGAGCTGGTGTTGAGACATGAGGGACGGATAGCGGATTGGCCCCAGTTCTGGGGGAGGTGGAGAAGTGGTGGTAATTGGAGGCGGATAATTGATGCTGGGAGAGGAGTACGTTAAGATATGCTTCATATAACCACAAAAGAACAGTCACATACCCAGACTGTCTGGGCTTGGTAGGAGTTTGGTCCGCATGCTTATGACGCTGCCAAGGTGCCCTTGGGTCACTGCCCTCAACATCAGTAGAAGAGTCATCGTCGTTCCGCGCCGGACTCTCGGTGGGAAGAAATGCATGCGGATAACCATTCGTGTATGGCTCTGGTTCAGGCTGCCGACGTGGCGTCGAGTCTTGCTGCGCTTGGTCACGACGCATGGATAGAGCCGCCATGTTAGATTCGAGTTGTCTTCTCGCAGCTGCCTCTTGTTCCTGCCTGCGCATCTCCTCAGCCCTAGTCCGCGATCTCTCCTCCTCCCGCCTCATCTCTTCCGCTCTCCGCGCTTCCTCATCTCTCCTCTGCCTCTCAGCCTGCGTAGCCCGTTCCTCTGCCAATCGCCGAGCCTCGGCCGCAGCCGCAGCCGCAGCGTCCTCCCTACGCTTCCTCTCATTTTGTTCCGCCTGCTGCCTCATGCGAATCTCGGTCTGACGCGCTGCAAGCTGCTCTCGTTTCCACGAGTCTTCTTGGCGAGCAGCCTCTAACGCTTGCCGTGCCCGCTCCTCATCTTGTAGACGCTGCTGCTCTTCACGTCGGCGACGAAGGAGTTCGTCACGCGAGAGTGGATCAGGAGTGGTAGCAGCGCTACTCGGGGCACTTGAACCTTCCTGAATTCGCCATCGCTCGTACCGGTCAACGAGCACAGGCTTGAGGTTGCCTAGACTATCCAATATGTCTTGTCCGTTCTGTGATAGAGCCGATCAGTGTCATCTATTCAATATTCGTAGCGAAATTCAGAGAGCAGTGGTGTAGGCAAACGCGTTACACGCAGCCATGAGAGGATTCGCTGTAAGCTGAACACTCACAAGGCCCAGGTTATGCCGTTGCTCGGGGTTGAGTAAGGAGTGATAATCCTTATGGGTAGGGAGCTTCTCCAGCACTATTGTCGCGGCCTTGGCGTACTCTATGAAAGCACGCTCATAATCGTTTGCCTCCACGTACATGTCGCCTGTCCGACGAGCCTTCTCTGCAGTGCGTAACCAGTGTTTGATGCCCTTTGTCGGGTCCCAAAGACTGTCCTGTGCTATGGCCGCAAGCTCTCCGATTGTCGCTGGTCGTTGCGGTCTATGCAGACCCGGATGTGGGCCTGGAGTCGACATGGCGGTCAAGGAAAGAGTGGTTGTGGCGGCACGTCTCCGGCGACTTGATCAGCAGTATGTACCGCCCGCAGCTGTCCTGATCCAGTCTCAACACATTACAATTGGCCCCACGTGGTTATCGCCTGGCGGTAAACACGTATTTGCTCATCTTCGACTCCGAAATGCTTTGAGAAACGGTGTGTACCTTCGTGTAGACCGCAACTGCGAATGGGGCTAGAGGGGCTGAAGATGTGCAATGGGGCAGTTGAGAATATATCTCACCGCAGCCAGCTCCGCAGAGAAGGGAACAAGCCACTTCGAGGAGGTTCACCCCGGCCGAGCACATTAATTAACAGTTTTTTTACCGGCCTGTGATACCACGGGTCAGTGGGACGATTGCCATTTTGTACCACCATCGTTATGAAAACAAGCACGGAAAATTTTTGGAAACATCTGTACTCCTTGTATGCATATCCACCGATGTGTATGAGGCGCTACCTCGAGGACTTAGCTTGTACGGTCAAAGACATACGGATGTGGCTGAGAATTGAATTCGAAAACTCGCAATTTAAGTGTGCTCTTCCGCCATTTTCAGCAGCAAGGACATCTGTTTTTGTAAAATCGTGTATATTCTGTAACAACGGATTTTTCTGAGCCAGATCTATTTTGTTCAGCACTAGAACGAGCGACAAATTGTCAAAATACAGCATAGAGGCACGGAAAACATCCCAAAAGTGGAAGGTGGTTTGGCGGGGCCGGAGCGGAAGATGGGCCAAATCCGGAAGGTGTCCCACTGACTGCTGCAAGACTGATAACGAATTGTTCGACAGATGGCCTTAGTACTCACAGCACGGTCGAATAGACATCTTTGTTGTACGACAGAAATAATGTTTAACTATTCTACTAAACATCGCTGTACTACTGTTTCCAGATTATGTAGATATGCACTTATTCAAAACTGAACACAATTTCAGTGTCCCACGGGCGGATAAAAAGCTGAATTGACTGGCTCCCACGGATTTTCCCGAGAAAAAACGTGAGTATTGCCATTTCTGGTTGGTACACACCCTGTTGTGGCGGGATCAATAGTACTGGATTGCTACTCTTTCAAGTTAGTGCACTTTGTTCGCTCAAGTCCCTATCCAACAGCTGTCTTGTTCGTTGTTACCAGCAGTTCTTGAGGCTGCCCACATCACGCTCGTTTGTACCATACTCTGGAGACTGGCGACTACGACTCACGACGTGCTCCGTCGTGAAGCAGTTGTCCCGACTTTGACGATTAAGCTACTAGTAGCGCGTCAAGCCAATGTTCGACATGATGATTGACAGGTCTTTAGGCAACAAGAAGGGTATTCTGTTCTTCGCAGCCGTGCTGGTGCTGTTCATGCAAGGGGGTCTCTGGGCTGGGAGAAGACGACAACCAGACAACTTCCCCGACAGCTCACTTGTGCCACGCACTTCGAGCATTCTGCCTTTCAAAAAATGGAACGAACGGCCAGCTATTCAAGAACACCCTATTCCGAAGCTGATGGCGGAGGCGGAGGACAACTTTCGCCAGCTACTTGCTCGCCAGAGTCGCACGCTCCAAGAGGCTGTTGACGAGTACAAGCGGAGGTACAACAGGGACCCACCTCACGGTTTTGACGAGTGGTGGAGATTCGCACGCGACAACGATGTGCTTATGATCGACGAATATGATTCTATCGTGGAAGACCTGGAGCCATTTTATGAGCTGACTGGCGAGCAATTCAGACAGAGAGCGGCCATGGTATGTTTTGTTGTCAGTCATACTTCATTCCCGCTGCTTAACCCCATTTAGGCCGGACATCTGCCGTCCGTAGACACAGTCCGCGTGCGCGATGGCAAGGCAGAGGCTCTCGACGCGAAAAGCTCCGATGGCGATGAGGGCGAAGTCAGTGCAAGAGCACGGGGCTATGCCTCTATGCTCGAGCGATTTGCAGACAAGGTCAGATCGCGTCATTTCGAGGATGACCCACGCGTCCTAAAATCTCTCCCATGTGTAGTTGCCTGATCTGGATTTTGCCGTCAATGCGAGGGCCGAAGGCCGCCTGCTAGTGCCTTGGGAGGAGCGGTCACATTCCAACCTCACCATGCAGTCGCGCCCAGGCACGTCGTAATGCGAACCTTGAGTCCATCACGCCTCTGACACCATTGCAGATCCTGTCGAAGCGGAACTCAATGGTGCATACTCACCCGACTGGCGGGGACAGGGTAATGTGTGGGAGGCATACCGCCGGACATGTCTTCCAGGCTCGCCCGCCCGCCAGCTGTTTAGTTCTTTCCGAGCAACGTCTATGGCTACGAACCGCACAAGCCAGCTTACGGCGCGCAGCGCCGAGTTTGAGTTTTTAGAGGATGCGAGCGGAAATTACTCGTTCTGCCAAAATCCCTGGGCGCATTATGATCAAGGCCACTTTTTCTCGGATTGGCGCACAATCCCCGTCCTGTTTCCTGTGCTTTCGCCGGCGAAGGCGCCTGGATATCTGGACATCAGGATACCGAGTCACTACTACTACGGACAAACCAGGCGGTACACGTACGGATGGGACCCAGTCAACCTCGAGTTGAGGGAAGTAGATCACATGGAGACGCCTTGGGAGCTCAAGAGCGACAAGGTCTTCTGGAGAGGGGCATCTACCGGCGGCGGTAGCTCGCCTCCGGGTTTTGCAGCCCAGTACCAACGGCACAGGTGTGTGACAGATCCGCATGCGGTAGCGGGTGAATCTCATTTCGAGGGCACAGATTTGTCCGCATGGCGAACGACCAATCTCAGACAAATCGCACGGTGGTCTTCGCAGACCCTCCGGGCTCTACTAACTACGTCTATGCCGAGGTCCCGGCTGAGGCGCTCAATGAGGAGATCATGGACGTCGCATTCGTGAAGGTCGTTGACTATTACAGTTTCCCGGGCGGGCTCCAGGCCCTTTTGCGCTCGCATCGTGTTGATGACAGCGGCGTGAACCTCGGCGACCACTGGAAGCACAAATACCTCGTAGACCTAGATGGCATGGGCTACTCAGGACGGTTCTTCTCGTTCATGGAATCCGACAGCGCGGTACTCAAGTCGACTGTTTACCGAGAGTTCTTCTCCGACTGGATCCAACCCTGGTGCGTGTGTTCGGGCGGATCTCGCTTCGTGCATTCGACCGGCGCATTGCTGACTCTCCCTGGTGCAGGCTGCACTATATACCTCTATCTCAGTCATACCAAGAAATTTATAATATTCACGCATTCTTCTCCGGGGCGACACAAGCAACACTCGAGGCAGCAAACGCGACAACCTTGCGCACACCGTCTGCGCAGCAACATAGCGTCGATGGTGACAGGCGACTCCGACGCATCGCGCGCGCCGGGAAGCAGTGGAAGCGGACCATCGGCCGTCGTGTGGACATGGAAGGTGCGTCTGGTCTTGTGCAGCATTGCCGGGCTGAATCTGACTCATCTGTCGCTAGCGTACGTATACAGACTGTGCCTTGAGTACGCGCGACTATGGTCGGATGACCGGGAGGCGATGACCTTCACGTTGTAGCAGTGTCTCGACTCGGATTCTGGGGTGCTCGGAGGACTTCGTGCGCGCGCCGCACACATTGGACGGTTTATTTTATCTATTGCATATCATATGTATCACGTCAATTGAAACGATGTCAAAATCGCGTAGGATTTCGCGGTCGAGGAGGTCGTGCTCTCTTCGCTCGGCTTTGCATCCGTCGTGGGAACTTTGGCAAGCGGTGGCGGCTGCGTTAAGCGTGGCCAGGCATGGTCTTCCAAACTTCCTGTTCGCTTTCGTCTCGCAGTCGACATCTGAGCCTGCTCACGAGCATACCCTCTTGTCTGTCTTGTGCCACATGATGCCGTTGAGGGTATCTGTGAATCAGATGGAGCGGAATCCACTATTACCTCTGGAGGCAACTCAAATTCCGCGTTTCCAGCGAAAGGTCCACAGGCAGTCTCACGACCAGGAGGGAATCTTGAAAGAGCGCCACCTTGCAAACCTCCGATTCGGTATACGCTTGCAACATAAGCGGGCTATCAATCGCACGGAGTTCTTACTGGTTTCAACGTCCACAGAGGGGCATCTGATTCTCGTGGAGGACCGCGGAGCGTTTGGACACTGTTTCGTCCGGAGCAAGAACATCATGCGACTGCGCCCCCACAGTGGCCGTGACATACGGATACGCGAATGACTGAATGAATCTGCAGCTCGGCGTCGGTTCCTCGAACACGCTGTATGCTCGTGGTCGGTGCGCCAATTCTCTGATCATCTCCTATGCTTTGAGGAGCAATTGGGACGCCTGTGGAGCTCCCCGCGACCCTTGGGCGACCTTTTTTGCACGGTCTGGGTCGCGCAGGTCTTCGCTGTCTCGCTTCCGCCGGCAAATGTACACTTCTTTCATGTTTTTGTTGCGGGGGCTAAGCGAGTGCAGCACCAGGGGTGGTCGAGATCTTGCTCGGTGGTCTGGGTGGTCGGCTGTGGCGCCTCGTATACCTGGTCTGCGTGACATTACCCCCGACGTATTCTCAAGGATCCCCGGGAACCTGACCCACCCATGGCAGAACACGCTGTCCACGCGTGTATGCGAAGGGCGTGCTTCTGTGGTTTCTTGTCGTCATAAGACGCGTCCCGCACAGAGGTTTCGCAGTATGTGAGTCCTGCCCGCTTGTCGTCGCTAGCCCTCGACGCTCCTTCATTTTCCGCGATGCCGCTCTCGACTATCAGCTCAATATCCACCTCGTCTACCTCGAGCCACTTTTCCGATGGGCTCCCCTTCCCGCGAAACCAGAGCTCGCCTGACTTCGAAGTTGAGACCTCACTGAGCAAGGCACCACTCGCACCGTCGCAGGCGCGACGGAGGAGAACTTCGGACAAGGATGCGGAGGCAGTCTATCGTTCCAGCGTGTCCGCGTTGGTAACAGCAAAAACCCGTCCATTCACTGTGTGCGGACGGATACCAGTCGACCCGACTGCGCTCATTTTGTTCTTCCGATCAAAGGCAAGTCGTGCTGCGCCGCAATACATTTCATTACTGACACTCTTGCAGAGTGGGATCACCCATGCACTCGACTTTCCCATTGACGTCGACTACGACATGCCTCCTTCATTCGACGTGCTCATTTCGACCTGCCTCTCATATCCGCCGCCTGCGCCTTCTTCATTCCCAGAAACGGGTGCCTTGTTCTACCCTCCGAACCTGGCCCTTACCGCTACCCTTGAGATTGCGAACCACCCAATATTGGACGCGGTTCGCAACACGCTGTTCCCAGCACTCCCTACAGGTCACTACCTGACGGCGGTCCGGGATAGGCTCGAGATCTGTCTGAAAGGTAGCAGTAGGTCAGTGCAACCGCGTCCGTCCGACAACCGTGTTGCGACCATAGTCGTGACCCTCCCTGTACGTTTCCGCGGTGGCGGTCTTGTCGTCCACAACAAGGATGGTCGTGCCGAGACTTTCTACGGCCGTGGTGGGAAAAGCGGTGACATGGAATGGGTCGCTTTCATGTCTGACTGTGACTATGAGGTCGAGATGGTGCAAAAGGGCTGCAGGGTGACGATTTCGTATGCGGTGCACCTCAAGACCTTCGGTCCCTCTGGTCTGCAGCCGAACCCGCTCATCTCGCCGAGTGACCAATTCCTTGATCTGCTCTCGCCCGTACTGAACATGTCTCGTGGTCGTAAAATTGCGTTCTACCTCAATGGCGAGTACGGCGTGGACCCCAGCGAGGTCCTGGCCGAGTCGCTGGTTCCCTATGTAAGCCGCTTCGTGCCTATTGTCATGCGCCTTTACTTACGTCATGATATAGCTCAAGGGCGGTGATTCAGTCCTCTACCACGCGTTGAAGTTGTACAAGCTGTCTCCCGAGTTACGCTGGACAGCAGGCGGCTACGTTTGGCCGGTGGGCCAAACGGTGGAGATTCTGAACGAAGTTCTCGACAGCCCTCCCATCAGCCCTAGCAAGCGCATGGCGTTTTCGCTACTCAACGGCACGGGTATGCGGCACGTTCCATCAGTCAGCGTACCACTTAGCGCACCTTCAGAGCCTGGCTCTGATGAGGGCGAGGACCTGAAGACGCGGGTGGAGAAGAGCGGCGCGAAGCCGCTGGCGGACGAAGAGATCATGCTGCTCTCTGATGCAACGCTGTCTGGCCCCGTCACGAAAGAGCGCGTCCCCTTCGTGTCTGGTGGAGAGTTGGAGAAACTCGTCGTGAACGTCCTCCTGATCGTCTACATCCCGTGAAATTCCCGCAGGTCGGTGACTTTGGGACATTATTCTTGTCTTTTTTTACTTGAAATTATTCAATCTTGGAAGATACGGACGTTTAGCATAGCTCTGTACTGATGTGTACCATAGTATTACTGTCTCCATGAAATGCTGTACAAATATGAGTCCTTATTGCGAACGATGTCAAAGCGTGAGAAGCGGCAGCCAATGAGATATGAGGTGTTGCACCTCGGCAAAAGCCGGGTTTGCGCACGGTTCGCTCATCGTGTCCGGCGACGAGCACGCTCACCATCTTGCCTCCGCCATCGTCTCCGACGACGAGCATCACCGTCTGTCGCAACTCATAGACGTTCGCCTGGCGTCGCCATGTTGCGCCTGGTCTCCTCGGCGGCGAAGCCTGCGTCGGCGGGCAGGCTCGCTTGCGTCGTCCCCACAAGTAGCTCGTCTCGAGCAGGTATGCATGCCCTCTACCCTCTCCTGCACGTCATGACCGCCGACATCACCTTTCAGGCCGTAGAACTTTTGCGTCGTCATCAGCGCGCCAGGCAGATATCACCTTGACTGTCGACGGGAAGGAAGTCACCGTGCCTGCTGGTATGCACCTCTTGCCTCTTGCACGATGCAGACTCGTTGAGATCACCTCTGCCAGGTTCCGCGCTGATCCAAGCCTGCGAAGCAGCAGGTGCAACGATACCACGGTGCGTTGATTCATTGGGTCGTCTGTAATCCCACCACTGAGCGAGCCGCATTGCATCAGATTTTGTTACCATGATAGGTGAGTTTCGTCGCCCCTGCTGTCCTGCAACAGGCAATACATGCCGAACGGCTGCATCCACCTGGATCCTGCGGCTCCAACGCGTGGCCTTCTTGATTGAGATGACGGGTACTGACTTGCTTCATGGTAGACTAGCAATTGCTGGTAATTGTCGGTGCGTAGCACTACCTCACCTGGTCAACGTGTCGACTGATTTGTATCTACAGTATGTGCCTGGTGGAGGTTGAGAGGTCGCCAAAACCAGTTGCTTCATGGTGTGTTTGATGCCTGCATGTCGGAAATATGCTGAACTTGTCCTTAGCGCCATGCCTGCAATGCCCGGCGCGAAGGTCTTCACGAACACCCCTCTTGTTCACGAAGCACGGTATGACCACCCTGATGTATTCCCCGAGATGCTATCTGATTAATCTGACTTGAACAGAGAGGGTGTCATGGAGTTCTTGCTTGCGAATCACCCACTAGACTGCCCGATTTGCGACCAGGGTGGCGAATGTGACCTGCAAGATCAATCTATGCGCTACGGTGCTGACCGCACGCGCTTCCACGAAATCACCGGCAAGCGTGCCGTTGAGGACAAGGACCTCGGACCCCTCGTTAAGACCTCGATGAACCGTTGTATCCAATGCACGCGTTGCGTCCGTTTCGCCAACGAGGTGGCCGGAGTCGAGGAGCTGGGTACGACTGGTCGTGGAAATGACATGCAAATCGGCATGTATGTCGAGAAGACGATGAACTCAGAACTGTCTGGCAACATCGTCGACCTCTGCCCTGTTGGTGCACTCACCAGCAAGCCATACGCGTTCCACGCGCGTTCCTGGGAGCTCAAGCACACTGATTCGGTGGACGTCATGGATGCTGTTGGTTCAAATATCCGCGTTGACTCGCGTGGCGTGGTCGTGATGCGCGTGCAGCCCCGACCGAACGACGATGTCAACGAGGAGTGGATCAGCGACAAGACTCGCTATGCCTACGACGGTCTCCGGTTCCAGCGGCTGACGACTCCGCTAGTCAAGCAGGGTGACAGGTTTGTCCCGGCGACATGGGAGAACGCGCTTTCTGCTATTGCGGACGGTCTCGCGCGCACTGGCGCCCAGGGTGACGAGATCAAGGCTGTCGCTGGTCACCTCGCTGATACCGAGGCAATGGTTGCGCTCAAGGACTTCGTCAACCGTCTTGGTTCGGACAACCTCGCTTTGGATCATGCTGGAGGACACGCCGCGCCGGTACATGCGGTTGATGTTCGCTCAAATTACCTGTTCAACTCGACTATCCCCGGCGTTGAGGAGGCAGATGCGATCCTGCTTGTCGGCAGCAACCCACGACACGAAGCCGCTGTGCTTAACTCTCGCATTCGCAAGAGCTGGCTGCACACCAGCCTTGAGGTTGGTCTCATCGGAGAGCGTGTGGACACGGCATACGGATACGAGTACCTCGGTGCGGACGCCAAGGCTGTTGCGGACTTCGTTGCGGGCAAGAGCGACTTTGCGAAGAAGTTCAAGTCGGCGAAGAAGCCATTGATCGTGGTCGGCAGCTCGCTCGTTGAGCACCCCGACGGTGCTGCCATCTACAATGCCCTTGCCAAGTTTGCTGAGCAGAACAAGGAGCAGCTCGTCACTCCTGAGTGGAACGGCTTCAGCGTTCTGCAGCGCGTATGTCTTGATTCTGCTGCGTAGTCCACCGTAATTGGCTTACATCCGTCCTCAGATCGCGTCTCGTCCCGCTGCCTACGAAATCGGCTTTGTTCCTTCGAAGAAGGCGTCGACGACCAAGCCCAAGTTCATCTACCTCCTGAACGCGGATGAGGTCGACCCCAAGTCGATTCCTCAGGATGCCTTCGTTGTGTACCAGGGTCACCACGGTGACCTCGGCGCGCAGCTTGCCGATGTCTGCCTGCCTGCCTGCGCCTACACTGAGAAGGGTATGACCTGGGTGAATACTGAGGGCCGTGCACAACTCGGTCGTGCCGCTGTGCCGCCCCCGGGCGCCGCTCGGGAGGACTGGAAGATCATTCGGTATGTGTCAAGATGACCAGCCCGAATGTGAAGTCGTCGCTGATCCTTTCCCATTTGCAGCGCTCTGTCCGAGGTTGTGGGCTCGCCGCTTCCGTACGACGATGTTCTCAGCCTGCGGGATCGCATGTGGGAGATTTCGCCGGCACTAATCCGCTACGACGTCACTGAGCGCACATCGCCTGACGTTGCGCTTGCTGGCCTCAAGACCCTGATCGCGGGTACCGCGAGTGCGAAGGTCACTGGCGCGCCTCTGAAGAAGCCGATAGATAACTTCTACCAGACCGACCCGATCTCTAGAGCGTAAGTGACCGATACGTCCTGTCGTTCTGTGGTGCTAACCTTGGCCCCCGCAGATCTGTTACAATGGCGCAGTGCACCCGTGCCTTCGTCAAGGGAGAAAACTATGGCTTCAGCGAGCTGTCGAGTGCCTCAGAAGCAGCGTACGCATAGCTCATGTAATTAGAGGGAAACGAGAACTTTTATTACTCTCTGACCGAACGGGTGACGAGACTGGGGCGTCGTTTCAACCTGGGCATGAGATTCGCAATCAAGATGGCATTTGAAATTCGTGATGGACATGAAATGACGAGCCAAGCACAATAACGATACAGACAGATGACTACGGGCAAGTTTCTAACACAACGATCTAGATGTCCTTGGTATTCGAGCTATCTATCTAGGGATGAGTAGGGATGGGACATTATAACTTCTTCGGTCGTGATTCTCTAATTCGACTTTTTCCGTAACATGGCCCTCACGCTCCATGTGCGAAGACGGAAGAGATACATGAATGCAAACAGTGCGAAGGTCTGTGGGAAAGCAGTTAGCATGCTACTGATGTGAATGTCGCGTAAAATGACATACGTTGAATATGATGTACGCGCAAAGTAGGCCAACGTTGCGCCAGCGATGCGAGTAGAAGATATTGAAGCTCTGGCTGAGGAAGGCGTCCGTGGTGCTATACGCACAGTACAAACAGTCGCTAGTGGCGTCGGGGTTCGTGAGATAGCCGCCAGCCGAAGAGATGAAAGGTCCCAGGAATTGGCTGCAAGACTGCCCGGAAGGCGGCATGATGGGCACGAGCTCGACCGAGCTACATGTGATGCTTCGTTTGCCAAGAGCTGGACTGCGCGTCAGCATTGAATGATATCAGATGCGAATGTATGATCTAACCTTGCCCAACAAGACCTTCGATGACATAGGTGAAGGGGGATAGGCGATTCATCCACTGCCACCATCCAAGTTCGCGGAAGGGTTGCAAAACACCGTTGCTGGAAATGCCACGATGTCAGAGAAGAGCCTATGTGCATGAGATAGCTACACTTACAAGATGATAACGAACGAGAACAGGAAACTGAAGATGAGGGCCGCAATCTCGGCATTTGGCGACATTGCTGCAACCGCCTGTGTGGGGGACGTGTCAGCATTCGGATCGAATTAACATACGAGAGTCGTTCGCGTACCTGACCGATCGTCGTGTAGTACAACGGGAAGACCACCGCGAGCATCAAGTAAGTATATCCAGCACGGTCCTCCGGGAAGCCGACGGTCCAGAACCAGCAGAGGAAATACAGCGACGATCCCAGGATGTTCCAAGGAATCTCGGCCAACAGCTGAGAGCTCAACAGAGCTGTCCAACTGTACATTCTGCTCGGGCGTTCTCGGATCTCATAGACTCTCCTGTGTTCGAGCCAGAATACTTGAAGTTGGTTCGAAAGGGGAACACTCAGAATCGTCGACATATAGACAGCCTGTTAACAACACCGTCAGACTGAGGCCAAGATGTCAGAGTAGATGAGCACTCACGAAGAGCTGATCCTGAGTTCCCTGGACGGAAGTCTTTGCCTTAAAGAATGTGAAGCCAATGAGAAGGCCGGAAAAGATATTGAGTCCAAACTTCGCCATAAGGTAGACCGGGTCCCGCCAGTGGGCTTGGAGGTCGCGTACGATCAACGTTGCAAGCTGATAGGCCCAAGAAGTAGCATATTTGCCCTGAAGTGTGGCCTTGACTGGTGGACGTTGGCGGCCTTCATCATGGATCGCTTCCAATTGCTGCTGAGCATCGCTGGCTTCGTCGGACTTCTTCCAAATGTCATGCCAGTCAGCTACAGTCGTTGCCGTCGCACCCGCGCCGATGACATCAAGAATGTATTCAGCCCTGAAGAAGTCCGGTGTCAGTGGAAGGTTGCCAGAAATCACATGTGTCGAAAGACGTACGGGTTCTCGGCCTCTCCGCAGCGGCGGCCACCGTGAGATTCGAAGTACTTAATCAACTGTGTTGACTTGCTCCCGAGGTCGCCGAAATACACCATCTGGCCACCCTTGCGCAAGAGAAGGAGGCGATCAAACACTTCAAATAGCTCAGCGGAGGGCTGGTGAATTCTGTGTGTGAGGTAACATAATTAGCTCCACGTCAGACAACGGTATCTACTTGTGTAGACTCACGTGCAGACGATGGATTGTCCACTGTCAGCGAGATTCCGTAGGAAGCAGACAATTGCCCAAGCACTTTGAGAATCCAGACCAGAGGTCGGCTCGTCGAGGAAGATCATCGATGGCTGAGGCAGCGGTTAGATGGTATACAGCACGAAAGAAGTGACGTTAACCTACCTTCGCAACAAGTTCTACCGCGATAGTTGTGCGCTTCCTGTGCTCGACTCCGAGAGAACCGACTACAGCGTCAGCGTACGCTTCTAGACCGCACATCTGGAGGCATTTCTCGACACTGTGCAGTGATCAGACACAGCGATACATTGGTAGGATGTGGTAGAACGGCTTACAATGCTTCTTTCTCCGCGAGGGGAGTCGACTGAGGTTGACGAAGCTTTGCGGAGAAGAGGAGGGCTTCGCGGACTGTCGCCGTGGCCAAATGAGTGTCCATCTGTTGGCAATAGCCACTACTCAACGCGTTAGTGAGCGAATACTTATGAACGACCATGGTCAAACTTACGTCTGCGCCTGGAAGTCAGGGGGCAGCGGGTTGCCGTTCATGAAACGGTTACCGGTGATGACGCCTCCACTCGTTCTCTCTGATAAAACATTGAGGAGAGTGGTCTACGAGTAAGGTGAGTCGACATCCCTGAATACGCAGCAAAGAGCACTCACTTTTCCAGCGCCGGATTCTCCCATCAGAGCGGTCAGCTTGCCAGGTGCAACAAAGCCAGATACATTGTCCAATAGACGTCTTTGGCCACCCTTAACAGGAACAGTGTAGCACAGGTTCTCCCAAGAGAAAGTGTTCCGGGATGCCGGTGCCTCCTTGAGCGCCTCACGAGCAGCCTTCTCTTCCTCGGCGGCGCTGGCCGCGGTGGAGGCGTCGCTCCTTTGCTTCTCTTCGTCATCGCCATCAGCCTCTTTAACGATAGCGGCCTTAGATCCACGCTTGAATAGCACGACCGAGGTCTCCGTCGCAGAACCGGTGTTGACCTCTGTGAGCAACAAGTACAGGCTGACCAGGAAGATACCGAATGCGCAGACAATGCCGAAGTTCTGTTACGAGGGTTTGTTTCAGCTCAGCTCGAAAAGTCCGTCCACAGGTAATACCACTTACACGCCATAGGTGACTGTAGACGTAGTTGTAGGACAGACGGAGGTAGTTGGCACCAGAGACCAGAGTCTGACCAGGGACGGAGCCAACCGTAGTGCAGACCTGGTTCTGCGACGAAACATTTTCGTAGCCTGGACCCTGCGGGACGAGCATGGAGCATGGTCCCTCGATGGTGTGGAACTCGTTGACCATAAGTGCCTCGAAGCCATAATGGAGGGGCTGCAGAACAATCAGTCAATGCAGCTGAACAAGGACGATCGACTTACGTTAATCCAACTGATCCACTTCAGGGCGCCGATCATATCGGGCATGGGGATCGTGTAACCGGTGTACAGCACCAAGATGAGGACGGAGACACCAGCCACCGCCTGCGCCGGAGCAGGGTTTTTGAACGCAGCAGCGAAGACACGGAACCAGGCCTTCATCGTGAGAGTCATTACGTAGACATTAAGTAGGAATATGCTGTAGAGGGTCGGCGTTGGTCAGTACGGACCGCGCAATGAGAGAAAACGGGCACTGACAAGAATTGGCCGGCAGATTGCTGCAGCCCAACGAGGAAGTAGAGGATTAACGCAAAACATATGGTAGTAATGAGCGAGAAAGGTGCATCGACCAATGTGAGCGCGAGGGACTCGACGAAGGGGTGGTACATAGCAGCCTTAGACTGCCGCAGTAGAATCGGGCGCGAGGCGAAGAGGGCGGGGATTTCAGCCATGGTCGAGATGGCCGCGAACAGGAGCGAGCTGTGCGAGTTGCTCAGCATTATCAACTGGACCGCACCGCAAAATAGACACTTACAAGAAGAGCACACCTCCGCGCGAGAAGAACGTCGAGGTAGCAGTATTTAGGCGCAAGAAGACGGTACCGACGATTATAGCCTGCAAGATGAACGAGCTGCACACCAAACCCATCAGTCAACTCGACTCCACAGAAATTCCAATACGAGAGAGCTACGTACGCGACCTGGATGATTTGCGCGGCCTTGGCTCCGCGGATAATTTGCACCCTGCGCAGCATGAGCGCGCGGACCTGCATCGGGATCGAGATGATGTACGGGCTGCCCGTGCGCGTGTAGCGGGCGTGCTCCGCCTGCGCGCTCTCGACATACATCGACGCGCGCTTCGGAGTGTCAACAAACTCGCTACGGTACGCAGCCATGTCCTCGCGGTTCCGCTCCGCGAGCTCAGAGTGCTGGAAGTGCTCGGCGAACTCGATCGCGTTGCGCGGGGCACGGCTCTCGAAGCCTGAGCGCAGGATGCGGCCCTTCGGGTCGGTGACTGCGCGAGAGTTATTCAGCTGTGGGACGAGGGAGGAAAGCGAGAAGAAACACACCTGCGACGAGGAAGTCCGCGGTGGTCTGACGGTTGGCTGGCTCGTAACCCATGTCGATAAAGTATTGCCGAGCCCGGTTTGCAGGACCGAAATAGGCCATCTTGCCTTCGTAGATGACGCAGACCTTATCGAAGTGCTCGTATAAAGACTCTCCGGCCTGGTAGATGGAGACAATGGTGGTGTTGCGCGTAATGTCAGTCGCAATGCGGAGTGCGCGCACAAATTCGAGGGCAGTGGATGCACTAGAGAGCACGAGTTAGTCAAAGACTAGACGACAGGTGATTATCAGGAAATGCGTACTCTAAACCACGAGTAGAGCTATCGAATGAAAATATTGAGTAACGGTGAGCGAGCTATTGAGGTCCGACTCACTTGTCCCAAGAGAACAACAGACCGCGGGTGGCCAATGCCTCGCAAATTGACACGCGCTTCTTCTCACCGCCAGATACACCTCGGATCGACGAGTCTCCGACAAGGGTGCTCCTCGCGTGTCTCAATCCGAAGACGGTCATGAGAACCTCCGTGAAGAGCGCAATCATGTCCTCACGGCTCATGCCCTGAATACGCTTGTGGGGGACACGCGTACGGGCAGCGAATCGGATCGTTTCCTCGACGGTGAGCGTCGGGAAGTGGATGTCGTCTTCGGGACAGTACTGGACGTCGCCGCGGTAGTGCTTGTGGATATCTTCTGGTGAAAAGGCGTCGTAGCGGACATCGCCGTACACGGCGTGGTAGTCGCTGCGCTGGTTCGCGAGCACACGCAGGAGTGTACTGCATCCGGCACCCGGGCGCCCAAGAACGACTGCGATGCGAAAAAAAAAGTAGAATTAGGCTAAACGGAAACAGACTTCATGGCGTCCACGTACGGAGCATTTCTCCTGGCTTAACAACACCCTCGAACCCACTGAGAATATCACGCGTCGGCGGATGGCGCGCCGCCTGGATCTTGTCAAGGATACCGAGCGGGTTCGTCTCCGATGCGAGCGTCGGCTGGTACGTCGCACCCGCACCCAGTCCAACAACCCGCAGGTCATTGAAAACGACACCAAGTTCACGCTTCTTGATGTCGGAACTCTCGAGTCTGAATACACTGTCAGAACGTCGATCCGCCACTAGCATGTGATTACGGACCTGCCCATGATGGTCCTTAGTGCCTTCTCGAGATCGTAAGGGCCGTCGCCCGGGATCAACGTGTCGTCAGAGAAGACGGATGCTCCTTCACTTCGTCCGCTTGACGGACGGGGTTGCTCCTGTCCAAGACTTTCGGAAAGGCGACTGATGTTGCGGCGGAGCTCGTTGACGCCCTCCCGGTCGAAAAATCCTACATCGACGTGAGACGGCTGCTTCGGCGGCGCGGGCCTCTCAGACGAATTCCCAGACGGCGAGTCGGATTCGAGGAGGTTGTGGATCGCTGCATTTCCGTATGCGGCAGCGACAGATGGCCCGCCAGGCAATTCTGGGACGTGATCTCGCTCTTCAAGCGAGTGACCCTGCTCGAGTTCGGCTGGGTCCATGGTGGTAGACATGGGACTAGGAAGGAAGGGGACCCGAAAACTAGAATGGAGACTACGATAGACAGAGGACAGAGGAAAAGACCGAGCAGGGAACAGAGGAGTAGACGCAGGCGTGTAGTATATGTATCTGGCCGGAGGCTGACTACTCCTTGGTGGCAACTCTTTTGGGTTAGCACACCACGGTGTCGTCAGATCCCGTCCTTACGAAGGTCGTGAATTGTCCTCTTTTTCCGCGTAGAACGGGAAACCCCTCGGGGCGGCTTGTCATATCGGGACATATAAGCATTGAAGCCGGCCAGAACGCGTATGCCTGCGCACGCTCTATCCGTCCACATTAGCCCTCATCTGGGCCCCGGGCTCCGAAAGTCAGCTTGATTATGCGTCTCCTCAGAGGATGGGGCTATGCATTCCTCGGCCGTCATTGGTCTAGCGAAGGCTAGCGTCAAATCTCTCGCCAATTTTCTCCGACTTTCGGACAATGCTGTCCGCCACTATCCGGCGACATAATGCCTCGAAGTATTTCTCGGTGAATGCTGTAATCCGATATGAGCGCCCGAAGACAGTTTCTATCCTCGCCTTGAACGCTGACCGCAATTTTCATAGCCAGCGAAAGAGCAATCGGGGGGTGTGGTCAGTCAGGTGAGAGAGAAGATCGGCCAAGGAGATCTGACTCAAAGCGGAGTCGATGTGATCGCGCGGTTCAGCCGGTCCAAAAAAGGAAGGCGTAGTATAATTGAGCAGCCTACAGTACTCCCGGAGGCTCAAGCGCTCACCCCCGCGAATCCGCTGCTCGGTCTCCCTGAACCAGCATACCTATCTATCCTCGAGTGCCGTCATCCGAGACACGGTGGTACACATATTCGAGCGTAATCGAGGAAACCAAATCCTATCAGGACCTGAGTAATTCGCCGCCCCAGATCCCGGTCACCATGCAGACAAGATTATCGCTTTATCAGCCACCCCTGTGGCGCCGCGACTGCGGTCTTGCGTAGACCTCACGGCATCACATCGTCTACGCCCTCATCATGCCCGACATCTTCCGCACGTACGCAAATCAACGTGTCAACAGAATGCAGCACAGCTATATAGCCGCTACAATCTGACATGCCTCAACTGTCAAGGTGATGCAAGGTGATGCATTGCACTGTGAGTCAACGACAAAGTCACTACAGAGTCATTATTGCCAAGGGCTAGCACGCCGTGCCTGCGTGCGGTACCCCGCGCCTACGTCTCACCAAGGCTCGCCTCAACCGCGCCGCGAGCAGGCAGCTTCTCCATAACGCTCGGCACGCGGTCGCGGGGCAGCGCGTGCATGCGGCCGGTCTGCCTCTCGAGGTGTTGTGCGCGCTCGCGCGCCATGCGGATGTGGGTGATGCTGCGTGCAAGTGCGGGGCATACGCCGCCCCGCGGCGGCGGCGGCGGGTGAGCCTTCGTCGTCGGCCCCGCATGGGTCTGTGTGCGGCCAGATGCGTTGTAAACACTGTTGGCATGTCTTGTGTTGACAGATGCATTAGATGGTGATTGATGTTGACCTTGGTGGGCATCTGCGGGAGCAAGCGGCGTCCAGAATCCGGCGTGGGCAGCAGGATCTGGCTGCGCATCCGGACCCTTCGTGTCTGAGTCTCTGACGTGGTATGAGGCCGGTGCAGGGAGTAAGAGATGGGCATGTTCGTTGTCCCTCGCGGGAGAACCACGAGAGTAAGCAGGATGATTTCCCCCTCCGGGCGCAGTCAAATTCGAAGGCGCGGTGCTTGCCACCGGGGCGGCGTCAGGACAGAGGGCCGTGGCAGGCGCTTGTGGCATGGTAATATGAGATACACGAGCGTTGAGCGCTATGACGGAGAAAACTTGTATCGAGGACCCAGGTGAGAGCTTGCAAGCGAACTCGGACGGACTACCATCCCCAGCTGTGACATACTGCCAAGGTTCCCCGTCGGGCGGCGTCCAACCGAGGACCACTGCCCCTCCGTCCGAGTCGGGCTCGGGGCGCAAGGGTTGTCCCCCAAGAGGCTCGGCATCGTACGAGAGAGCGTCAGTCGCCTCAGACACCTCCGCCTTGGAAGGAGTGAAGCCGATCAGGCTGCCAGCAAGCTCCGGCGCATCCTGCGCCAGGATGAAATCCAGGGACATCGCCTTCGACCGGTTCCCAGTCGTAGATGTCGTCGAATCGTCTGGCGCTGGAGCGTCGTCTTCAGGAATGATGAAGATGTCATCCAGAGTAAACTCCTGGCGGAAGCTTGCAGCATCGAAGTTGTCCGTCTCGTCCGCAGTGTACAATCCCAAAGCGTCGTCCATGTCTGCGTGCATTGTACACGTTAGAAGACCAGTAGTCCGGCATCCCAAAAATCTGCGCAAGCCTGAGAGTGAGGCTGACTCGACCCGTAGCGTCTGAGTGTCAGCCGCTGCGAATCTTGCTGGTCCGAATTGGCATTCTTGAGCAGCAAATGCAAATAGTATGCATCAGTGATGTAGCTCTGTCCCGCAGTTCTTGAGGTAGCAAAGAACCGAACGAATGGAACTGACAGCAGAGGGGAGACGTGTGTGCGCAGCAAGTTGAGCGTTATAGACAGAGCCTGACTAGTACTGTTACTGTAAGGTTATAGACAGAGCCTGACTAGTACTGTTACTGTAAGGAAGCGGCCCGCAGCGGCCCGCTGACCAACGTTTTGGTTCGACAGTTGGTCGCGCGCTTTCGGCATCTTCCGGCTTTGGGCCACTGTCACCAGGCGCGTTCGAGCATGTTGGTCTCGTCTCGGCGTGTTGCATCGAGTTCGTCTGCACAGGAAGCTAGCGTTGATCACTTTCGGCTCATCGGGCCAACGTCGACAGCCCTCTCTGTATTCCGAGACTCGGGGCACCTTGGACTCGCTAGAACTGGGGTGGTGAACAAGTCCGACCACTCCATAGGTGACGGTGTCGAAACCCGGTTGAGATCAGGGTCTCAGCTTCGTGTCTTTCTCTGGACATATCTCGCCGCTGAAGCGTTTTATGTACGACCGGTCTGGATTTCCCCAGAAACATGTACGCTCTCCTACCCAGTGGGGGATGTCTCGAGCGGATTGCCCAGGTAGCGGCCTGCAGCTCTCTAGTGACATCTCCGATGCGTAAAGTATTGGGTAGGCGGCCTCTAGTGCACCCAAACCATCAAAGAACAATTGGAGCCATGCATATGTGAGGCGCTCAGTCATTTATCTGTGAAGTTCTGGACACCGTCTTATCAGGCGGCTGCAAGTCCCATATCAAACTTGCTGCGCGGTAGGGTGCAACTTGCATACGTGTCGCTGTAACACCGCAATATTTTGGGAACACAAGCAAGCCACATTGCCACAGTATTAGATACACTGAAGGACGGCGACGTTACGATTAGCAGTTCACCACATTTTCGATATTGTCCTGCTGTTCCTCAGTAGTCGAATGCCTACGATCATAACAGGACTTACTTCTGAGCATGCGAAGCGGTCCGTCGCCTTGCATCTCAACGGCACTGAATGCCAGTTATCGCTCCACTCTCTGTCAACTCCGTGACTCGGCGCGGTAGTTTGTCTGCGCATTTGATCTATGGGGAGGAAGTGCATGACATTCATACGGCTCGAAAGTATATGACATGCGAATCGCACGGCCACTCTAGTAAGTTGGTCTCCATCTGATTGAATCCGATCCTCGTTGACCTGTCCACAAGCGCCAACAATTAGGATATTGCCTTCCACCATAAAGCTTGAACATCGTCTGACTTCCTCAAAAACGCCTTCATTCGGTCGACCAATTCCTGGGGAGGCATGTTGCTCGGATAGGTGTAAACACTCCTTCGGCGACTCGTCGATGCAAGAGCAATGCACCAATACAGGTTTCCAGTCTTCGTCGCCACATATTCCACAGAGCACCAGTTGTCTGCCCCGGCTTCGTGCACAAGCTTTCGAGCAGCTCGACATTTGAGACACTCGCGTGCGCGATTTGGGTGTCGCTTGATCCAAGCCCTCGCTCCATTCCGAACTCCAACAGAGCCTCATGGTTGAGCAGGAACCCATAAAATTCGACCATAGATCTCTGGGCGACACACTGTAGCCCGACTGATGTCAACCAATTGCGTCGTTCAATGTACACAAGGACGCACCTTTATAGTTGATAATTTGAGAGTCTCGTGTAGTCCGCGGATGTGGTACACAATAAAGAGCGCCTTAGGAGAATGGTTGTGCCTCGGGATGTTCGGTTTCCGAATTGCAGCCACACGTGGGTAAGCTGAGTGCCATACGTCACGATATAGATCTCTGAGCGTTTGCAGACATAAGTGTTTACGGCCTGCTCATAAAATAGACGTTGGAAGGGCCCGGACACCTAATGTCGAGGAGCCACTCGTCGATGTCTGTCCAAGATGGGCGGAAACTCGCTTGTGCCACACGGACACTGAAATCTGCTTTCTCTGAATTCCCACGGTTGAAGTCCAAACGTCCAGAATCGACTCGTTCTCAAGACAGGGAAAGTCTCGTTGATTATGAACAGAGACCTGCTACACGACAGATGTCCAGTTATGGCGGTAAGGTACGCCGTACATTGGGGCAGTATCGCTGCTTAACTATCCACCCGCGGCCACCATCACAGAGTGCCCTTCCACCACATTGCTTGGATATCTTCGGGCTTCTTCAGGAACGCCTTCATCTCATCCACCAACTTCTGCGGGGGCATGTTCTTGGGGTACGTGTACACCGTTCTTCGAGGGTCCGTCGATGCGAGAGCAATGCACCAATAGTGCTTCCCATTCTGGAGTGTCACATTCTCTACAGTGCACCATTCATCCGCGTGGGCCTCGATCAGCAGCTTCATAGCAGTTCGACTTTTGAGGCACTCGCGCGCGATGGATGTGCGACACGAGCCGAGTCCTTTCTTCGTCCCAAGCTCCAACAGCCAATCAGGGTCAAGTAGGAATCCATAAAAATGGACCATGTTAGATCTGAAGAGCTGTAAGTCAAGGCACGGAGGATCTAAAGAGATCGCGAACTGTACTGAGTTGATACCTGATATATATATATATATATATATATGACGAAAGGGAGGAGGGGGGACGATTCTTTCGCAGAAACTGTTGAAAAGAGGGGTATGGACGAAGCCAACGATGGTTTATACGCTCCTGCTGAATTTACTGGTCAATGTACCCAAGGACACATTTGTATGGTCGATAACTCGAGAGCTCACCCGTATCCGCGAGTGTGATGTACAACGGATGATAGCCTTGGTGAACAGTGGCTCAGGATGTTCGATTTTTGAGTTACAGTCACACGTGGATAAATTAAGTCTCAGAATATTCGCAGATACTACATCTTGCCGTCAGTTAATTTATAGCGATGTACCAATACTGCTTCCCGCTCTTCGTCGTCACATTCTTTACAGTGCACCACCGATCCACATCTGCATCATCCACTAGCGCCCACGTCGCTCGACTTCTGAGACATTCGCGGGAGATGGGCGTATCGTCTTGTCCAAGTCCTTTCTCAATGCCGATCTCTAACAGCCACTGGGGATTGAGCAGAAACCCGTAGAATTGTACCATTTACGAAAAGATCTAAGACAGAGTCAGCTCAGAGAGCACGCACTCAATAA
Source organism: Gelatoporia subvermispora B (assembly GCA_000320605.2). NCBI lineage: Eukaryota > Fungi > Basidiomycota > Agaricomycetes > Polyporales > Gelatoporiaceae > Gelatoporia > Gelatoporia subvermispora. The sequence continues at coordinate 1,168,188 of KB445797.1, forward strand.
AGCCAAGCTACGTACGCGGCACCAATATGTGGGTTCGAGCCAGACAGCTGTTAATGAGGGTGTACCAGTGGTGCAGGTGAAGTACTTCGTATCGGCTTATATGTCCTGGTCGAATTCGTCAGCGCCACAATCATGTGAGCCAAAGGGGCGCTTCAAGCCTCAATCGGCGATATGTACTGGTGTTGTTGCACTGTGCATGATGTATAGGTGCGTCCCACTCGCGTTTTACTACGGTCGATTTCCACTATGCGCTGTTTGGATCTTAACACGCAGTGCTGTACTGCGCCTCAAACGGGACGCTTAGGCTACATCCAGCTACAGTATCTGCTGCCGGCCGCGCTGCTTCATGATCTCCACCTTCCATGATGTCAGTATTCACTTCAATGTTCTATTTCTCAACAAAGTCCTGCGACAAACGCCTCACACGTTTGCGGGTCTTCTTAGTGCCTCATGCATCATGGCGGCTGTTGTTCGACTGAAGGCCACAGCAGCAGCTGAGAAGACACCCGTCCAGCCAACGAATTCCGAAGCGGCCATCGCAACGATGGTAACAGTAAAGAAAAGCGGGTGTGCAACGTGAGCGTGACAGGCAGAGATCAGGAGGCGGTTCAGTGATGTGTGCTGCCTATATCGTTCTCTTATTTCTTTGTGATCGAATGTTAATTGTCGTCATGCATGTGGCCGCTAAACTAGTGAGGTATGATGATACTG